>JAGDVJ010000019.1:0-437168 GCA_017657045.1 Fusarium aethiopicum | reverse complement strand
TCCGTGCGGCCGATTTTTTGGGCCAATCAGAGAGCCGGCCTGCTAACCCTAACCCCACTCGGACTCCACTTGTAGTTGTGGTTCAGCGTGAACCACAGCCGGACTGGAGACCAGGCAGCTAAACCAACGTAAGCCTACTAGCTCGCTAAGCTTAGCACGGTAGCCGATATCTATAATAATAGTGTAATATTCATCTACGAATATCCGCTGTAGTAGCCCTATGCATAATAGCCCATTAATATACCTGCAAAACTCGGCGCTTAATACGATATCGGCATTAACGACAATTAATCGTGCTGCCCTTAGTATGCCCTCTCGTCCTGAATTCATCGATGACCTATATCGGATATAGTCGACCCCTATATCTATTACTCTTATGACCAAGTTATCTATTAGCGCAATAAATGGCATAACTATAATGCTTATGCCTATATCCTATATTATGGCTAGCAGTATAAATAATATGCTCTTACTGGCCCCAGTTAGTAGCATATTAATCGCCATCTGATCGGCTTTAAGTGCTATAATCGATCGCATATACTTAGCTTGCTTATCGGATCGCTAAGTCGCCTTCGGTCTAAGTAGCCTTCGTAGCCTATTTGCTATCTCATTATCTAACTTCTTCCTCTTTTGACCCGGCTCCTCCCCTTAAGTAGTCTTTCTTCGCTTGCCGCTAGTTGCTTGGTCTGAACTATCAGTCTGTTGCTGTTACTGCTGCTGCTGCTTGTCGGTCCTTTAACTGCCACACTTACGCTTTAGCGCCTTTTTCCCTTTTCCTTCTTCTGCACTGCTGCTTCCCTCTAAGTATTAATGCTATAGCTTACTGATCTCCTTAAATGTCACAATTATCTCCAGCTATAGCTTACCTAGGAAGCCGATATATATAGTATAGTGCTGCCTTATAATCTGTATCTTATGCATTAACTGTAAGTCCTATATAATATTCTAGCTTCCTTTATAATTAATCGGCTTACTTATAATTAGATCGATCTCGATATTTTTATCCTTATCCTTATCCTCTATCTTACCTTCTAGCTGCTTTATTATAAGCCCTTAGATCCTCCGCCCTATCTCGATCGCGATTGCCTAATATCGTCCTACCCCTAATTGGACCCCTGTCCTGGCCTGCATAATGTAAGCAAGCTTCCTACTAAGCCGGTCGGTTTCCTATACCGCCGAGCTGCTATCCCTCTACATATAATCGAGCTGCTCTCTATATAGCTCAGCAAGCTGGCATTCCCGCCGTAATACCCTCTCGGTCAGAAGCAGCTATACGATATATACTATAATTATCTGCCTAATCCGGTTAGGGATAAACCGTACTACCTTCCGGCCATTATCGCGGATTACCTTTATCTTATTTCAGTCAGTTACGATTATAACCTACCTATCTATTATAAATATATTCCGGATTAGCTGCTATAAATTATAGTGCTGCAGCGTTATAATTTCTGGTCTTTTTCCTAGAAGCCTACCTTATGTATATATAAGCATAAGTAATATCTCCTGCAGTAGCCGCAAGTCTTAAAGCTACTTCTTAATACGCTATCGCTTCTATTAGGCCCTTGCAGTATCCTATATCGATGCTTCTATTAGCCGCATTACCTTTACCAGACTAGGCTTAAGCTAGTTATTCTTTAGGTTACTTATAAATAACTGACCTACCCTAAGCCGTATTATATTATTAATAATCTGCCCTATATTAATCTTCTTACTGACCGGCTACTATACCCCCCTGAACAGCTTATCTAGTAGCTTCTCTGCCTCTATTACCTTATTGCGCAGCGTGTAAGTAAAGTCCTTAACGCTAATATGCTTGCCTATATAAAATAAGCCCTCTCTGTCCTTAGACTATTATATTAACGGCTACCCCCCTATTTTCTGCCGATACCTTTTCCTATATACTATCTATCTAATAATTATACTTATAATAGTATAAGTGCCTATATATATCTACGATATATGCTGCTCTTGAAATGCAAGTATAGCCTTAACCCTGACTTTATCCCGATCTAGCGGCTAATTCTTAAATATAGCCTCTAAAAAGAACAGCTAGGCCTACTACACTATAGCAGCTAGTATACTAATATATAAATATAGCTCTATATAGCTTAGTAGATATTAGTTAACCTTAAGCGCTATATAGAAGTATAATAGCAAATTTATATATATGTTTCTACTAATATAAGTTTTAATCGAAGCTATAATAAACCGGAAGACAGCTCGGTCAAGTGCATCTTACTGTAGGCTAGTTATACCTTTATCCCCTTACTTGCCTTTATTATTATTATTATTATCTTAATATTTATCTTTATCTTTGCCCCTATCTTTATCTTTATTTTTATTTTTATCCTTAGCTTATCTCTCTCTGCTATTAAAGAATCTACTATTATAACTGCTTAGAACCCTATTACTTTTAAGCTCTTTAGCGATATTATATAGTAAGCTCTACTGCTTATCAGTAAAGCGAATAGCCTAGCAATTAAATGCTTCTTTATGCCTAATATGGTATACCTTCTAGCAGAAGCCTAAGTAATAGTAGCTAATAGACCTATACTTGATTATAGATGCCTCCTTGCCTTTATGGCTAAATGGTATACTGGCCAGGCTTATCGATAAGATGCTAGCGAGCTACTATAGTGTCTTAGCCGGTATGCCGTCTATTCGGCAGTAGTAGCGTTCTACCTTATAATTAAAGCTCTATTTAAGCTGGCCGAGCAGCAGTTACTCGCTGGCCGCTTCCTCGTTTTCTTATGTCCTGGCCTACCTGCCTATTACTAGCCTCGCCTATCGCCACTCAGCTGCGTCATAAACGTCAATTAAGTTACAGGAGCTAAAGTGTCGTACCTAGCCTAGCCTCTTGACCTACAGCGAATTACGGTCGATATCTTCCTTTAAGTCACCTTTTCGCAGTCATATAGCATCTTCCTCTTTTAATTAAGCCTAACTTGCAGTAATAACCTTATCTATAGCGCTTTAACTAGTAGTATCAGCTATATCAGCTATATTAGCTATATTAGATGCGCTATTGCTATTATTATTATCTTGAACGATCTAGTAATGCGCATGCCTTCCTCCTATCTACATCTATAGCCGCACCTCGATCTATGGTTACTCAGCTATACTATGCCCTGCCTCTCGCTAATGACGGACGATATTATCGCATGCAATAGTGAGATATCGGCACACATGACAGCTATAGCCACCTGAAATAGCGAGCTCTTCGATTGCCAGGCTATTATCTTCTGGTACCGCAATACGCTTCAGGTCAGCTAGCTCTAGTGCGCCATAGTAATCTATAATATCCTTAAGCACTTGGCCTTTAAGTTAATACTGCCGTCGAAAATGTAACTTAATGCTACTGCTAGGTCAAATAGCTGCTTAATATAGCCGGCAGATCAGTATCTGATAGTCCTAATTAAGCTATATAATATCCTCTATTGATACTTAATGCTGCCTCTTATGTCTTAATGATAGAAAGTAAAGAGAAAAGCAGTCTTATTGTTTTTCTTTATTAACCCTAACCCCTTTCCTCTGCATTATATTAACCCTAAGCTAACCCTAAGCTGACGTAAGCTAACCCTAGGAGTAGGGTCAGGGTTCATTTTACCTAATTAGAGACCCGGCCTAAGCCTAGCCGATTCAAGTCCAAGTTTCAAGCGAAATAACTTAATTTATTAGCCGATTACTGTTTAATCGTCTATAAATAATACTTAGGGTTATTAATATAATGCTAGTAAGCTACTATAATATCTTAGTTAGTATACTATCGAGCCGCTAGTAGCAGCGGTCTACCTCGCGATCGAAGCTCTCTCTAAGTCGGTAAAGCAATAGTCGCTTACGAGCTGCTTCCTTATCTTCTTAATTCTGAGCCTACCTGCCTATTGCTGCCCTTACTTATAGCTACTAGGCTATATCCTAAATGCTAATTAAGTCCTAGGAGCTAAAGTGTTATACCTAGCCTAGCCTCTTAACTTATAGCGAATTATAGTTAATATCTTCCTTTAAGTTACCTTTTTGCAGTTATATAGTATTTTCCTCTTTTAATTGAGCCTAATATGCAGTAATAACCTTATCTATAGCGCTTTAACTAGTAGTATTAACTATATTAGCTGTATTTAATAGGCTATTACTATTACTATTATCTTAAATAATCTAATATTATGCCTAATTTCTCCCTACTATCTATATCTATAGCTGCACCTGTATCTATTATTCCTCTGCTATACTATACTCTGCCTCTCGCTAATAATAGACGATATTATCCTATACTATAGTAAAATATTAGTATATATAATAGCTATACCCTTTTAAAATAATAAGCTATTTAATTGCCTTACTATTATCTTTAGGGATTATAGTAAGCTTTAGGTTAGCTAGTTTAAGTATACTATAGTAGTCTTTAATATCCTTAAGCACTTAGCCCTTTAGCTAATACTTCTATTAAAAATAGGTCTTAATACTACTGCTAGGTTAAATAGCTACTTAATATAGCTAGCAGATTAGTATCTAATAGTCCTAATTAAGCTATATAATATCCTCTATTAATACTTAATACTACCTTTTATATCTTAATAATAGAAAGTAAAGAGAAAAGCAGTCTTATTGCTTTTCTCTAGTAACCTTAACCCCTTTCCTCTGTATTATATTAACCTAAAGCTAATACAAGCTAACCCTAGATATAGAGTTAAGGTTATTTTAAACTAATTAGCTACTTAACTGAACTTAAGACGATTTAGCCTTAAAAATTCAATAAAATTCTCTATTTTAATAGCTAATTTATAATTAATTGCCTCTTAATATAGCTAATAGATCGGTATCTAATTATTATGCCCTAGCTGCCTAAAGGTATAATAATGCTATAAAGGTTATATAGCTAAATTAGGTCAGTTATATAACTACTATAGTATTATTATACCTTTAGGCAGCTAGGGTATAATAATTATCCCCCCTCTAGTAAGAGCTATCCTTAGCTTTATACTTTAGTTATAGATAATCTATTATAAAGTAATTCCTAGAGTTACTAGTAATACTATATAGAATATAACCCTATCTTAAATAGTCTTAGAGCTTAGAGAATTAGAAATAAATTAAGTGTAGTTCGCTTTACTTAATATCTTATTACCTTATAAGATATTTTTCCCTTATTTTAAGGATCTATTAAATATAAAGTATCTAGAGTAATATATAGCCTTACGCTTAAATGCAATATAAGGAAAATTACTTTTAGAGCTCTTAATTTATAAACGCTTTATATATAATTCTTTATTAATAAATTATTATTACTTATATATAGGGCATTACTCTTTTTTTACTTTTTTTTCTTTTTCTTTTTCTCTTTCTTTTTTAACTTTATACTTTTCTCCTTTAGTATTAATTAAGGATTATTAACTCTTCTCTCTTCTTATGCCTTTCTCTCTTGTTCTATATAGCGCCTATGCAGTATTATAATCCCTACTATACTTACTAGAAGGCAGCTTTAGTAGGAATCCTTAATAATAATAGCTAAGCTGATCTTCTCTATAATCTCCTACCTCCTCCTTATAGCTACTCTAATAAGGTATCCTTAGCCTATAGTAACTATTATATATAGCGCTTAATTTACTAACTGTAAATTATTACTAATTTAGCCTTAATACCTTTACTAATAATTTTATAGTCTTCCTAATTATATTAGCAGTAATATCTATAATATTTAAGTTATATATTATTATTTTTACTTACTTATTTAAATAATTAATAAGATTAAGAATCTTTACCTTATTAGCTTAACTTATTGCGCTATTCTAGCTATATTTATTTAGTTCTTTATTACCTTTTTTATAATAAAGACTATATATAAGGCAATATATAAGCTAAATAGAACTCTAGCTTATACTTAAGTATATTATTCCTTAGGTTATTATTATTCTTAGCTAATATCTTTAGGTTATTTGCAAGCAGTATATATATATTATCTCTAAGGAGGTTTTATGCCTTTACTAATCTCTTCTATCGCTTACTCTTTTTACAGTATATAGCTAATTCCTTACTAATATAGCTAGTAGCGCTAATATATAATTTCTAGCTTACTAATATTTATCGCTACTATATAAATAGGTTATAACTTTATATTCTTAATAGGGAGCCAGCTATAGCAGTATAGTATACTGCTTATTAATTTTTCTATTAAGGTATTTTTACTGCTCTATATAATAACCTTTCTAATACTATTAAGGAATAAGAGCAATTCCTAGTCTTTATAATTAATAAGCTTAACCCCTTTAAGCGACTATCTCTTAGTAGCGCTAACCTTTTTTAATACTTCTATATTACTTTTATACCTAGCTTATCTTTTAATTATCCTATTGCCCTTAACTCTAATAATAAGATAAAATAGAAGTCCTCTATTAGTAATAATATCTATAAGTCTATTAAGGCTATATCTACTCTAATATAAGCCTATATTGCTACTAGAGCCCTTAATACTATAGCTTAATATTACTAACCCTTTAACTCTAAAGACTAAAATAAAAATAAGGAGGTTTATAATACTAGCGATAATAATACTAATAAGGAGGTTTATAATACTAATAATAATAATACTAATAAGGAGGTTTATAATACTAGTAATAATAATGCTAATAAGGATAGGGATACTAATAAAGATAGGGATAATAATAAGGATAAGGATAATAATAAGGATAGGGATAATAATAAGGATAGAGATAATAAGGAAAAAAATAATAAGGACAGGGATAATAAGGATAGGGATAATAATAAGGATAGTTCTAATAATAAATCAGAATAGGAAGGCTTTACTAATTAAGGATTAGGCTTAAGTTATAATAGTATTACTATCTTCTAATAGTCTATATGCCTTTTAGCATTTCTTCTATTAACTCTTCTTTAGTCTGCCTCTTTTCTTTAGTTTAGTAACTATATTAAAGTATTTTCTCTTTTTAGGTAATTTCTGCTATTACTTTTCCTAATTATTTATAATTTAAGGTATATTCTATATATCCTCTTTACTGACTTATTAGTTATACTCTAAAGGCTATCCTTTCTATTTAACTAAGTAATACTTTATACCTTTAATTATCTATTTAGACTTAATGCATTTTACTTCCTATTTTTCTTCTTTATCTTCTAGGTCTAGTATTAGTAGGTCTTTAGGGTCCTCTTATCCCTAGTAATAGTATAGTTCTAGCTTCTTCTTTTTGCCCTTAAGTTATAAGTTCTTTATTAATAGTAATACTTACTATCTTATAATAAACTCTATTAGTATATAGTATTACTTATAGTACTTTTACTATTAGACTATAATATATTCCTAGTACTTAGTAAGTTTTTCTCTTAAGTCTTAAAGCTATATTGCTCTTAATTATGCTTCTAGTACCTCTCCCTCTAGCGCGCTATCCTTAATGTAAATCTAGAAGTTAAGCTAGTATCCTATAAGGGCCTTTTAAGGCATTACTCCTGTTATTGCATTTATAGCCGAATTATATATATATTCTGCACTTTATAGCAGTTTTAGCTATATTACTTAATTATCCCTAATAAAATAACGCAGGTAGTAGCCTAAGATCTAGTTTATCTTTTCTATTTATCTATCTATCTATAGATAGAATGCTATTAATAGTTATAACTTAATCTTTAAATAGTAATATAAATTAGACTAGAACTAGCTAGTAAAGTCTTATGCCTTATAGCCTAGTACTAGATAAACCTCGATTTGCCGTAAAATCAGCTATAATCTAGATATAACTTTAGCCTTACCTTAGAACTTCTCTCCTTAAGTATTAATATAATATAACTATTGAACTTACCTAGCTTTCTTAACCTATTATATCTATAATATAAAGACCAGTCCTCTATTAGATATAATTCCTGCTGGCGCTCTATATTTCAATTTAACCTTATTATAAAATAGCTCTATTAACTCTAGCGCTATTATTATAGATAATATAAGGATAAATAGTATATACTTTATTAATCGATTTATAATTACTAAAATTGCATTAACCTCCTTACTGTTATATATTATAGGTAGGAGACTAGTAATAAAATCTATTAATATCTAGGCTTATAGTTCCTAGGGTAAACTATATTAAAACTAGCCTTAATTAAATAAAAGATTTAATATTATACTATATATAATAAATAAATAGAATATAATAATATTAACTTACTAATTATATATTAAAATAATATATAGTAAAAATATAGCTTAATATAATATATAGAATATTATTTTTCTTAAATAGTTAATAGTTTACTTTTAAAAAGGTTATTAGCACTTGCATATATTAGCGTGGCGCTAATATGCTATATAAAAAATTAGTTAACAGCCCTAATAACCTTTACAATAGGTAATAGAGATTCTCAGACCTACTAACAAACTCAGCCCCAATACGCTCATATCGCACATCTGATCTGATCTTATTATATAAATTTAATTCTAAATATGCCGACAACTTCAACCTTCGAACATTGTGCTATTTCCACCTGAAACAACAATCTAACTATGTCATTACCGTTTCAGGAGAAACACCAACTTTGCAATGAGCTTACTATTAAAGATACGTACATAAGCCGAGAGGCTGATGAGCAAGACATGCACAGCCAGTATTTGCCTGGAGACCCACGCATTCAACTCACAGACCCAAACATTGGAGAGCGCCTCCAGGCCGAGTTTCTCACAGAGGATCTGGATAAGATGGCTCCACATCTCTGGCTGATGTCTACACAGAGCAACAGCAACATATCTCCTCTCACTGAGCAAATTACTCGAGGCCGAAGACTGGTGGTGACTGAGAATCCAGGCCTGCATCTTGTCTGGGTTCACGATCGAGTTTTTCTCAAGCCTTTACCGGAGTATCTTCTCTCATATACCTTCTGGAATTACTATTTGATCTCTCCACGCTCTCTAATAGAGACCTTTATCCGTGAAACCCTTATTAAAGCGATTAGTGGATTCCTACGATTATACTTGCACCTCATTTAACACAAGTTAGACTTTATCTTAGCTACAGTAGAAAGCCTTTAACTATTACTATAAGGCATTTTATATGCTTAATTTATCAACTTTATAAATTATTGCTATATTATAGATTCTTTATCTTACCCTCGCTACCAATTTAGCGAATTAAGGCTTACTTATCTTAACTTCTAGTGTAAAATATTCTTATTTAAGTTAAGCTACTAAAGGGTTAAATGGCAGTATAGCGCATATTTCACTTAATACTATAGCCTACTACTTTTTATTTTCATGCTTATCTCCCTTTTAATAAGCGCGATGCAAGTTGCTCTAGTAGCTCAGGATATACTCTAATATAACAATTCTTGGTTAATATTCGCAAAGGCCTTAATGTGATTCTCAGTTTTTACCATTTTCTTTGTGGCATGTACTGCTGCTGCGTTAATTATTGTTCTTATGCATATGATCGTGCAGGAGTATGTCTTTGCTATTAAACATTTTGTATTTAGAAACAGATAGCGTATTTTCATTTTATCTCAAGATAGCGTCATTGAAGATAACATCAGTCCCTTCTCAGGAGTTCTGTCTAGCATTCCGTATCAGCCTCCGCGCATTGCTCCGATGTAGCCTTCTTAAAGCGCTTAGAAACATCCCCAACACGTTCTTCCCACGGCGCAGCCTGAACATCCAAAACCTTCGTTGTACCATCCTCTGAGAGATCAAAGTCATCTAAGCTGAACCAGAATAACTCAGGACCAGAAGCTGATTCGTAGAAGATCATCGAATCCTTGAGGTCGGCGTAGATTCGCCAATAAGTAGGCCAGATGTCTGCTGCTCCGGGATGAGGGGTGATGGATTCAGGAATAGGAACGCTGACAGCCCTGATCATTCCCGCAGCATACGATATAGCCTTTGTCAGCTCATTCGTCTGGGGGATCTCTGATAAGTAGTGTGAGAGTCGAGCGAAGCGATCTGAAAGACTCGAGGTTAGAAGGATATTCAAGTGCTGCAAGGTTGAGGTCAATACTAACCGGCAGGTCTTGATGTTCCTGGAAGAGCCGACTCGGCAATTGGCTCCCAATAGATGTTGATTGCCAGTTGCTGATCGTACGTAGGTTCGTTCGTCATGACAGTGTAGTTCTTCGAATGATAGCAGTTCAACTCGCCCTTTACATACTCCATGACAAGGTTGTCTCCAGATGGGTCACTGTATGACAAATGTCCTACCGAGTTGACACCAGGTACAAGGGACGTGGGAACAACTTGAAATGGCGGCTTTCCACTACCGGAGCAGACGGCATCTGCCACTTCCTCAACGGTAGCATACTTGTCGAGAAAGTACTGTAGCCAGTGTCCAACCCACATGCTGGGAATACTTTCATCACGCTTTCCATAGTCACTACCGTCTAAATAGAGGCAACTTCCCGTAAGGCCCTTTTCGTTGACACCATCAATGTGTGCTCGGCCGTACATGAGGGCAGTGACGGAGCCATACTTGGACGTCCAGTTGTATCCGTTTGCTTCAACACTGCTACCAGTACGTTGCAACCCCGCTGGGTAAGCGAAGAATGTTGTGTTTGTCTCGGCGACAAAGTCCATAGACCGTCCGACAACGATGCGATCCTCGCTTGCGGTGTATGTTACACGCGAACAAGCTTGTGCTTGATAGCACGTCCAAAGAACAAGGAGGCTAGTACGCAGCATGCTGGATAGTAGAGATAAAGTATGATGAGGTTGTTTGTAATAGAAGCCTGAGGGTCTGGTCTGAAAACACGAGGATCATCCCCTCTTTTATAACCTCTAGAGGGGTATTACGGCTACTTGATAGGCAGTTGAGATTGAGACGGAACTGATACGTTTGTTTATCTGGATCCCTCTAGTGACGTGTAAATTCCGTATGAAAACACGAATGGTTGTCTTACTTGCTTTTCTCAAGGTTTACTCATGAGACTACTTTACTGTGATAATGATTCACTGGTTAGCTGGATAGTTTACGAGGCGCAGCGGCGGCCGCCTCTGTCTTCGAGAAGACAGTACCCATGCGTTCACGATGCATGTCACTTAATCTACACATGGCCTATCGGAAGGCTCGTGAATCGAGTCTTTTGTCTCGGATCCAAGCTTCCATCTCAAAATTTAATAGACTTTAGGACGTCTCTGTGACAAGTCATGCAAGACATTTGTAGGGAGCGCCAACCTGTAGTACCCACGTGCTTATGACGAGTAACTTGCCAGGAAACAGAAACAAGAAAGTTTCACTCGCGTGATTTCCAAAGTCAATTCAATGAGAAAAGTCAATTGTTGGGTAAAAACTATGAGGAGCTCTCTCCGCACGAACCGAAGCTGTGGTAATGGGGGTTGGAATGTTGGCTTGCGCCTCAATGAGCTGAGGTCGTAAAAATCTACTGATTCTAGCACAGAGATAGATTATCTTCCCGCGTGATAGTTGACACTAACATAGACCCTCGTGGTAATGCTGGTGGGAGTGGAATGTTGGCTTGCGCCTCAATGAGCTGAGGTCGTAAAAATCTACTGATTCTAGCACAGAGATAGATTATCTTCCCGCGTGATAGTTGACACTAACATAGACCCTCGTGGTAATGCTGGTGGGAGTGGAATGTTGGCTTATGCCGTCTGTCTGGGTTCCCGTTTCGACTGCAGTCTAGATCAATCCCAGATCTGTTGTAAGAAGCTACTGTATACGAAATTACCCTCGATAGGTTAGAGCGACAATAATGCTCTCCAGCTATTGGTTCGTTTTGGTTGACAGCGACTAAAGAGGTAGCGCGAGGCTTATCTCGACCATGAATCTTACCATAAATTTCAGCTTTTATATCTCGGCTAATAAGAGTTCTTGAAAGTAAAGCAGGTCTTGCGTTAGTTTTCCTATAGCATCTCTTGAATTTTATGAGTCTTCAAAGAAACTATTTACTCCAATGGGAAGGGTGGTTATATATTCCCCAATAATGCCATTGACTGAAGCGGCATGACCGGTTTTAATTCTGCATCGTGACACCGAGAGCCGTGCCTCATTGCCTCATTACCGGCGGACTCCTCTTTCATCGTCGTAGGAAGGTTTTGGAGCTAATTCGCTATGCGCGCTGCAAAGATGTTTGTGTAGTAGTTCCCTGCTCGGAACAAGTCGGCCCGCTTTATCTTATCGCTTATCTTATCACTTGTCTAATCGTCGGAGTTGTCCGCCAATGGGATTAGGTTTTTCTCACATCGCTCCAAAATGCTACCCTGTACTCCGTAATATTCTAATATATCCAACGCAAAAAACAGCATGCACATAACATAAATTACCTCCAGACATATAATTATTTTCCCAACATGTCATAACTGCCGCCAAGCCTCTGTGTATTTAAAGCCCAAGGCTTGTGCTTCGTAGTGTTGCTGTATTAAGGCAATAAACGTATGTGATAACTTGACCGTGATATAGAATACAACTTACAAACTTATTTGGATCATCGGAAAATATCCTTTCAGACACGTAAACTCGCTGTTACATCTTGGCTGGTCCCCTAGGAAATAATTCATTTTACGCAAGACAATTCCCCTTCTTACCTTGGCTCTATAATCTAAGCGGTAAAAAAGCACAATGGCATTCTATACTCATTTGCGCACTTTGCTTTCTCAGTCGACAATCTGCAGGTTGATCAATTATGTATTCTAGGGACCAATCACATTAACGTTGTAAGCGACATGAGGTCCACTCACTAAACTAAGCTAACTACAGCCCCCAAGGGTAATAAAGGTGAATTCTGATACCTAGACTTCAATTGGCTAGTCCTGACTGATTGGATCTAATGAACTCCTAGGAGTTGTGCCAACAAATCAGGAACTAGCAGGTCATTAGCAAGTACAAAGTTAGGTGGCAAAATTCACCTTTATTACCCTTGAGGGCTGTACAGGGACTTAAGCCCCCTGACAATTAGTGGACGAGTCAAGTCACCAGTTACCTAGTTTCATACATAAAACGCCAAAGACCCTGTAGCTTCTGTTGACATCATTTCACTACAAATGCAAATAACCCCTCTTTATCTTTTATCTTTACACTGTGATCTGTCCCCCCCTACTTGAGCCTCTACAGCCGATTCCACCTTTGCTCATCTCAAAATACCACCATGGGCTCATCTACTTCACTTGCGTCACTACCAAACGAGCTGGTTGGGTCTGTCTGCGATCTGCTCTGCAATCGCGACATCAAGAGCTTGCGTCTTACTTGTCGAGCCTTGGGAAACAAGTCGACTCTGAGATTCGACCGCGTCTTCATCTCTGCCAATCCGCGCAATGTCGACGTCTTGCTTGGAGTCGCCAACCACAACGTCTTCCGTCATCGCGTCAAAGAGATCATATGGGATGACTCCGTTTTGCCTGAAATCCCTAGAAGAAACAGCGATGAGCCACGTGGCTATAGAGCGGATGAAAATGAAAATGAAACCAATGCCCATGCCGCGAACGAGGACCAAGATGACATCTCAAGGGGTTTTGTCCATCTTTGTAAGCACAGCATGTCTCTCACCAGCGGCAGGGCGCAGGACAAGAACAAGTACCAGGGCGAAAACCAAGTGCAGAAGCAGCTTCAGAGCCTAATGCCCAGTCGAGATTCACTGGCGCATTATCAAGACCTGCTTCGTCAGCAAAGCGAGGTATTGTCATCTGGCTCAGATGAACAAGCTTTTCGGCACGCTGTGCAGCGGTTCCCGCAACTCACAAAGGTCACCGTCACACCGGCGGCGCACGGTTTTCTTTTCATGCCGCTTTTTCAAACACCCATGATCCGAGCCTTGCCATTCGGGTTTGTGTATCCAGTTATTCGGACTTGGCCATCTGACGAGGCTCTTGGATACGATAGTCCTGAAAATTGCCCAGAAGGATGGGGAAATGACGACGAAAGGAAACAGTGGCGCGGATTCTGCACAGTGACAAACGCCCTGGCCGATTACGCAGACAGACTTCAAATCTCAGAGCTAGTTGTGGACAATCACACTCTGCCCACCGGGATTGACTACACTCTTTTCGACAAGCCAAACACAGAGTATGATAATCTTTGCAAGATTGTCGCACGACCTGAATTTAGACGTATCGTGCTCTCGTTAATAACGGGATGTCGCGCCGACTTTGACGCTGAAGATTGGAATATCTACCGGAACGGCAGGATTTCCTGCCTCTTGGCCAAAGCAATTGGTCTGGAGGAAGTTGTCTTGAAAAGTGACTATGGATTGAACTCTTGGTCTTGCCCCATCCAGGACTCCATATCGCTTTTTGATCTCTTTCCCATCGAGGATTTGTCACGCAGACACCTGAAGCACTTTGGACTTTCCGGGATGCAAGTCGCCCAGGATGATCTCATCTCCTTCCTTGGCAAGCTCCCGCCAACTCTGAAATCAGTCAACCTCAGCTTTCTCTCCCTTGCCGAGGGTCATGGAAACCATGCTGACATGTTGGCCAATATCCGGGACAAATTAAGCTGGAGAAACCGACCTGCCAGTCAAAGAATCAAGGTCAGCATCTCAATGAAGCTCAATCAGCACCATAAAGGCCGCTATGTATGCCTTGACAAAGAGGTTCAAGAATACCTTTACGGCGATGGTCCCCCTCCCTTTATTGCTCAAGAAGGAAGGACGGCTTCTCTCTTCTCATATGGTACCGGCATTGTCCATGACGAGTTCGACCCTAGCTTTGTGGTACCATATGAAACGAATAGAAGGCGTCTCCGAAGACGCGTTGGTCACTTTATCAATGCTGCATAACTGGGTGACAATAATACTCTACACAAGACGAACCGCAGGTGGAGATTCAAGTTTGGTAAAGTAGAATTGACATGCCACTGCAGACTCCACTGTTGCAAACCAGCTATCTAGTTCACAATGGGAGCCATGGTGGCTCCTGGCTTATTGATGTTATTGGAGTTTTCTTTTAGATCTAGGGCGCTATTATATTAAATTATAATATTATTATATTTATTATTATATTTTTTATTACTACCTTTACACCTAGTAGTATAAGCTTTATATATATTAGTAAAAAGTTTAAATTAAATAGTATAGCTTAAGTAGCTATAGTTATAATTATATTTATCTTTACTATATAATTAGGTAATTAATATAGATATATAATCTTATAGATATATAACTTTTTAAGTATATTAATTAGTTAAAAAAGGATTACCTTATTATTACTTTTAATATTCTTATAAAGAATAATTCTATCTATTAGTCTTAATACCTTTATAGAAAAGAAGCTATTTTTAAGTCTAATTTAGTATAAAAGCTATTTAAAAGGAATTATTAATTTATTTATTTTAATTTCTATTAATACCTCCTTATATTATATATTACAGCTTAGTACTAAATAAACCCTAGTATACTATAAAGTTAGCTATAATTTAAATATAAATTTAACCTTACTTTAGAACTTCTTTCTTTAAGCTTTAATATAAAACAACTATTAAACCTACCTAGCTTTCTAAACTTATTATATTTATAATTATTCTAAAGATTTTATTTATAATTAAAGCTAATATTACTAATGAATCCCTTTTAATTAAAATAATATAAATTAAAATAATATTACCTTTTAGTATTTTATTTATAACTAATATATTTAATAAGTAAGTAAATTAAATAAGTAAATAAATTAAAAGTTCTTTACTTTATAATATCTCTATTTAATTGGATAATTCTTAATTACTTTATATATTTTAATTCTTAAATAAGGCTAGAATCCTTTTTACTTTTTAAGCTAATATAAATAATAATTAAGTAATATAAATAATTAAATAGTAAAAAAATCTTAACCTTTTTAAAATTAATTACTATATTTATTTTTAAATGCCTTTAAAATTACTTAATAAGTCCTTATATTATACCTTAAATTACTACATATATTATATTATTAAATACTTAACTTAATTAATGTTCTTTAATTATTACTTTTTAATAATTTAATTAATATTTATATATTTATATTTATTTAATAAATTAAATTATAATATTTTTATATAGTTAAGCTCTCTTTATTTTATAAATATATCTTTTCTATTTTATAATATTAATTAAATATATTATTTATTTTATATAGCTTTTAATATTTAGCTTTTAATAAAGTATTCTTTTATATATTTCTTATAATTGCTTTTATAAGAGATTAAAAAGCTTTAAGGATTAACTTTAAAGAGCTATTAAAATATTTAAATTATAATTAGCTTTAAATACTATATTTAAAGTCCTTAAAGTCTAAATTTAAGCTTATTAGGCTACCTTTTTAATAAGTATTAAAGTCTATAGCTATATATTAAGTTTTAAAATAATAACTTTAAAGTTAAGAGGAATAAAGCTAGCTCCTTTAAAGCCCTTTTTAATATTTAACTTAATTATAATTAATTAAAAAGTAATATAAAAAGCTTAAAAAACTTAATCTTTAAAATATATATTATAGACCTTTTAATTAAAAACTTTATTTCTTAATTATATATCTTTTTTAATAGCTTAAAGCACTTAATACTAAATAGTTAGAATAAATATAATAAATAAAGAAATATATAAAAGATAATAGTATTATTAACTTTATAGTATAATTAAAATTTAATAAATTAATAACTTTTATAACTATTAAGAACTAAAAGATAATAAATATTAACTAATTAATTAAGACTTATTTTATTATCTACTTAGCTATTTATAATTATAATAATAGCTTAAATACTTAAAAGGTTACTATTTTAATATTAGTTAATAAGGTAATATTAACTTATAACTATTATATATAAATTAATTATTTAGCCTTTTATATTAATTACTTGAATTATAATAACTTATTTATAGTTTTTAAGTTAAATTAATTTTAAGTTTTTATACCTTTTTAAGCTAATAATAACTATACTACTTAATATAATACCTATTATAAAGCTAATCTTATTAAAGTTTTAAATATTATTTAATTTAATATTATATTTTATAATTATATTTTCTATTAATTTAAATTAATTATAAATAGTAATTAAATCTTTATATTAAGCCTTTTAATAATTATATTTATAAAAGAAATATATCTTAAGTTATAATTACTATTTAATAAAATTAATAGCTTAATACTTATTAATTAATAATATATTATAATTAATAAATAGCTAATTTAATATTTCTTTAATATTATAATATTAAAAAAGAAATCCTTATAAATTTAAGTTTAAAATATACTTAATAATAACTTATTTTTCTTAGCTAAATAGTTTTTAACTATTTAAAATATAATTAATATAAGCTTAATAACTTTAAGATTAATAATAAAAAGTATAAAAGTAAATATTATAAAAATATATAGCTTATTATAAATTTAATTTTAAGTCTCTTTAATAGGCTTAAAGTAAAAGAAGAATATTAGACTCTTTATTAACTTATAATATATTATATAGTTAAAAATTAATTAATTTAATAGTATAAATACAAGGTAAGAGATTTTTATATTACTTAGTTATTTATACTACTTACTTACTATATATATTATATAAAATAACTTAAAATTAAATATATAATAAGTAGTAAATATTTATAAAGTGCCTTTTATAACTTTATATTAATACTAAAATAGTATTTAATTATAATATAATATTATATTAAATTTATAGAGATTAACTAATTAAAAAGAAAATATTATAATTTAATTTATTTTTAATTTAAATTTATAAGGATTTGTCTTATAATATTATACCCTAGCTACCTAAAAAGCATAGGGACGCTATAATAGTTATATAACTGACTTAATTTAGCTATAACTTAACTATAATCCTTAATACTAGTTTAAATAGCCTTGCAGAGGGATTTTCCTTCTAATAAGCTTTAGTATAATAGTACTATTAAACTAACTTAGCTTTCCTTATACTTATAATATAAAATTATATTTTATAAAAGAAATAGCTAATTCCCTTTTTATTAATTATAATATATTACTTATTAATATATATTAAGCTTATAACTTTATTAAGTAATAGTTTAAATTAAAAATATATTTATTTTAATAATATAATTACTAAAGAGCTAAATATAAAGATCTTATTATTATTTATAGCTAGTTTTAACTTATAAAGAATATAATTTTAAAGTATAATATTAAGTTAAATAATATTTAAAACTTTAATAAAATTAGCTTTATAGTAAATATTATATAATTAGAAATAGTTATTATAAGTATAAAAAGGTAAAAAAGTTTATAATTAAAATATTAAATATAAATTACTATAATTTAAGTAATTAATCTTAAAAGTTAATTAATCCTACTATATATTATTAGTATAAGTTAATATTATCTTATAAATTAATATTAAAAATATAATCTCTTTAGTAATTAAGTTATTATATTAAATTAAAATAAATAAATAAATAAATAATTAAGTCTTAATTAATTAAAATACTTTAATAAATTTATAGCTAAATAATCTATTAGTTTTTATTACCTTTTAATTCTTAATAGTTATAAAAGTTATTATTTTATTAAATTTAAGAAATGTTATAAAACTAATAAAATTATTAGTTTTTATATATTTATTTATATATCTTATTTATTTTAGCCTTTTAATATTAAGTATTTTATAATACTTAAAAAGGTATATAAATAAGAAATAAAATATCTAATTAAATATTTTATAATTTATATTTTTAAAATTAAATTTTTTAAAACTTTTTATATTATCTTAAAGCTTAATATATAGCTATAAACCTTATTGCCTCTTAAAGATGTAATTAATTTTTCTATTTTTTAAATTTTAAAGTCTTTAATAATAATAAATAATACTTAATTTTAAATTAAATACTTAAAAAGTTAAATTAAAAGGTATTATAATAGCTCTTTAAAGTTAATTATTAATGCTATTTAATTTCTTATTAAAATAATAAAAATAACTATATATAAAATTATCTTTATAAAAAATAAAATTTAAAATCTTTATAAAAGAAATAAAAAGCTAAATTAATATTAAAAGTTAAAAAGAATAAATTTATAAAAAAAAGATCTTATAATTATAAAGAAAGTATTATAAGTAATTAATTAAATAGATATTAATATATAAATAATAAATAAGATATTAAAATGTAATAATTAAAAAAAGTTAATTAAATAAAGTATTTAATAGTATAGTATATATAATAAAATTAAATATAATATAAAAACCTATTAAGTAATATTAAAATTATTTAAAAAAAAGTATAGTAAGTAATTTTAATTAATTAAATAGTTAAATTTAATTGTATTATAATTTTAAATATTAAGGCTAAAATTTCTAATTTACTTACTTATTTAATTTACTTACTTATTTAATTTACTTACTTATTTAATTTACTTACTTATTTAATTTACTTACTTATTAAATATATTAATTAAAAGCTTTATTTAAAAATAATTATTAGTATTTTTATATATTAATATAGTATTAAATTTTAATTAAGCTAAATAGTTAATAGCTTTAATAGCTTTTATAAAAAATAATAAGGTTTAAGTTAGTAGTATTTATATTATATTTATACTTTCTACCAGGCGGTATAATATAAATAACTTACTTAAGAGTCTTCCCTACCAGGTATGTCAGAAGATTCTGCCTTACTAATAAGCGGAGTAGGCCCATGGCGATGTCCAAAAAGATGAGGAGAGGAGAAAGTTATATGCCCAGCACAGCTACAAGCGATGGCACCAGCACCGTTTATCATGGCTCGATAACCCCCATCTGAGATAGCAATACTGATTCAGGGCAACGCTGTGCCATTGCTCACAATGCCGTTCAAGTATGCTTCAATGTCGATGCCTCCGATGTTTACATGGGTAAGAAATTCTTGCAACGTGCAAAAGTACTATTATCGCGAAGCTTCAGCCATGATGTTTCTTCAGCTGACAATGTCGTTGCCTGCCGAATTGCGGGCCGCGTCTTGGGGTATGGGACACGGGCGGGGGTATAACCATCAGGGCATCCGGCGTCGCTCTTCGCTCAAGAACTGAGAGATCCGCGTTCAAGGAAGCGGCAGTATGTCGCTGGATTAGAGATTTAGTCTAAGTCTACCTTGGCTGCTGATACATGAACATACCGGTGGACAACGCCAGCAACATTGCTAACTGGATCAATCGACCGCATGATATCATTTTACACTGTCAAGTAGGGTTCAAATTGTCGGAGTCAATGGATTCGAGTGGCAGCTCAGTTTAGTCGATGGCGACATGGACGGGACCCGAAAGACTCCAATATCTCTCAAAGACAAAAGAAGCCCCTGGGCCCTTGCGCTTATTGGAATACTGTGTATTCCTGAGGCGTGTTATTCAAAACCACTGACTATTGGTTACATGTGTCACAGTTATGCGTTGTGAATTTAAGTTCTGTAACCCAAAGAATAGTGCTTATGGTCAGTACTCAACCTTAGGATTAAATATCACATGTTTGTCTTCATGCAAAACAAACGTGGCTGAACCTTGTATTGATGTAGCTATGCGGCAGACTAGGTACTAGGCCCCTCAAATCATTCAAGTAACTTAGCGTAGTTTCATAACTATCTGGAGTTTGATCCTAGGGTAGCTGAAACTGTTAAAGCCTACCCCAGTGTTAAGTAGCCTCAGAAAACCTGAAACTACCTACCGGGTCCCCTGGTCCATTTTCAAACTACTGCATTTAAACATTTATCTTAAAACACATGCCATGGAATAACAGACTTACTATAGCGCTCTATATATAGCGGCTTAATCGCAATGCTCTCTTTTCCCCGTACTTCCTTTACCAGTCACCCTCCATTAATTTAATATCAGCCTGGAGCTGGCTTTTATCGTCTATTTTATTCCAATTATCACCAGATCGAGCAGCGCTCTCTTTTACCTACGTCACCTTCAACCTCCACCCTTACCTAATCGAATACCAAATTCCTCCACCAACATGAGATTCTTCACTCACACCGCCTTGGCCCTCCTTGCCACCACGGCGCTCGCATATCCCCGGGTCTTCCAGCGTATGCCGCAGCGTAATGGCGATTCTACCAACCGAGGAGGCATTACACAGACCTTAGAATGCACCAGGACCGAACAGGACGGCACTGGTAACGTCAACCGCGTCCCCTGTGAAGACGGTGAGGACGGCTGCACCTGTCTTAACCGCTTCACCGAGATCCGTTGCAATCGCGTCCTCCAGGACGGCACCGGTAATACCAGCAGAGAGTCTTGCGACCAAGCGGAGGAAGGCCAGAACGGTTGCCAGTGCGGCGAGACTGTCGCCACTCGGCAGGAGGAGAGATGCAGTCGCGTCCTCCAGGATGGGACCGGCAACACCAGTATCGAGTCGTGTAATAAAAGCGAGGAGGGTGTGGATGGTTGCGAATGCAGCATAACGACCGGACTTGTTGACAGCTTGCCATAGATGCGCTTGTGCCATGCCATACGTGCATGCATTTAGATTCTCAACGGTTAATTAATAACATGGTGCATTAAAATATAGCTAGCTATTGGTGGAACTGATCAACAATTACCAATAATAACGCATCTCTGCAAGACCTATGCATGGTAGTAGCTGACTCGCTCGGCTATAAGTAAAGTCTGCTACATGATTATGCCGATCCAAGAAAGATGAAGATCCTCAATGAGGGGCAGAATTCTGCCTGAATTGCCGGGTAATCGGACTTTCATGTATAAATTCAATATATATACTAGATTTATTTCAAGGTAACAACTACCAGTCAATCTATTGCCACTTTGTTAACCTATTTTCGTCAGCCCGACTCTTGTGTGCAACAATCACGAGGATTCATTTGTACGTTTTGTGGGTTTTCGCCATCCGCCTCTCAGTAGGAGCAGATATCTACATTGATCGAAAGGGTCAGGATAATAATCCTGGGACAGTTGAAAAGCCCGTAAGAAGTTTCAAAAAAGGACAGGAGCTTGTTCGTGAACTTATTCCGTCAGCGAAAGAGGATATCACGGTCCACCTTGGCTCAGGTACTTGGGCGGTCGATGAGCCTATTGTATTCAACACTGAAGACTCCGGTACCAGTAGATGTACGGTTACCTGGTCTGGCTCGGACACCGTCATTTCCGGAGGCTATGAGATCCGTAATTGGACGGAAGGCAAGGATGGAATATGGTCTGCTTCTGTGCCCGAGGGAACCAAGTCCCGCAATTTTTACGTCAACGGGCTGGCTGCTCAGTATGCCAGACGTCAGATCCATAGCCGGACGGACTTCGAGTACAATAAAGTCGGAATGACCTGGAACAGCTCGAGTTACGATTGGATCATGAGGGTCCCGGGCATTGAGAGCGGCGAGCTTCGTGCTATCAACTCTTTTACCGATCGGATTGCGCTGGTAGAAAAGGTTGGAGATCGTGTGCTTGAGATGAAGAAAGATATATGGGCCAACCAACTCATTGGCTATGATCAGATCGCAGAGCCGTTCTGGGATGGAGGCGTCTGGATCCAAAATGTCAGAGCCCTGCTGACTGATGGAGGTCAATTCTATCTTGACAGAAATCAGTCGACTGTCTATTATAAGCCATTAGAAGGCGAAGATATGACCACAGCATCTGCCTATCTCGGCATCCAGGAGGTTCTGATGGTCGTTGGCGGAACGTACGGAGAGCCTATTCACGACTTGCATTTCAAGGGAATTGCATTTAAGCACAGCACCTGGTTGAGACCGGATACCTATGGCTATATCGATCAGCAGACTGGTGGTCATATGGGAAATGATAGTCTGTGGCCCAACTTTGAAGCTTCGAGGCCCCACTGGTGGCAGATGCCCAGCGCGATCCAGGTCAGTGCGGCATACAGCATCAAAGTAGAGTCTTGTACTTTCCGTGAGCTCGGCGCTGGAGGTATCGGTGTGGCAAATGATCAAAACTCACACTTCACGGGCGTTGGACTTGGAGCAAACAACATTCGTATTAATGACAACTATTTCACCCAGGTGATGGGTAACAGCATCACAGTTGGCGGTATCCAAGCCGACGCACATCACCCGTCTCAGCCTGAGATGATTGTGTCAGACATTCACGTGTCCAACAACATCTTTAATAATAATTCTGTTCTCTGGTCCTCTACTGTCCCTATTCTTTTTACATATACTCAATCCTCTTCTATCACCCATAACGATATTTACAACCACCCATATAGCGGTATTTGTCATGGTTATGGTAAGTTCTAGAACGCCCCTGGCGAGTGAGACTACTAACGCAGACCAGGCTGGGGAAGCAATGACAAAGGAGGTAGTCCTGAATATGTCAAGCGGGGTCTTTACAATTACCAACCGCTCTACAATACGCCCACTACCATGAAGAATAATTTGATTGAGGGAAATCTAATCCACCATTTTGGTCAAACTCATACTGATTTTGGGGGCGTCTACACCTTATCTCGGTCACCAAACATGACGGTTTCGTCCAACTTCATCTATGACGCAGGTTGGCAAGCCCTATACCCTGGTAGGTAATTGAGAATGATTGTCGTATTATTTACTGATCCTCGGAACAGATGAGGCCTCAAGAAATATAACCTGGTTCAACAATCTCGGCTTCACCTCTGGCAAATATTATGCTCCTAATGATTGGATTCCAGAGCAGCTCACCGGTTGTAGGTACCTCAATCCGATATACCATAAAAGTGCTAACAGGGCCAGGGAACACTGTCATTGATAACTGGGGCAAGCTTGGGGTCGGGGGCAACGAGGTCCTGGATGGCTTCCCAAACCATTCCGGACGACGCAACAACACGTTTCTCCGTAACTACCTGGCGTCTCATGTAAACGGAACAAGTCTCATTGCACAGAGGGCTGCGTATCGTGCAGGTGTTATCCCGTCGAAACGGAAAGGAAGACCTGTCACAAACGATCCAGATATCACAGATGTCTACCTGGATATTAAAGTCAGCGATGGACTTGTCGCTCTCAACGTGGCCAACTTTGACGACGTGGACTTCAAAGACGTTGTCTTTCACATCGCGAGTCCTGGTGTCACGTTTAAAAAGAGGTCTAGCCCCATTTCAATTCCAGCCGATAGTTCGGCGACTGCTGTATATGCGTTCTCTGGTTCACCAAAGACCAACGCGACGGCGAAAGTGAGATATGTGAACCCAAGAGTCGGACCATTCAGTATAGAGAGATTAATCGCTTTCTCCTTACTGTAAGGTATTCATCTGAGGACTACCCTCAGCACCATCCTTCGCCTCCATCTTGCTGAAAAAGTCATGAAGGCTTTTGGTCATTGGCTCGTCGGTTGCGAGAACAATCTTGTTGTCCACCTCAAGAACAAATCCCCCGTATTTCTCATCGAGGTATTGGTCAAATTTGGGCGCTTCGGCACGGAATTCGTCCCAGCTAGTGACCCAGACAGCGTCCTTGGGGATATCGACTGTATATTCTGCGCTTGCGAGAGTGCCTGCGAAGGCAACAGCAAGAGCCGAAAGAACTGTGATTCAATAATCAGTGATAAATCAACACCTCTAGGAATAGACACCATACCTGGCTTCATCTTGCAAAGTTTAGTCTCAGGAGTCATATTTGGATCTGATTGGAGCTTGACGACGTCGATGGTAAAGAAGGCGAAGATTGAAAAACTGATGAGACTGCTTCGCACAAGACGCGTTATATACTTATGAGATGGCGAAGGCCTTGGGAACCAGTTACCATGACCTCTTTAGCACGGCAAGTCTCCATGGTTAACCCAACGTATCTAGGAACAGCTGCTATGTGGCTATTGTTGGCTCGACCGAGCCCCGATGCACATGCACGCTCAGTGTGTCACTTTTATGTAGCAAGGAAGAGTGCCGATATTGCCGAAACATATGTTACCAAGGGTAAGCATTTGAGTTTACTAACCATGCCATATCACATGCAGGCTTTCTTTCCTTGATTACCATTGTACAGGATATTACCAGGTCACTACTATCTAATAAGGTTCCCAATCAGTAGTTTTGACTGTGCTGTTTTCTTGAGTACGCCTTTGTGAATACTTTCTATGCATTGTCTTACTGTTAATACCGTAAGAGTGTGTGGGGACTGACTTTTATCAATCAGTCGATCATCACATGTCGCGTGAATTGATCCTAACCCCTGTTAATACTGGACCAACAAATACCTCGAACAGCAGCATACAAAAGGTTAGATTCTCAGCTCACGGCGTGATTAGGTAACAAAATCTCTTAGACAGTTTTCAAGAAATCAGGGTTTACCAACACTGACGTTGAGTGAAACATACAAGCTCACACACATCAAATTCTCATTATACTAGTTATTAACATATTACTACTGTTGAATTCATTATAAGCCGCGTTGCTCATCCCCAAGTAAACTGCTTCATCCTCTCCTCACTATAGTCCTCAAATCTCTTCCCATCAACAAACTTGTATATCGTCGCATCCTTCACCATCATCGTCAGCGCCATACAATCAACCTTAGAAACCTTCCCTTCAGCATACCACTTCTTCAACAGCCGAAGCAATCTATCATCAGCCTCCTTCATCTCAGGCGTATCCAACCAATTCCTATCGCCAAAAAGACTTGCTTCGGGGCCGGGGTAAGGAACAATGTTCATCGCTGCCACGACTTCCTGTTTGTCATCTCGCGCTACCATGAGACGTGTATCCAGATCTAGAGTCATGGTTCCATCGGGTTGGACAACTGGGAAGGGACCCTCGTCTGAGACCTCGCACTCAGGAAAGTTGGTGGTGAGAAACATTTGTGCTGTCATGTGAGCGACCATTATAAGCTGTGCTCGTAGTTCGTCTGGTAATTTGGCCTTGGCTTTTTCAGCCACATATTTTTTGACGACTTGAAATTGACTCTCCGAACCCATAAGATCGTGCTTTGGTAGAAGCGAAACCTTAAGGTTGAAATCTTTTTCTAGACTTCCGTCCATCACGGGGTCTTGGGTTGTTGGATCGCTTTGTATCGCCAGATCATGTGGACCAGGGAGTGCTCTGACTTCTGGAAAGAGACTTTTTGGATCACCGACGAATTTGAAGACTGTCTCGTCGGTACCCATGTAAACGCGAATGGCGCAGCGCTCTAGCACTCCCTTAGCATATAGAGTAGTCGCATACTCCATCGCAGCCCTTTCGCCAGCCCTCATTGTGGAAGTCTTAATGTAGTCTCCAAGCTTTGGCCAGATAATAGATTTGCTGATACCAATAATCAAGGCGATCCTCACAATACCGCCAGGTTCCTTCGTCGGATCAGCCTTTCGTACCAGCGTCACTGACTCAGACTCGTCGTCTCCGGGAAATGGTGATGGCGTCGCAGTGAATGGAATCTCCTCAACTCTTTCAGTCATGTTCTCATAAACCCTTGTGACAAGAATCCTTGTCGGTTCATGATACATGCTTCCATTAGGAAGCTTAAAAGGTAACGGGCCTTCATCCCAGACTGTACTTCCTTCAAATCCATTGGTGGCGGCCCGAACAGTCTGTCGAAACCAACATGGTGCAAAAAGACCTCGAAATGCATTTGGTGCTTTCTTGGTGTCTTTTTGCATACTGTTTAACGTCTCTATCAATAATTTTGGCCATACCTCTTTGCAGGGATTGATAGTCGGCGGTTTGGCAGAAGCGTCAAAACGGCATGTTATGAGATCGGCGCCGATAAAAATGTTGATCAGTGTATGCTTGAGGTTTATGCTGTCGGCTCTCATTAAAGCGAGTCTTTGCAGCCCAGTATGTTTTGCACCGGCTATCTCGTCGCTTTCGAGTTCGCTGCCCGGAACTAGCCAAGGTTGTTGGTCGTCGGTGGGTTTTTGAGGGGGCTTTGCTACCACCAGAGCCAAAGAATGGACGATGCCATTGAACGACGCGTCGAGAACAAGGTAAGTCTTGGTAGGAGATTTACACTTGTCATTTCCTGAACAAGCACCTGCACCCATGCATATATGGCAATCGCCCATATCTTCAATTGTCCCATTGCGGTCGCATTCAGGATATGTTATTGCGAGATATGCTCGAGCACCATTGAACATTAGTTCTTGATATAGCCAAGGCAGTTCATTTTGTCTTCCAGAGTCAATCAATTGCTGTTCCTTTGCACAAATCCAGTGGGACCATCCTTCATCTCTCTCCCATGTTACTTCAGGTATTTCGAGCTTTTCCGGGTCAACGTTTTGTTTGGCTGGTCGAGGGGCGCGTGTGTCATCGCCGACTGGGGTTGACGAGCTGCAACCCATGGTTGCAAAAATGAATGAGGAAAATTATCTTGGTACAGCCAAGATGGTGGCGACAGTAGAGCTTTTTATCTTTTTTAATTGTTGGATCGAGACTGTAGCACTGACCGGGTGACTCATTTCACCGTTCGATCTTAACTGCTTAAAATGGTAATGTAGCCATTATAATGTGCAACTAACAGTCAGCCCTAGCCGGGAAAATTCGTATTTAAGCTATTTAGAGTGACATTTACGGACCCTGGATTAACTGGCCGGCTTACCTACCCAATGAGGCTAATATGATGCAGGTTGCAGTGATCAGTCGCGCCTCAATAGAAACCGTGGGGATAAAGACTCTTTTTAGTCTTATATGTATATCTTTCAGATCTAAATCTAATGACGGAGATCGACTGATGGAACTGCCATAGCTGTGCGCTTAAGCTACCAGTAAAGCGCCAGAAAAGATTTTAGCTGGTAAAGAAGGCTATCCTGCACTCCAGCTACTTGGCAGCCGGTGGGTACTATCCACATTTGATAAGCCTCACTAAGTTCTACGTAGTAAATTGACTGCGAATACTGAACATACAATGGATCGTCACCCAGCTGAAAACTGCATTGATGTACATAATTAACCACGAGACACTATACAAGTCGATCCTCGGACAAAATATGGCGGCGGAAACTCCTATTAAACTTCTCTACGCAGGGGATCATTGGCCCCAAGTACTGCATCAGCTATTCCAGCAGAGGTCAAAGTGGCTTCTACTTCTGACTATAAAAAGACTAAAAGGAACAAGAAGAGCAGCGGAAAGTCAGAACCGGTGGACGAGAAAATCGTCGACGAGGTAGAACGTCTCCTCAAACTGCACTATCTGAGAACCCGCGATAATGCGACCGCTATGGGCATTTTATACGGCAAGAATACCCCTACAGGTAACATATAACCACCGAAACGCTGCGTCATGTACATGAGGAGTTATGCCTGACAAGTAGTAGAAAAGGAGCTCAACTTCGACCTCCATGGCATCCTGGCCCCGCGCGAGGTTCTTACTCAAACCGGACTCAGGAACCTTGCAGGGAAGATTTACTTCGAATATATTCTTCAATATGTTTGTATCCCTCAAATCACCGTCGAAAACCTTCCGAATAGAAGTAAAGCCGCTGTTCGTCGGCCCGATGGGGCTGGTAGGTAGGATCTGGAGCACATATTCAAGAGGCTTCGCGACAAGGACTTTAAAACCATCTCGAGAGTTATTGTTGACGACTCGAAATTCCCTTCGCACAGCGACGAAGCTATTGAGAGAGCATCTAGTAGTCTCAGTGTGGAGATCTGGATGGGGAATAAGGCAGCGTTCAGTCTATAATACTACTGGCATCCTGCTAGAATATAAAACCGTTTTAAAAAAACAAAATTAAGTAGATAGTACTTATTTTAAAAATTGATTTCTTTTATTAGTTTTTTATATATAGTAGTTACTTAATTATCCCTTAGCTATTAAAATAAACTATAAGGTATATATAACAGTTTGAGTTCCTAAGGGATAAACTAGTCTATATTAGGTTTATGTTAGCAGAGGTGTAGGGTATAGATACTGAGCGAAGCAAAGTGTTATATCTCTTAATAGTAAATAAAGCAGGTTAGGCGTATTTAGGTAAAGAAGTCTTATTAATAGCTAATAAGCTAAGGTTATTAACTAAAAGGTATCTGCTATATATACTAAGAGGAATACCTTAACTTAAGGTACTATAAATATATTATAAGGGATTAAGATATAGTATTTTAGTCTTAGACTATAGTATAAGTCTATCGGTCTAGCTATAATTAGTTATAAGGCTAAGGACTAAGAGTTATATATTTAGTTTTATTTTAATTAGTAATAATATAAGAAAATTTAAAGTAGGGAGCATATAACCTAGACGCAGGGGTTATAATATAATCTCTCCCTTCTGTAGGCCTTTATCCTCGAGGCTATAATTCCCTTATACTTACTTCTATATCTGTTAGTTCTATCTATATGCATTAAACTTAGACTTATAAATATTCCTATGCTAATATTATATCTAGTTATATATTTAAGTCTAAATATCTAAAGATAACTAAGTCTAGTTTACTTGCAGAGTATATCTAAAAATACAGTAATTATATTATATTATATTCTTACTGCTTTTATTATAATCTAATTTATAAGGTAAAAAATAAAAAATCTAATTATTATAGGAATTATATAAAAGCTAAGGTAGTTTATAATAGTTCTAGGGTAATAACTTTTTATAAGTGCGCTAGTTTTTATTTTAAAATTCCTTCCTAATTTATAGCAATTACTTGCAATATATAAAAGAGAAAGAAACTTAAGGAAGATAAGCGTAAGGCAGAGGAAGCCCTTAAGGAGGCAATAGCGCATCTAGCTTATATTTATAAAATAAAGCGTTATCTTAAGGAGTAAAGTAATTAGTTATTTATTTATAGTATATAATTAATAGAAGAGCAGTTAGCTCCTATTGCAGATTAAGTAGAGTTATCTATTATTAGTAAGGCTTAGTCCTATAGTGCTATTAATATAATTAACTAGAACTCGGTTTTTACTGATATTCTATTTACTAATAAGTCCTTATTTCTTAATATTACTAATAGAAATTCTTTAGGAGTTATTAAGCGTTAAGTAGGTATTCTAGAGGTTCCTATATATTCTTATTTTCTAGGTAGGTTTTCTATTTAATTAGGTACTCTATTTATTGGTTTTCTTTTCTTATATCTTTAATTGCTTTTACTTTATATACTTCTAGTCTTTCGATTTCTTTAAGTTTATTGCCGATTTATACTTAAATAATATCAGCTATTAACTTAAGTAAGGAAATATAAAAGATTAAATAGAGCTTAACTTTTAGTAGTAAGTCCAGTTTATAGTTATTTTCTGAGATTTTCTTAATAATTTTATAAGGTCTAATGTATTTATAGTCTAATTTATATAAAGGTTATTTTATTATAATATTTTTTATAGCTAAGTAGACTATCTCTCCCTCTTTAAAGGTTAGTCCTCTTACCTTCTTAATATTATAGTATTTTTTTATTCTTTTTCTAATAAATTTAAGTTCTATTTTTTTTTCTTTATATAGATTTTTTAATTTATCTGCCTTTAGGATAGCAGTAGAGTTAATTGTAAATATATTTTATTTATTATAGTATATATCTAAGGTAAATTTAAAGTTAGTATAAGTAGGTATTAACTTTATGCTTTTATTATAGGCAGTATTATAAGCTAGTTATATAATAGGTAGCTTTTTAACCTAGTTATTTTACTTATAATTAATATAATATTGTAAGTATTACTCTAAGACTTAGTTTATTTGTTCTATTTATCTATTAGTTTATAGTTAGAAGGCTATCGAAAGCCGGTAATTAAGTCCTAGGTATAATATAAGTGCCTACTAGAATTTAGCTATAAATATCAGTCCTTTATCCGATAGGATCTCATTTAGTAGTCTATATATACTGATAATATATCAGTAAAAAACATAAGAGAGTTCTTTTATATCTGTAAATTCCCTATAAGGTAAGTAATATAAGAATTTTATAAGTCAGTTAATAATAACTATAATACTATTATAAAAGATTCTAATTAAGGGTTCTTTTAATAAGGGTAGCTTAGTTATAAAGTCTATAGTAATTAAGTCCTAGGGCTATTATATTACTAGTAAGAGTTATAATATGCTATAGGGTTTATGCTATTATACTTTCGTTTATATGCATATATCGCATTATTTAATAATCTGCTCTATATCCTTCCTTAAGTACTTATATTCTCTTTTTTATAGTTATTTAAGCGTCTTAGTAACGCCTTAGTATTTATATAGTAGGTATAAATAAAATTTATAAAGGAAGTCGCTATCTTTAATAGTTATCTATATATTTTTATTTTTTCTAGTATATACTACTGTTTTCGCAGAGGTAATAAATTAATATTCTCCTTTACTGTTTTTCTTAAGGAGTCTTTTTTATAATTTAGTTATTCTGATTTTATAGTTAGGTCTCCTGCTAATAGTATTTGCATATCTATTATTAGATCTTTTGCGATATATAATTATAAAGTTAAATTTATATAACGTTAGGTATTTAGTATAATATAGTTATTATTAGTTAAGTTCTTAAGTTATTATAAAGTATAATATATTCTAATAATTAGTATAGACCTTAATCTAATAGAGACTTCCTATAAGGTAGTATTTAAATTCCTTAAAGCAGTTAATTATAGCTAGGAATTCTTTATTATAAATAGGGTAATTAAGTTCTGCTCTATATAGCTTATATAAATAGAAGGCTATTAGGTGCAGTACTCCTTTTTTATCTTATTAATCGATTTATCCTCTAAGCGTAAAGTCTAAGGAGTCGGTTTTAAGTTCTATTTCTTTTTTTAGGTTAAATATAATTAAAACTAGTTTACTAAGTATAGCATCTTATAATTTCTTAAAGGCTTATTATACTTTATTATACTATATAAATTTAGTATCCTTTTTAGTAAGTTCTATAAGAGGATTAGCGATCTTACTAAAATCTTTAATAAATCGTTAATAATAGTTAGTAAATCCTAGGAAGCTCTAAACTTCCTTAATTATAGTAGATACTAGCTAGTCTTATATTATTAATATCTTTTTACGGTCTATTTAGATTTCTCCTAATAAGATAGTATATCTTAGAAAGTTAACTTTTTTAATATAGAAGTAACTTTTCTTAAGTTCTACTAAGAGGTTTATATCCTATAGTGCTTTTAGAACCTTATAGATATATTCCTTATATTCTTCTTTATTATCTAAGAAGATTAGGATATTATTAAGGTAATATACTATAAATATATTTAAGTATTATTATAGGATATTATTAATTATTTATTAAAATATTACTAGAGCGTTTATAAGTCTAAATAGTATAACTAAATATTTAAATAGTCTGAATTTAGTTCTAAAGGCAGTCTTCTATTTATTGCCTTCCTTAATGCAGATAAGGTTATAAGTGCCTTTAAGGTTAAAGGCAATAAAGATTTATTTTCCCTATAGTTAGTCCTTAAGTTCTATTATAAATAGAAATAAGGTCTTATCCTTAATAGTAAGGTTATTTAATTTCTTATAGTCTATAACTAGTTATAGTTTTCTATTTTTCTTAAGTATAAATATAATAGGAAATCCTACTAAGGATATCGATTTTTATATATTACCTTTTTAGAGCTCTTCCTCTAGGTAGTCTTTAAGTGTAGTAAGTTCTAGCTTATTAAGATTATAGATTTTCTAGAAAGGTAGATTATCTAATTTAAGTATAATCTTATAGTCCTAGCAGCTATACTATAGTACCTTTATATCTAATTCTTCCTTAAATAGCTTCTTATAGTAATAATACTCTTATAGTATGTTCTTAAGTCGGTCTTCTATAAAGGGTATTTTTTATATCTTTAATTTCTTATTAAGATTATATAGCTATATGCTAAATGTTATAATTGTTTATTTAGCGTGCTAGATCTTGCCCTTTTTATACTTATATTATATTCCCTTTAGGGATAGGTAAGTATTTATTATTTACTTACTTTATACTTTACTAGCTACTTTAGTTAAAGTTTAAGATCTCTAGTTATTATTACTTTCTAAATCTATATCTTTATTAGAGGGATTATCTATACTAATAATCTGGCTAGTCTTTTAGTAAAAATATAAATTATAGTAATATAGCTATAGGTATCCTAATATCAGGTTATAGCCTAATATAGGGATAATATTAAGGTTAATATTATACCTTTAGGTTCTAATAAATACCTTTAAGTAATTAATCTCTTAGGTAATTAGTCCTCTATTATAAGTAAGTTTTCCTCTTTCTAAGTTACTTAGTAAGTAAGGCTACTCTTTAAGTTACTATAGTAGCTATAATATATTAATTATATAAAGGTCTATAGCGTTAATATTAGCTCTACTATCTATTAGTATAGTTAGCTATTTTCCTTTAATTTATACTTATATATTTAGGTAAGTCTTTTAACTATTAGTAGTCCTTTTAAGAGCCCTTAAAAGCATTAGCTTTATATATAAGCTTATCTATAGCTCTAGTATAATAAGCTATTATCTTTTCCTAGTGCGCTAAGGTATTATAGGTTATATTCGCTATTATAATATAGCGTATTATTAGGGCATTTATTCTCTCTTTATAGTTCTTCTTATAGTTTAGCGTCTACTTACTAGGCGTTTTTTTTAGCCTCTTCTTACTATTATAAGGTATCTAGGTCTAGCATATCGCTTTAGTTAGGATTATCCTTTATATCTTATTACTCTTTTCTAATAAAGCGTTAATTATTAAGTTCCTTTTTCTATAAGTTTACTAATATAATTAACTCTACTTAATATTTCTATTTACTAATAGACTATAGTTTTTATATATATATTAATACTTATTTTCTTAATTTAGTATAGGCTATAAATTGTATTACTTTATCCTTTAAGTAATACTTAGCTAGCTAGTATCTTAAGGTATTAGAGACAGTATATAGTCTCTAGTAAGTATATTTTTTTATATTTAGTAGGAAATAGTTATTATTTGTCTTTTCTTAGCGATATAGCTTATAATAGTATATTATATATAATATCTATAAGATCTAGTTATACTTAGGGCTACTTAGGTACCTTTATAGGTTATAGTAGGCTATAGGTCGTTATACCAAGCTAGCAGGTTCTTATTCCTATTTAGCGGTAATTGCCTAAATATAGATATTATTATCTTATACTGTTTTAAATTATTTTTTTACTTATTATATAGGTTTACTGCTTTATTCCTCTTATTAGTTATTATAAGAATGTTTTTATCTCTATATTTATACTCTTTAGTGCTTTATAGGGGTATTAGTATAGTATCTATTTTATACTTATATAGCGCTAGTATAGTTTAGGTCTTAATAGTATTAGTTAGGCCTAGTTTATTATATTAGGATATTATCGATTATAGTATTAATATTATCTTATTTTATAGTTTCTTATAGAGTTTTTATAGTCCTATTTTCCTAAGAGAGTAAAATCCTTAAGAAAATTTAGTCTAGGGTTTTATTAATTCTATAAGAGATTTCTTTAGGCATAAGAGTTCTTTCTATATTAGGAATAGTTTCTTTTCCTTTTTAGGTAACTATAACTGTATATCCTTCTTTAACTATTATAGCCGCTTTAGGTATAAGTTAGAACTTATAGTTTTTTACTTCCCTTTTTCTCTTTTCTTTTTATAGCTTATTAGCTCTAGCTCTATTTTTAGGTCTATTATTATATTCCCTTTTTGCTAGTTTCTTATTTAGGGCTACCTGCTATAGGCGTTCTTTCTCCTGCTAGTAGGCTTATTCCTATTTTCTATACTTAATAGCTTTATTAATACTTTTATTATATATAATTTATTAAGTATTACTATTATCTTAAGTATCTATATTATAGCTTGACTTAGTTATAGCTACTTATTATAATATTTATATTGCTTTTTATAGTTCTTCCTATATATTAGTATATTAAGTATTCTTACCCTTAGGTATAAGTTAATACTTCTAATTAGTTTTTATAGGGTTTTTATAGTCCTATTCTTAGTATCTTTTCTTACTATAGTTCTAGTAAGTAAGTAATAGTCTATTACTTTAAGTTATATTTATATTTATTAGTCCTAATTTAGTACTATAAGATATATTATATTATTATAGCTTTCTTTAGTTTATTTAGTTATAGTTTCTATTTTAGTATTTATTCTAGTTAGGGTTATATAGATTACTGTTTTTATTAGCTTATCTTTCCTTTTATCTCTTATATTATTAGTTATTAATATTTATAGCTACTCTAATAAGTTTATTAAGGTTATTTAGCTTCTCCTGCATATAGACTATTATATCCTTAATTTCTAGCTTTAATCCTTATTAGACCTAGGCTATATAGGCTAATTTGTTCTAGTCTAGTTTAGCGGCTTAGAATCGGTATTCAGTAAGGTATAATATAGCAGATCTTTTCTATACTAGTTTTTAGATTTTTATTTCTACTTCTTATTACTTATTTATAATCCTAAATGCATTAGTAAGTTCATTTTTAAAGTTCTTATATTTTTTATAGATATATTAGGTTATCTCTTCTTATTTATAAGGGGGATTTATAATAAAGTCTTAAATAATAGGTTTTATAAGCCTTTTAGCCTTATCTTTAAGGAGGCTTAAACTATATTAGACTTAGGCTTTATAGGTGCTAAATTGGATTAGGTAGTATATTTAATAACTTTAAAGGTTAATTAGGAGTCTTTAGAGTTTCTTTAGTTCGCTACTATAGGGGTCTAGCTAGTATAGCTTAAGGATCTTTCCTAGATCTTTTCTAGTAATTATAAAGGCAGCAGTATATTTAATATACTCCTTATAGAGTATCTGACTTTTCTCTGCTTCTTTATTAAGATTATTAGCAATATTAGCGATATAGGCAATTTTCCCTTTAAGTTCTTTAATCTTATTTTTAGCTACCTTTAAATTATATTTAGTAGCATTAAGGAGATTATTATATCGCTTACTAAGAGCATAAAGCTTTTATTTAAGCTTAATGACTTTATCTTTATAGGTGCTTAAATAAATGCAGGTAATTCCTTCTTCTTTATCCTCAGTATCTATAGGGATTTTAAGTTTTTCCTCTAGGGTAGGATAAGTATTAAGGGGTATTACCTAAGGCAGCTAACTATATAATGCAGTAGTAAGTCAGTTTAGAGTAGTAAGAGCTATTATATTAATATTGCTTAGCGTTATATAATATAGTCTAAATAAGAGCTATTAATATATAACAGTTTAAGTTCTTAAGGGATAAATTAGTCTATATTAAGTTTATATTAGCAGAGGTATAAAGCGTAGATATTAAGTAAAGCGAAGTATTATATCTCTTAATAGTAAATAAAGCAGGTTAAGTATATTTAAGTAAAGAAGTCTTATTAATAGCTAGTAAGCTAAGGTTACTAACTAAAGGGTATTTACTATATATATTAAGAGGAGTACCTTAACTTAAGGTACTATAAATATATTATAGGGGATTAAGATATAGTATTTCAGTCTTAGACTATAGTATAGGTCTATTAGTCTAGCTGTAATTAGTTATAGGGCTAAGGACCGAGAGTTATATATTCAGTCTTATCTTAATTAGTAATAATATAAGAAAATTTAAAGTAGGGAGCATATGACCTAGACGCGGGGGTCGTAATAGTATACTCTACTATTTAATAGTTTATATAATATTAAAAAAAAAAAAGAGGCTGCCTTATATTAAGAGACATAATATAGGGCATAAATGCAACCTTATTCTTATATAATATAAAATCGTTTTTTAATAACCCACATCCTATTCCTTCTTCTAATGTAACTAAAGAAATCTTAAAAAACCGACTTATCAGTTAGCTTGTCTAGACCCTGATCCCTATTACTGATACCTACACTAGCTAAGACAAGATGCCAAAGAGACGCAGCCTCCATAGGTAGCACCCCGCCTACTGCAGCGGCCCTTCTATCTCAATAGACTCCATCCAGCCCGCCTAGCTAGATAATAACCCTATTATCTATACAGAGGCTAAAGCCGCTACAGATAACCTAGCCGTTACCAATACATCAATTATCAGGGCAGCTATCTTCAGCTACACCCTAATTATAACAATCAGTAAAACTAATAAAGATTATCTTCACTAGTTACAGAAGAAAAAAGACAAGCTGCAACAGCTCGACCATATCCTCAATAACAGCAGGTTAAAAACTGAGCAGAAAGACAGGTTCCTTAGGGCAGTCAAAGGCAAGCTATACGAGGGTTAGCGCACCGTCTTGTTATTGCAAGCTAGGGAGGTCAATGAGAAAAGGTCATAAGGATAAGAAATATCTATACAAGGTTCTACAAAGGAAAAGCTTTCTTAATTGCTACACACAATCTATCAGAGTCAGATTCTACTATTAGAAGAAGGCACATTATATTATACGAAGTCATATTGCATAGCTAGGCAGGTTATAAATTGAATCACTGAGCACATCACATAACACACTCACCGGCCCAAATGTAATATAACCGTATATATACTCTACTATATTAATATAGAATTCACTAGCGCCTTTAGCTGTATATATAGCGTAAAAACCTTTAGTATAAAACACAGCAGCGTAATAAATCCAATCTATTAGTGATTTCAGTTTAACTAAGGCTTTACTAGAGCTGTTTCCATTACTAGATATAATTAAACCTATACGTGCGAAGTCGTAGTGCGTCTTGGTAGGTAGATTAAGTGGTGTATGTAGCGAAATCGGAGAGTTCTAGAAGGCTGTTGAAATACTCAAGCTAAAACTTAATCGTATTGATAAGTGCGACCGCATGCGTTGTGGATTTCGAAAGCTTATACTAGCTTTGAACAACTAGATTGAACATCTTGGCTGACGAAAAATGCGAATACTAGATTTTAGTTGTGCCTACTGTATGACTTGAGAAGGTAGCTGCCTCGCTATTTCGCATAATGCTACCTGGGGAAACCAGACGTGATACAATACTGTTTCTAGTGTGTACTCAATAGTGTACAGAGTCGCTGTCCTCCTCGCTAGATAAAAACTTTCAAAAACCAATTGCCTTGAACAAGAGTTTTCGAGACGGATCCGGAATAGACTATATCCTTAGTCAGTATACATACTGCAACTAATGGCTATTCTCACTTACCATATGCGCGAACTCTATGTTAGGGTATCTCCTGGTCTCTGAGCCGACCAGCTTAATATCATATCGTAGAAGTGCATGGGCCAGAATCATCTTGATCTCGTTCGCAGCGAAGAACCTTCCCGGACAGGCATGCCTGCCATAACCAAATGTCAGACTGCTCTGGTTCACGCTGACAAACTGGTTGTTTGCTGCATTCTCGACGAAGCTCTCATCTTTGGCTTGTGTGCGAATTCTGTAGAACCTCAGAGGGTCGAATTCGTCTGCGTGTGGGAAGATGTATGGGTCAGAGTTAACTGCAACGGCAGGTATCTCTATCATCAGACCGGCCGGAATAACTTGGCCATTGGATAGAGTGAACGGCTTCAAGACCTTGCGTTGAAAGGAAGCTGTGAAGTTCGTATTAGTATCTCAGAGCCACGAAGTCTGTATCATGCTTACCCATTGTCGCTGGATGGACTCGAAGAGTCTCTTTAAGAAAACCATCCATCTTCTTCATGCCCTGTAAAGCATTGCTTGTAAAGACGCCTTCACTTTGAAGGACCGCTTCCTGAACCTCATCTCGTAGTTCCACCTGCAAGTCTGGCATGGCTGCCAGATCATAGAAACTGTGTTCGAATCAGTGATGTGTTCAATGGGCAGAATTCCAAGACTCACGCGTTAGTGGCAGTCAATGTTGTAGTATGCACAGCTGCAAAGGTAAGACCAAGTTGAACCTTGGCGAGGTTCTGGCTATTCTTGTCCGGGAATTTGTCCTTTCCGTCAATGAGCCACTGTAGAAAGTCATCTGGCTTCTCGTAGGACAAGTCCGCCATCGCCTCTATTCTTGACTCTACCACAGGCTGTAGAAAAGCTTCAGCTTCTGCAATTCTTTGGTAAAGTCTCTTGACCTCAGGCCGGCTCTGGGCCAGAAATGGTCGTAACCAAGGCCGCATGTTCTGCACGGCGCGTTGGGCACCCATGACTTCCATAGTATAATTAATTGCTGCATCGAGATACTGTTCGGATTGACAAAGTTCTGAGCCGATGAACACGCGACCTGATACCATTCCGACGATACGAAGGAGGCTGTGATGGATGTTGACTTCTGTCCAGTCGTCACACGAGGGTATGGAAAGCTCCAGGGATTGTCTGACTTCATCAGCAATGATTGCACTCAGTCGAGCTATACACATAGTTAGTGGCTTGGACGACATAGTTAATGCGTTTATTGAAGACTCTAATTCGCGATTTGATGCATTCTTACATAGTGCTGGAGTTAGGTGACCTTTGATGGTATGCGGGATGATTGGTACCGACGTCTCAATCTTGGTGTACTTGGTCTCCATTGACTATAGGCTGGTGAGTAGATGGCTACATATTGTCTCTTCGGTATTATTAACCTCGTCAACTGCGGCTTCCATACTCAAAATCGAATCGGGCAACTTCTTCAGCTCAGGGAGAAAATCAGGTGAGATGACAATTGTCGGAGAAGCTAGGAAATTAGTATCGTCATTCTAAGGCTTTAAATCATCAGTACCTACACTTGGACGTGGTAATCATGAAAATGCCATTCTTGAACTGCTCAATGGTAAGCTATCCTCACGTCGCATACGTCAATGGGAATTCTTACCTTTTGGTACCCATCGGAGTATAACTTTCGGGCCCCTCCCAAGTATGCTTTTCTACGCTTTTCCGTACTCCCGAGTTCTTCTCCAACGACTGGAATAGTCCAAAATCGCAACACGCTTCCAACTTTTGGGGCGATGGCGGCTACGAGGCAGACAAGGAGTGCAGTGAGAAGTACTGGCCATCGGTTGGCTGCAATGTCGAATGCAGATTGTGTGGCACCCATGGTGAAGATGGTAGTATAGGTGATTAAGTTAGATTGTTATGTGGATAGTTATATCTGTGCCGGGACATAGTAAAGCAGCCAAATGGGACTATCTTATAAGAACAGTCACTGGTCGATAACGCATGGCTAAATTTGGAAGCGGCCTCGGGAAGATGGCCATTTCCGTTAGGTCTACCTACGTTACAATGAATTCCTCAGTTGTCTCTAATAAGGCGGATGTGATTCGCCTATTCACTATTGCAACACAAGAATATCATTAATAGACTATAGCAACGCTAGAAGAGAAAAAGGGCGTTACATCAGGAGTGTAGCTGCATAGATACGCGTATTGTTTTAGCTCACTAAGCTCGGTACTATATTAAGCTAGTGGACTTAGCATACCAATCATAGGTAATGACTAAACTCTAGACCATCACTCGGAAAATATTTAAGAGCGAGACCGAAACCGATACCGAAAGCTTTAGGTTAATCTTAACTGACCGACTCAGTCAATTTATTCCACTTCATCATCGCTTAACCCTGGATGAAATCCCCACCCCACGGTCATTTACCAAGTAGACTTCATCCCTTGGCAATTTCCTCTCTACAGAAAGTAATTGTCCAAAAGGGCCCCTACGTTACACCATGCCGCCTCGTCTAGGCCACAAGAAGTCCCGAAGGGGTTGTCTTATGTGCAAACAGCGCCGAGTCAAGGTATCCTCTTTTAGACCTCCACGCAGTAGTGTAGCTAATGATGCCTTGTAGTGCGATGAAAATCAACCGTGCACCGCGTGTGCGAGACACGGGGTACTGTGTGTTTATGCGGATGCGCCGGATGCACGATCGCGGTCGAGAGGATCTTCAACCGAAAAGGCCAGTCATCATCCTAATCGCTGTATTAAACAAACATGTCTAACCTAGTAATTTAGACCCGCTCTCAGGGAGAAATCACCCAGCAAGACGACATGTTGACCTCCCTTGCTGCCAGCCCAGATCCGTTGCCATACTTGGCCAAGTTTGTCAGAGGCCAGGAACCTATAGAGCAGACTACATGGCTTACAGATCTGGAGCTAATGCATCATCACTCAACATGCACTTATCTGACTTTACCGCGTGCTGGTGAGCTTCAACACATATGGCAGATTGAGATGCCTAAGCTAGCCTTGCGCCACGTTTATCTGCTACATCAGGTTTTGTCAGTTTCTGCATATCACTTAGCCCATTTGAATCCAGATCGCCCTGGATTTCCTGTATGCGCTTCGCAACACCAGAATGAGGCTATCAAAGGTCTTCGATCAGCCATTGAGTCTATCTCACAAGATAATTGCGTGGAAATATTTCTCGCATCTTCATTACTCTCCATCGGCGCTTTCGCTGGTTTCAGTACACAAAGCTCGGGTCAACAGCCTAGCATTGATGACCTTTTGGATGTCTTCGTTTTAATCCGTGGCATGAGTGATATCTTGAACAAATATCAGACGACGCTCAATCAAAGTAGACTTGGGGGTCTCTTTGTAAGAGGAAACCCATGCGAGTCGACGCCAGTCCTTACAGCTATTATCGGCCAGCTACGACAGATCACCATCCCGGACAGCTTTGGGTCTGCAGTGGCTTCTTTATGTCAAGATTCTATTGAAACTGCTATAACTTGGATTGAGAAAAGTATTAGAACAACGGACAATCCAGATTCACGTATCGCCCTGACATTTTGTTTGTCTGTGAGTGCAGATTTCTTAGACCTCATTAAACAACGAAACCCCATTGCACTTTGTGTTCTCGCGCACTACTGCGTCGTGCTAAATCAGGTTGGAAGATCTACCTGGTATATGGAAAGATGGGGGAGATCAGTTGTTCTAGATATTTGGAAGAAGATGGATCCACAATGGAGGTCGTTACTCCAGTGGTGTATGGAAGCTGTTGAGTGTGAAGGTTATGTCGGATGAGATTTTTGTCTTTTTCCTTCTAGTTCTGGAATCACAAAGGAGAGTACATGAGAAATAAGGGACCAAACTAGTCGTAGCAGAGTTTGCGTATCCACATTGCGCCAACTTTAATGATACCCCTTGTCCAAAACCCCATCCCATCTTGATACTCTATACCCGCGTCTTAAACTCGAACCGAGCCTTGTGAGCGAAGTGTGCTGAATGGCTCAGCCTGGTCCTTGGTCAAGCTCGAGCCACGATGGACGCCGTGCTTCTTTTCGAATCGCCAATCCAAATAGCATACGACAGCAAGGTATTTTGCGAGGGGGCTTATTTGTCAGAAAGATGTTCAATGTATCGAATTGAACAGAAAGCATACCTAAGAATGCCGGCCAGTACAAATACAACCCAGCCAAGGGCACAGCTTGTTCCAATACAGACACTGGAATTTCCGCGAATCATCATAAAAGCAACCGCAGCCCAAAAGACGACTTCCATAGCGTTAAGGATGAAATAAGCCTTGAGGCTTCTCCAGCGTCGCAAACCGCTGACATGTTCGGAAAGTATTTCGTAAGAAATGATGATGAGAGACTTCGCACCCTAGGAAAATTAGAAAGAAATATCTTGAGCTGTAGAACTGATTTACCATGCCAAGGCCCATAGTAGTGGAGCGACCGGGAGGTCTGTTGGGCAGTAGAAGTCGTGCACCAGATAGGGAAATGACCGCGATGATGAGAATGACCTGGACGATCTGGAGCGGAAGCTTATTTCGGAGGGTGAAGAATGGCTCCATTCTCTTAATAAATGTAGGCACCATTTTGAAAGTTTGAAGAATTGTACCAGTCTAGAAATTTGTTGTAGAGAGAGCTGATTAAAGATGTTGATGTTGTTACCCAAAAGTAATGGCAACACCAAAAGTTTATAAATATTAGCAATGACAGCAAATCTCTAATTCAATCTGATACATGTCTTGTAAAACTATCACAACGCGGCAGTGTTGGATCTGCAAAGCCCACGCACGTATTCCACGTAACTCTAAACTAAGCACTAAAGTAATAATAAAACTCTAAAAGATGTGTTAAAGCCAAGACCAGCTCAGTCTGGAAAGATTGAATGTGAGTCTTACCTTATGCAAATCTACGTTCTTGATTGGCTGCACGGACCGGTCTCGGTTTCGGTATCGGTTTCTATTTCGGTGGAGAAGAAATAACTCGCGGGGTCTTAAACACTTCAAAACCCGACTACAAGTGTTAGGGCCGTGCTTCGTAAACTACACACATCACTGACGTTTCTAGGGGCAGTGTTATTCTCAGAATTTCCTCAAGAAGACTGTTAACACCGGTTCGGCAGTTACGGAAGCCACGGCAATCTGAGAGGCAGTCATGTATTTCAATTATTGGCTCTTGTACCCACGTGTGGTCTAGTCGATGGGTTCGACTTATGGAGACCCTGCTAAAGCTTTACTGATAAGGAGATGTGGTATCTGAATATCGTTTTACCTGTAATACTGCTAGATCCAGTTCGGCTCCCGACCAAATGAATAGCCACTACATCTCGACTAGGGTGAAAGTTCTACGTATTGATGTATGAGCAATTGATAATTGTGCACCTTTTAATACATCTATCTTTGATTTTCATTCTACTGTCTACACACACTAAGCAAGAACTTTTGATCAAATGGAAGAACTTGTGTCACTTCTTGGGCTTACAACGTTTTGGGCTGCGCAGAATAACCTCAGACCCCAGGTCATAATTGCATCATCTCACGCACAGACTCTCAGAAATGTGCTTTGCTATTTATACAACGATTTTATTTATTTACAGTCTGCCCTGTTTTATCCTCTTTGCCCAGTCCATCCACGTAATCACCCCAGCACGCTAGCCTAGTCGTCATAGCCCTACTAACCGGCTTATATTCTGCTACTGTCACAACATATACTCCAAGTCCTCAATTTAATGACAGTATGCCTCGATAGAAAAATATTCGGCTATATCATAGCATATGTAATCGGTTTCATAGACCTGCATTTCTGGCCCGGTGCAGTCTTTGTTCTTGTAAATGAAAACTAAGAAAATATAAGAAACCTCTACGTGCACTGGGAAAAGTTCAGTTACTTACTGCGGCATGTTTTTGTTATTTTATCAATCAGCATCCATTTTCCAGGCAGACTGGCGCATCCGGCGTCCGAAATATGCCAATTCTTCTGTTCCTCGTCGCACTTTTTGTTATGTGTAGTACTGAATCGTACAGCGGTTTCTTCTGTAACCTCTGAGGCAACTGTTATAGCCAGTGCAATAAGTGATATTGTTGACTTGAGCATCTTGAGAGAAAAGATAGAGGGTCTTGAGAATGTTGTATTGAAAAAAAAGGAGTAACGAGATTGTTGGGTTCTAAGATACGATTGCTATGGAGGAGACTGTCCTTTTATACTCTGTTAACTGCAACTTTTTAACATAATAGTAATTATGAAAGTTTCTGACCTTTGGGTTTTGTGGTAGTACGAAAGTCATGTCAGCAGCTATGTTGGGTAAACAGTCCATTCTGATGCATATCCTTGTATAGTTACAGACAAAAAGCTGCCCTTGCCTGGTGCAGCTATACAGTGGTGAATTCGGGAAGCCCGAAAGTGGAGCTCACTTTGGCTAACTAACCCGATTCCTCATTCAGATGCTTATGGCTGAGAAGTCGACATGCCGATCAAGCAATCAAGAATGCTTAAACACTTTAGGCACAATCGCTCTGCCTGCAGACTGCAGGTGCTTTTTAGCCATGACAACGTTTAGCTCATGCAGACTGCCCTTGTAATCCACCGCAAACAAGTGAAGACTCTGGAGCAACATCTATCCAAGATCGTAAGCAAAACCTCTTTGTAGCATTCCGTGAGCAATTGTGAAGAAAGCTGAAGCTCCTGCTACAATTCCATCCTGGTTTATCCTCTTGTTATTCGCCCAAGAAATATCATGTTTAGCATTGCACCAATAATGGGGAATCTTGTGGTAGAAATCTTATGTGATGGACTAATGAGTCTCCAAGTCCCCGCCAAGTATTTCTCTGGTGAAGCTGTCAGCAGGATAATGACAGAGAATGGGTATGGACCAGGGTTCTTTGACTCGGCGATAGATGCATGGGGTATCCTCTACAGTCCCCTACAACTACAATGTAAGGACGGCAGTTCATATTTCTGTCAATTTTTATAGCTACTAGATGGAAATATAACTAGTTCACTGGAATTCAGTAGGTCTACTAGAAAGTTTATATAAAAAGGGCTATAATTGAAATCTTCTGAAATACAAGGGAACAGTCTGGATGAATATTCCTAAATCTAAAATTTATCGATTAAACTTATAATTCTTTTCAGTTCGATAACTCTCAATCTACTATAGGTTCTGGGCGATTTTCTTAGCTGTCATGATATAATAGTATGCAGCGTGACGTGTCACTTTAGTGAAAAGGAAAGGCATTATTCCAGGGACATAATTGGAAAACTCACGAGGACTTCCGAAATTAGCGGTGTGCATAATAGAAAGCCACAATACTATATAATATTGTCAGGGGCCTTAAAATCTTTGCTCTTCAGACTCCAAGCATGCCCACAAAAGATTACTACTGAGAAAGTAAACGTAGAACTTCGTCTTACACCTCGCTCCAAATTACAAAGACACAATGAGGACTGAAGATACGTGGAGTTATGAAAACTACATCGGTAAGGATTACAGAAATATGGGGCCGTGTTTGTGATAGACCCATGTGACACGATGGATTACCCCAGTCGTGTTCCGTTTTTCTCATACGCTTTCTTTTACTATAACATCAGCTACCCTTTTCAGGTTCAGCTCGTCCGTTCTTCTAAGATTATAAACCCGTGAATTCAGTGACTGGATAGTTTAATAACTCTTCTTCAAATGAATTTCCACAAGATCGGGTTAGATCTGAACAGCGTCTTAATTGTGCAGTTACTTTATTATTATTATTATTTTTATTTATTATTCTCTTTAGAATATTTTAGATATTATTATTAACTTATAAATAGTAATTATATTTAGTATAATCTCTCACTTGTTATCATTTTACACTAGGTTGTTATTTAGCTTATTTATCTTTATTCTACATAGAGTCGGAAACCCCGAGTATGGATCTCGGTGTCTAAAATATTGTGAGATCCTTATAAACTCCGACGCTTAGGCTTAATCTCTAAATCTACATCACCGCTTACTGTGGATCACTGCTTACTGTGGATCACCGCTTACTGTAAAGCCTAAGAATGCTAGCCAGCCAGGATAAGTCAAGGGAAGTTCAGTTATCAGTGATACGTTACGCTCGGTTGTAAAAATGGATTGTAGCAATCAGTTTAATTGGCCAATGACAAAGTCCTCTATGTAGACAAGGTATAGTTCAGCTTCTTGACTGCAGGCAGGTGAGGGTTTATGTGAGAATGAAGGGCTTACAGAACCCAGCTACTAACTGCAGGCTTATGAAATTTCCAAGATAGGACGATGTCAAACATATTGTAGAGGTATTAAGGTTACTAGCTAAAGACGACTAAATATAAAAAGATAGCTTCCCTCTAATAATCAGGATATAAAAATTCATCTTCTTATCAGCATTTCAAAGTAATATATTACTAGAATATCAAATTTTATTTGCTATAATCAAGTCTACTATTGTCTCACTTCTTACGCTGGCCATGCCAGTTATCTGTCAGGTTACCGAGCCATCCGCTGTGCAATTCTCAACTACATCACATATTTGGTGTGCAACGGGGAAAAAAGATTACTATATTCCGGATGGGACCTGCTCTAGCCTTCCCGGGAAATATCTTGCTGTTAATGGAATCACGCGCACATGTCGTGGTAAGTTATTAAATAATCTCTTCTACACTTAGGCACTCTTTTCTTACATCTCTTTAGTTTTTATCTACAAGAACAATAACTGCAGTGGGGAAGAGATGCAAATTTATACAGGTACTGGTAGATGCTATGACATCAGCGACTATTATTCCATTAAAGCATTCTGTCACTAAGGGTTTCTATTGCAAAAGAGGTAGTTGAGGTTTATTTATTTAGCTAAGAACGATGACAATGCTGTTGACGCTCTTATAAAGTCCCGCGATCTGAGCAGCAATCTGATAATACAACAGTATGCAAGTAGCAGTCAGCTTAACTAGGAGGATATAGAAGAATATCAGCATTTACCCTTTTCTTAACAGTATGCCTAACATGTAAGATATAGACATAAGATCTTATTATCCTTTATTGTGTATATAACCAGACTGTTCCTATTTACATTTCTATATGCTAGACACTTAGCTGATATATTATTACAATAATCTGACTTATATATCTCATTTTAAAATAATTAGTATTCTAAAGGTTTATCGCTTATAGGGATTACTTTTTATTTCCCTAATGCAAGATTCTAAAATTCAGAGGGCTGTAACTTAAACTGTAACACAACACAATAGAGTCACCTGACCTTATATACTTCCACTCTGCCCTTTGCATACTTATATTCAAGTTGTAGGAATTCGTATTTATACGTCCTATTTGCCGCCATATCTCTATGTTCACAAGAGGGTCATTAGTTCGTAATAATAATCTCAGTGCTTGTGGGCTCTGGAATTATAGTTGTGAACGCAGTGACGCCAAACGCAGAGCATGCCTCATAGTAGGCTGCGGGACCATTGCAGTACGTAGCATAAGCAGGAATACCCGTCGGCAGGATAGTCGTCGCGGCATCACCTTCAGCACGACGGCGAATAGCATTTGTAGGGATTATAATAACGTTCCCACGCTTGTATACTGTTTGAGTCCTGCGGAGTGTCAGCTGGTTTTCTACCAACCGATATGGACGTTACCTACACTGCGTACGAGCTGACGGTGACAACGTTGAAATCCTGGCAGTCAGCTATCCGATCAGTTTGCCGAGGCTCGCCACCTGCTGCTGTAAGACTTGCAGCGCAGCCATCTACCGAAGTTGTTGTTGGCTCAGAGTCAGAGGTAGGGATGGCCTCGGCTGTGGTTGTCGCCTCTGAGCTGGCGATGGAAATGGTAGTCGTGGGGCCTACGTCCGCAGTCTCCATAACAGAAGCAGAAGATGTTTCTTCGGTGAGGGAAGTCTCGTAAGACGCCTCGGTCAAACCGATCGTTGTTGACAGAAGCTCGATGGAAGAAGTAGCGGGTCTGCAAGGTCCGGCAGCAGCACTGATTGCTAGTGCAGCAAGAACGAGAGTGTTGCGGAGCATGGTGACTGTAACGACCGGTGGTGATAATCAAGATTAAATAGATATAAAAGTTTCGGGTTTAAAGAAAGAGAAAAAGATGTTAAATGTCTCGGTCTTATATCCAGGAGAATGAAGAGATAAATACATGAGAGCAAGTCGTGCTGCTCAGCTGCTTTGTCACGCATGTTGGAACCGAGCTTTTCTTTTTGGATGTTCTGGGCTGCGATAGCGTCCTCTAGTCAGGGGCGGCTGAAAGACTATCGAAATAGCTAACCTGACTTGGTGAAGCGAGATTGACGCTATCGAAGCGCTAACAGATTGCAGCCAACCAACACGTCAACCCCTGTGTTTTCCCTGACAGGGAGCTGGCCCCGGGAAGCATAGAGTACCTGGCTACTAACAATTCGTCACCCATCGATAGTACAGATAACATAAGCGACAGGTAACGAGCTGGTACCCAGAATTCTCTCGATCCAACGTGCTCGTTGGACAGTACCCTGTAGTAGCCAACGCATTTAAAAAGTGGAATGCTGCTGGTTTGAAAATTCACCGACAAAGAGTCAAGTTTGCGAATATCCGAGGCGGTGGTGAAATCCAGCGTGACCAAGGGAGTGTGACTCCTCCTTGCTCTTGCAACCATGAATGAGGTAAAGGTAGTGTGGTGGTCGTGGTTACAGCTTGCGGAGAATAAAACTCAATGACACAAGACCGTTCGACGCCGCTTCACGCCGCTCGACGCCTCGCGACACCTTTCAGCAAGCTTAAACCAAATAAAGTGGTGGCCAACGTAAGAACACAAAAAAACTTTTAGTCAATCGTACCAGATTTACTAAAATTGGATATCCTCATTTAGCATTACGGATCGTTTCCCTGTGAGACAATTGTTTGAAACCGCTATTCCACCACAAGACCGAAAATCTCATGGTCATCCAGCCTTCAATACACGTAGAACTCCTGCATGCAAGACATAGCGTCGAGAACAACCATTGCATCACAGATTGTTCTGGAACGCTTGTACAGGGTAGTACGAATCGCCTTCGTAAGTGGATGTAAATGGGGCTTATCTTCTGCAACTTCATTGGTTTAAAAATTCCGCTGTCTTTCCAACCTACTTGTCAAACAGTCCAAATTAAGAAAGTGATCATCGGCTTCATCATGCTCAATCAATGTCTGTGACGCTATTTATACTCTATCCAAGTAGCCCATATAGTCATTTGGCATCAGCCTCTAGTACTTTATCATTCTACACTATGCCCGGTCAGACAAGCTTAGTCTTCATTTCAGGCGCTTGGCACAAGTCATCATGCTACGACAAAGTAATACAACAGTTACAAAGGCGACACCATCTGATATGCATTCCTGTCACTCTCCCAACGACGATGGGTAATACGGAGGCAACATTCAAAGACGATGTTGACGCCGCTCGCTCTGCTATCATGCAAGAAACAGAAAACGGCCGCGATGTGATTGTCATTGCTCATTCCTACGGAGGCACAGTTGGCAACAGCGCCGTGAAAGGCTTTTCAAAACCATGAAATATACCAAACGAGTCACCTGCATCAAGTTGGAGCTCAATGTTAATATCCCCATCTGTCTAAAGTCATTCAGAGACAGGCTACGTGGTCGGCCTTATTCTCATTGCTACCGGATTTTGCTTTACTGGTTTGACCTTTATGGATCACTTTCTTACCATCACTCCTCCCTTTTTCCGCGTCAACAAGGAGACCGGGTTTGCAGATCTCACGATCCGTCCGCAGAAGTTCTTCTACCACGATCTACCACATAGCTCAAGTTGCTACACGTGAGTCAACGTATCATTAAGAATCAGCAGTTTGACTTCTGTTACCTGATGGAAGATATAGATTCTCGATACGGCCTAGCACCATTGACCATGGAAGAGATCGATGGCCTTCTCTCCCTTTTTTTTAATACAGTTGGTTTTCTTGGGTGTGGATTATACACTTCTGAAGTTTCTTTGGCTAAAGAAGCGGATGTTTTTTGCGACGGTTTCACCATCTCGTTCGACCAAATCGGCTACACGGCGGCTTTCTTGCACTTGAGTGATGTGGTTGGTGCTGTTTTCTTGAAGCTTTCAGGAGCTGGTCGCGATCTTCATCATATGGACTGGTATCATCATTATAGGGCAGAAAAAATACAGATCTTACGCGAGTGGTGTAAAGACTCGTAGTACATGGAGCGATGCGCTTTCATTAGTTGACATGACAGCTGGAATCGAAACCGAAAGCATACGTGTGTCGAAAGGGTTGGTATCTACGATTCTGTTGAAGCTGCTCATGTGGACTACTGGCTTTCGAGCTACAGATACTAGAGATTCTATATACGGTCTTTGGGGAAAATTTCAGCATGTGGCCAACAAACAGCGCGTGACAGTCCCTGAACATCTCATACCAAACTACAACATACCAGCATCACGGGTACCTGAATCCATGACGGCTGAGATACTTGAAGCTACTGGAGACTTGACTCTACTGGCCCTAGCCAAAGACCCAGCTCGGCGTGTGACAACTGACCTGCCGTCCTGGTGTCCAGACTTTGGTCCATCAACAGGGATGAACTCGATATTTAGCCCAAGCTTCAAATCAGTAACTCGAACAAACGCAAGCGGTGCCGTAAGATACGGTGCTACCCGAATAGGCAATGCTTTCAAAGTTCACGATAGATTTCCGGGAACGGTAAGGCTTGTTGGTGGATCTTTTGAGACGGTCGGGACCTCGGGCGTACACGATTGGGTAGAATTACTACTCAAGACGGATCGCACGTATGCACATATATGGTAGTCGTCCATGGAGGCTTTCTGGCGAACATTAATCTGGGACCACGATTCCACCAACCGACCAGCTAAGTTAGTCAATAGCAAAGGGTTTGAAAGCTTGGTTATTATGTGGATGGCTGGAGTCTTTCAGAAGGCGTTAGCCCAGGACGGACGAGCCACCGCAGACAAGATCTTGGAAGCTTATCGTATACTCGACGATCTAGCTTCCCACATTCCTGATAGCGCCTTTCCAAGCTACACTGAGTTTACATCTCTATTGGTCAAGTTAAACCTACTGGATGGGCCTTCAGAAAAAGTGCTTTCCATGTCAGAGCAAGCGGCATGGATAGAGAACATAAGGAACACGGGAAAGACTTACTTTAAGGTTATTGGGGTGACGTCGCGGTATCAGCGTCCCTTTCTTACAGACAATGGGCATTTGGACTCTTCATGCGAGTCGACACAAGCTGGAGACGAAGTATGGATTGGATAGTATCGGGATGTCCCGTGCCGTTAGTGTTGCGGAAGAGTGGGCTGTACGTTGGTGGGCGAGAGTTATGTGCATGGCGTCATGAATGGAGAGGCTGCTGGTGGGTCGGTCGCGTGGTAAAAAATAGAGTTGGTATGAGAAATGCAATTGAAGGTTTACAACTTTCGTCTGATGTGCTGTTTTCACGTAATTGTGTCCGGATGATTAGCCGAGCTGCGGGTTTAATCAGCGAAGCATGTTTGAACTGATCTTGAGCAATATCACGGTTAGCTCTGCGGAACGGCATCAAGCTGTTCTGTGATTACACAACAATTACAAATGTGCAAGACTACCTGATCCAATGCCAATCTTGCCACCTTAGTAATAAACATACGTGTTGATTCAAGCCTACCGAGGTTATATAAATAGGCTCTATGGTATATCCGAATTTTCCGCAAACTCAATCTGGCAGCTACGGCGGCTATTGCGTGGCGCAATTAAAGCTTGGGCCCGTTGAAGACGTTGCATTAATGTGGATATCTTAAAGACGTTACATTAATGTGGATATCTCATTTTGTTTCACGCCTCCACAGGGGTAGATCAGTGGAGATATCGCATTAAACTCTTCAATATATTATTCGAACTTAAATCCATTTATCATCAGATTGTTAATATAGACGATCTGCTATTGTCTTACAAGATGCTTAAAAATAGACGCCAGCCTCTTGGCATCTTGCAGGGCAATCTGCGAGTTTATGATATGATAGCCCTATACTAGGGTCTTGGCCGTTAGAAGCGGATTCAAGTCCACAATTAAAACTAGACAACGGCCTCTTTGCAGTATTTATCCTAGTCTCGTTCAGCTACGAATCCGCTTTTCGGCTAGTGTTTCAGGAGAAGTGTTCACCGCTTCGGACTGATCTAGCAATACTACCGGCGGATAAAACATCCGTGACTAGGGCCAACATGTGATGGTGGTGAGTTGTTTAATGCAAAGATTTCAGCTATAAGTACTGACCACTGCTACATCCTGTTACGAGACCGGACCTAACAATCCTCTTTGTGTATTAATCATTATTAAAATCAGTCAAAATGGCCGTCGGATCTAGCAAACAAATAAACTTCACCGAGTTCTACAACCTCATCGACGGAAAGCTCGAAACCACCAAGGAGACACTTCAGAACACCAACCCTTCTACACTCGAGAAGAACCACCCAGCGCCGGTTGCGACCCAAGAAGATGTTGACAGAGCTGTAGAGGCTGCCAAGAAGGCATCTGAATCCTGGTCTGAGGTCCCATGGGAGGAGCGACAGGCCCTAGTAACCAAGTATGCCGAGGGTATTGATGCTCTCAAGGATGAATTTGCTCACTTGCTGGTCAAGGAGCAAGGAAAATCTGTAAGTCTGACACTGATTATCATTAAAAATCGGTTCTGATGCGAAAACAGCTGGCAATGGCCCACTTCGAGATCATGTTGTCTGTTCAGTTCCTCAAGGGATACGCATCACTGCCTGACCCTCAGCGGGTGATTGAGGACAAGCCAGACTGTAAGGTCGTCACAAAATACGTTCCTCTCGGTGTTGCGGTCGGCATCGTGCCTTGGAACTGTGAGTTAAATTTCCCGGGAATGTTTCTATGCAAAGCTAACGAATCCAGTCCCTATTTTCTTGACCACTGCCAAGATCGGCCCAGCTCTAATTGCCGGCAACTCTTTCATTCTCAAGCCCTCGTAAGTTTCATATCAGTTTTATCACGACAAGCGTAATAACCCCGGGGATAGACCTTTCACTCCTTACTGCGGATTGAAGCTCGCTGAGTTGGCTTCCCAGTACTTCCCCTCAGGTGTCGTTCAAGCACTCAGCGGTGACGATAATCTTGGACCCTGGCTTACCGCCCACCCCGGCGTGGACAAGATCAGCTTTACTGGATCTACAGCAACTGGAAAGAAGGTCGTAGCAAGCGCTGCACCAACGCTCAAGCGCGTCACCCTCGAACTGTGAGTCAACTCTTGATAGTAAGCAGACAAAGATTAACGTGGGTAGGGGTGGTAACGATCCCTCCATTGTCTGCGATGACGTTGATGTCAAGGAGGTTGCTCCCAAGATTGCCTTCGCAGCGCTCATGAACTCTGGTCAGGTAAGTTGCGGAATGCCCTATCAACTGAACTTGGCTTATAAATACGATAGCTCTGCATGGCCATTAAGCGAGTTTACGTCCATGAGTCCATCTATGACGACTTTGTGAAAGAGCTAGCCGCAGCCGTTAACAGCTTTACTGTCGGTGATGGTATGGATGAAAAGACAGCTCTGGGTCCTGTTCAGAACCAGATGCAGTTTGATAGAGTTAAGAACCTACTCGCCGATATCGAGTCCAACGGTTACAAGCTAGCAGCTGGCTCGACCAGTGCCTCAACTGCTGGCAAGGGATACTTTATCACCCCTACCATCGTTGAGAACCCCCCCGATGAGTCTAGAATTGTGGTCGAGGAACCATTCGGTAAGTCACTGTCTCGTTTTAACTATATGGCACTAACATTCTGCAGGCCCTGTCTTCCCTGTCTTGAAGTGGACAGATGAAGCGGATGTCCTCCGACGTGCTAACGATACCGATATGGGTCTTAGTGCTTCTGTCTGGACTAAGGACATGGAGAAGGCCGAGAGATTGTCCTCAAAAATCAAGGCGGGTACGGTTTGGGTTAACAATCACGTTCAGCTCAACCCTGCCGTTCCCTTTGGTGGTGCTAAGCACAGTGGTCATGGTGCTGAGCATGGTATTGAGGGTATTAAGGCATACTGCACTACTAAGTCTCTGTACTTTAACACGGCTTAAGTTATAGAATAGAGTTAAGGGCCTTAGTTTATCTCTTACTATATATATATCATATTAAGTAAGATACAATAATAAAAGTTAAGTAAATTAATTCTACCCCGATGTGCTATGCTTTGTACCAGGCAATGCAGGCCTTTCAGAGTCAAGAAGACGTTGATCATCGCGTCCTTGTGTTAATCTCAGATGGTCATTCCACAGACGGCGACCCAACAGTAGTAGCTGCCAGCCTTCGACGCGAGGACATATGGATAGTGACAGTCAGCCTTACAGCGGACAGGGATAGTCCGCATCGAGCCCTGTATTACAAGACGGAACCTTCCTGGGATGCGGGAACCCGAACATTGTTTTCTTTGGCAACCCGTGTTTCTGCATCGAGGCACCCTATCCCTGTCCTGGCCTCTATTGGATGGAGAGTCCCCTCTGATGGAGAGGTCGCGCTATTCTCCTCGGTATGCAGTGCTACGACCCTGGATGCGTTCTGTTCCTTATTACTCTCTGCGCGGTTCGGCTTGGCAGATGCGCTGTTGGATATCATTGGCCGGATCCATTTTGACAATTACATTGACAACGCTCATCTTAACATCCGGAGACAACCTTCTGACCAAGGAAAAGCAGCCGTCTACTACGCACATGCAACAGCATCCGTTGTACACATGGCTCTACTCCGTATCGTTTCCAGGGATGGTGGTGTCCCATCTTTCTATTAGATACGAACAAGAATATTGATAAGGTTCCCCGAAACAGTTGAAGGACGATACGCTGTCGATGTGTTAACAGAAGCTTGTGAGTGGTATCGTCCCCTCCAGTTTCATGAGGTGGATGAAGATCAAGCCCGCCAAGCAGTGCTACGTCGGCGCCCCGTGCTGGCCACCTTCAATTTATCAAAGCCCGGATGGGAGGAGTTCAGCAAACATTTTCATGATAATTCTACAAGCCGCCATTCTGTTCTTACAGACGCTCAGATGGAAAAGCACCACTCCGAAGGGGATAACGATATTGGTCATGCTGTTGTTCTAGTGGGTTGCAGCCCCAACTCGCTCACCTCTCTCAACTCCTGGGGAAGCACATGGGGAAGCAATGGAAGTTTCACCATCCAAAGCCCGCAAGCTCTCTGGCACAAAGACACAGCGATGCAATTCTATGATGTGTATTGGCTGGAGAGCAGCGGGCTTATGACACCAGAGTGGACGATGAGTTGCGTCGCCACGTTGATGGTTATCCAAGTATTTTCAACCTTGAGTATAGGTGCACTAGATGTCAGAAAAACGCGCCTCTTGCTCAATTCAGAGGTAGTGTTGTCAGAAGGGGTATTTGTCCAAATTGCGGGGAATGTTTCAAGCCTGAGCCAGGTCGTTTAGTGGAGGCTTTATATGTGCGGGCGGGATTGAATGATGTTACGTTGTGGTTCTGGAACTTGGGAAGTCGGATGCAAGAAACTGAATTCATTTAGGTCATATACACGGACACGAGGTGGATAGTTTGACTACACGATTATGGCATTGCATATTTAAAGCAGTAAAGTTCTGATAGGTAGACAATAACCAGCCTTATCATTTAACTTGGTCCGGAACATGGTTTCTTTGTGGCTTGAGACTTGAGAGTCACAAACATATAACGATTCAATTCAACGGTTTTAAGCTCTGTCGAAAAACAGAGCCATTGACTTCACCTTGCTTGTCGGGTGGCGCAGCATGGTTGCCAAGGATAAGTTGCATACTGTAGCATTTTAATGCGCCGGGCTTTACAGTCTGTTATTGGCTCTGGAAAGCGCTTCGTTTCAGATTGACGTCAGGGGTATTCCGAAGCGGAAGTAGCCGATACTCTTCGCAGAAAAGCGAGCAGGGTTCACAGTGGCAACAAACCCATTCAAAATGGGACTCCATTCCAACGAGGTCGGAGGGGAGATAGAAAACTTGTATTCGAACTTTCCCTACCCAAACTATAATGGCAGTATCAAAAGAGACCGCAGAGGAGGCACTCTTGGTCACCGACTCGAACAACAATCAGGAAGCACAAGAAGCTGCTGATACCTCAGCTACTTCTAAAAGAGCCAAATGGCAATTCAGCCTCATTGGTGGTGCAACCGCATGCATCGTCGTCCTAATCATCAACCTCGTTATTACCATCTGGTCAAGTGTGACTTTCGTCGGCAGCGAAACCGGGGATCGGTCGAGCCGAAGAATTATCTACGAGGGATCTTGCTCGGATTCACGTACCATCAATGTCGTGATCCACCTCGTTATCAATATCTTTAGTTCAATACTCCTTGCCTCAAGCAACTATGGCATGCAATATCTCTCTGCGCCAACAAGAGCAGATGTAGACCATGCCCATACACGCAGAGACTGGATGGATATCGGAATACCTAGCTTTCGGAACTTGAGAATGGTGTCTCGAAAGAGAGTTTCTCTTTGGCTCCTTCTGGTCTTGTCTTCTGTTCCTCTGCATCTTTTGTAAGCTTCCCAAGTCCCTTTGCCTGCCTTTAGCTGATAGCATAGGTTCAACTCAGTGGTCTATTCCTCTTTGACGACATGGGAATATCATAGTTTTTTTGTCGACGAAGATTTTCAACTCCTTTGGAAAGATGGTAAAAATTTCTATGAGAAATCTCTAGACGATAAGCGAAGAGTCAAGCAGCTGGTGGCCAGCGACCATGGGAGGCTTGACAACCTTACGAATTTGGAATGTATCAACGAGTATGCCGTCGCGTTCCAAACTAAGAGAAATGACGTAATAGTCATTGTCGAATCGGTTGGATCTGTAGATAGTGTGATTGGGAGTCCAGACACTACGTGTGGTTCTTACCGTGCTTCTGCAGACTACAGCTGGATTTGCGGCTGGACGGGGGCATTTTGCACCACATGTCGGAGCCAGCTGCCTAAGGTTAGGAGTCAGCCCAATAATTGGAGCCCGTGGGGCAAGCGTGTGAAACATTGCCTCAGCCAGCCAACAGAGCAAATGTGTCGACTGAACTTTGACTTTCGGATCGCAGCAGTCATACTTGTGGTCAATTTCGTTAAAGCAGTTACGCTGGTCTTCATAGCGCTACGGCCACCAAAAGAGCCATTGTTCGTTCTTGGGGATGCTGTTCAGTCATTCTTGGTATTCCCAGATGAAACAACCACTGGAGCCTGCCTGGGATCTGCGCACACGGCTAGGGTAGGCCGCTTCTATCTACCCTGCTTTATCGATGTAGAACCAAGACACCGAGGTGTCGCAGTAACGAAGACAAGATGGAGCTGGAGTATTCTCATGTAAGGCCATAGGACCCTATAGACTGGCAAGTGATGACCCTTTCTACCTAGGTACGGGCTCGCATTCATCGCCAGTTGCTCTCTCCTTGGATGGAGTGTCGACATAATCCCAGGCCCCAAAGATCTCAAGACCCTCTGGGATCTGGGATTTGGCAGTGCGAACGAGCTGACGTTGATATCAGGAAAAGATTGGGACGATAAAGACGAAAGCAGTCTTATTGCCAATATTCTCGTGGCCAACCTTCCTCAGCTGGTCTTCTCATTCTTCTATTTTCAATATAACAGCCTTTTTACCTGCATGGCTGCCGCTACGGAATGGAGTGCTTACGCCAACAAAAGGAGGTCTCTACGCGTATCATCTAACCCAAGAGGCAAGCAACGATCGCGATACTTCCTGCAACTTCCATACCGCTATAGCATCCCCCTGTTGTTAGCTTCCATTTTGATGCATTGGATGCTCTCGCAGAGTATCTTTGTGGTCGCTATTGAACAATCGGGGCGCTGGAAACTATTCACCAGTGGATACTCACCCATCGCCATGATTTTCGTCATCATCATTGCTGCATTCATGGCTGCTGCGGTTATAATTACAGCACTACGGCGTTTACCGACTATCATGCCTGTCGCTGCAAGTTGCAGTTTAGCGATTGCAGCTGCTTGTCACCACCCAGATAACAAACCGCAGCCGGACGCTTCCGTTTCTCGTCTTCAATGGGGTGTTATACAGCGACAGAGAAATGAGTTGGGCAGAGAGCTTACGGGTCACTGTGGATTCTCTCAATACCCAGTAGAGAAGCCAGAATGGGGGATTGTATACCGTTGATGATACGAACCACCTTACTTGCTTCCTTTTGGTCTCTTTCTTTTACTCCTATTCATGGTAATAACCTCTTGTTGTTGTTTTCTTTTAGGGTTACAAGGGGAACATTCGGTCGGCAGCTAGGCATTGAAGCAGCTCACAATAAAATACAAACGTTAAAGTAGCATCATCCGCTCCGATTTTCTATGTATCAAAGCAGAGGCAATGCGTGGAACAAAGGGCCAGTTATATCGGTATACCGCCTGTTACCATATGTATCTTAACAAACTGTCAGGTTTGAATGGTTCAAGCAACGAAAAATGCGTTCGATCCGACGAGTCTAGACTTACAGCTGCCTCCCCTGTCTTAATAATGTCAATCCAAGAGCTGCCATCCGTTTGCTATGGAGCAGTCAGTCTCTCCACAACATAAGCTGAATGCTCTTGGCAATAAGATGCTGACAATATTTTCGCATTCTATGATATTTCATTGGCCCGTTTATTGAACAACCCACTTCCCACTTCCCCGCGATAAAGCCTGATAAGAGGTTATGTCCCAACACAGCGCAAGAAAGACTTGAGTCTTGGGATTGCGTAGATACGACTGGCTAGTCAATATCTCAATCTTTTTATATATCACACGATGCCGTTGGTCGGGATACATAGAGGTCTTACCTTCCTACTTCGATGTATATCTAGCTTACGTGAGGTATCTGTACTGACTATTGATCTTGGCGAGACAGCTGAACTCCAGGATAGTAAGACATAGTGAGATTCTAGACTTGCAGATAACAAAACTTCACTACGAGGTAGTATTTTCGAATGTTGCCAAACCACGAAAGTCCCATTCCAATATGGCCTTATCGTCGACTTACGACTCTCACAAGAAAAAGATAATACCCATTAGACTTCTTACAAGTATAAGAAGGATACAAATCTCCCTTAAAAAGAAGAGAAAAACATCATCCTTCTCGTCAACCTTCATCTAAAGAAACCAAAAAAATATCCACAACCATCAGCTGATCATTCCTGCCCAACATGCGCTTCTACACAGCGTCTCTCTTCTTTCCCCTCCTCCCGGGTGTCACAGCTTGGGCCTTTCCCTCCCACAGCCTCAACCGTCGTGAAGCCTTCGAGCTAACTGAGCGCGAGGACTCTGGCGGCGATAAAGTGTGGATTGTTCCTGCCAACGTCACCGTCGAGGACTGGGACACCGCTGAGCCTGGAGAGGGCTGGGTTCCTATTCGATGAGTATATGAGGAGAATGGGCATCGCCCCCCTCGATGACACTTCCGGTCTTGAAGAACCAGACATTGAGACTCTTCGATTACCTGAAGCTAAAAGAGGATCGCTCGAAGAACGGGCCGCTCGCACTAGAGTCAACATCGGCAGGAAGCTGATTGATTATGGCTGTGCTGCATCGATCCGCAAACCAATCGAGGAATCTCTCAACATGCTCTGCAGTAACGGCTTTTGCGACCACAGCATTTCCTATGTCCGCACCATCGATTGGCTTGACAACGGCTTCGGCTCCGGCATGTCTCGACGAAAGCTAATAGTGGATATCAAGGGCAATTACAGAGGATCTCGAACCAAGGGGAATGTTATCGAGGCCGTTAAGCGGATCGTTAATCCCGATAGTGTCAGCCATGCCAAGCGGTCCATGAAAGTCGATAGCACAACATGCCTCAGATACGGCATTTGCAAGATTGTCACCTGCGACATGTCCAAGTTTGCCAACTTTATTTCCATCACCAAGTTTGAAGATCCCGCTACATACATTTCGATCGATATGCATATCAGGATGAACGAGTCGAACAGTGAGTGTTTCTCTGCGCTGCCAACACACATGATAGATACTAATAGAACGGAATAGATCACTGTATCGCTCGTGGAGTCCTTTCGGCTATTGGTGGCGCTATCTCTGGGATTGCGGGAGGTTTCTTTGGCATTGCCGACGCATTTACTCCTGGATGCTAGGAATCTTAGCTGATATCCGATGCGGGGTGATATGAGGCTTCGGAGAGAGGTTGTTAGTTGAACGGGTTTACGAGGATGCATTGGTCTGGTTGTCTGAGGAGAAGGGTTATTCCATGTAAATCTAAACAATACTGTTGGAGCCAAATATGGGATATCTCACATCCTTTGCTCTAGATAGTATTCTTCTGGAAGTCTTGAATCAAGCTGTCAACTACCCGTGCCAGCTCTTCAGGACGTGATAACATCGGACTGTGACCTGATCCCTCCAGAATCCGAGTGATCCACTTATCGCTCCCTCCGCTCTGAGCAATCATGTTTTCCTGATCGGTAAGAGGGTTGACAACATCCGCTGTTGCTTTGATATAACCCAAACGACCTCGGTACGAATCATCCTGCCATGCCTGGGGAGGAACAATCCCCATATTAGCAGCCATGCTCTGCGGCTGCAATTGCGATAAAGCCCAGTCCGCAAGATCTTTCGGAACGTCTGGCTGGTATAACAGGCCACCGGGATCCTTAGCGACAAACAGTCCTGGCGAGGGTATGTCCCAGGTCACGTATGGGAGACCGCCGACACTTTCAATGACGGCGCCCTGATCCATACCGCCAGGGAAGATATAGCCGCAAAGATTGATGAATCCTACGACTCCGCCTGGAAGATTCTTTTGGGCTCGTTCTTGGGCAGATAGCCCGACAATGCCTCCGCATCCAATGGGTCCACCGTATGAGTGCGCCAAAACAACAACCTCTTTCTTCTCTGCTATCATCTGTTCCAAGGTTACTCGTACATGGTTCACATCGTCGAGCTGCGTCTTGCCCGGTATGCCAGATGTTGATGGTAGGTCCACTGTCGCAGTGAAGTACCCGAGAGATTCCAGATCAGGTATCTGATGGTTCCAGGCGCATGAGCGGTGCCATGCGCCGTGGATGAGAAGGATCGTAGGCCTTGTAGTGGGAGACATGTGGGAGAAGAGTTATTTTCACTGCTTCAAAGAGCCACAAACCGATGCACTGGCCCTTATACGACGACGGCCTTTATGATTGTTGAAGAGTTTCCTTTTTAACAAGACGACAGCAGCGAAAGTTGAGGGGTTGATGTGGTAGATGGCCAGAAGTAGCTTAGGTCTTACTTATGTGGGTATAGATGAACAGGGTCCTCATTATGTCACTACTCCAATGCCAATAAAGGCTACTTCCTGGCTCTCATTATGTATAAAAAGACTTGAAAGTATTCATTACTAGCTATATAATACATGTCGTTAGGGGGACTGCCGCTGCGGAGAATCTGTGCCGGTCTTGGAACGCTCTAGATTGTATGGCGCCCGAGGGCATCCTCGATGGACAACCTTCTGACGGAGCCCAAGGGGCCAGCACACATGTAACTGACAGTCGCAGGCGCTCCAGTTAGAGTTGGGAACTCTAGAGCACGGGAACGGCGCCGAGGGGTCGAAGCTACGGTAACATTGAATGCTCGACGGAGAGACTGCTATCATCGATCTTGCGTCTCTTCGGTATAGCTGGTGCAAATCAGGACTGACAGTTTATCATTTAGTAAGCTCATGTTTCTCCTCGGTCTCGGCGCCGAAGGCCGAGTCAAGCATTTCGCGGAGGATGACGCATATGGACTGATACTGTAATGCGATGATCAACATAATCTACTAGTGTACTCTACCACCTACCTAATCAGGCACACCATCAATTACCCCGCGAATTGCCCCTCTCTACTTACAGGGTAAAGAGAGTCAAGTATCGTTTAGATGCCGGGGTTCTACCCCAGAGTAATATCGGTGATGAGCTATTACGGGGCTATATGTAACTCCACAACCCATCACTATATGTTAGAGTTCAGTAGGCTAAATATGGGTATCATCTTGTATTATATTTTAGTTAGTTCCTAGGCATATAAGCAATATTATATGTCATAAAAATAACCTCTAAAGATGTAATGCGACCTGGAGCCAAGTGTCATGTTGAGATCCTCTGATTCAATCCTTGAGGATGCTAGCCATACCACAGACCAGATCAATGACCAGATATGGTTTCAACATAGAATTCCTCCACACGGCCAAAAGAAAACAAGACTATTGCCTCCGTAGTACCACCGATCTGTTGGATAAACGTTGCCGATTATACCCCCCATCACGGCCAATGCCCTCTTTCAGAATCCTTAATGCGACAATGAAAAATCACGAGAAGCCTCTTCGGTCCGAACCAACGATAACATGTGATACGTAGTGCATAACTAGAGATGAGGAATACAGGTAGAAGGTATCTTTTATCTTTAAGAAAGAGATAAATACCCAGCTAGCACCGCGTTATCCAGACTCATCTCCATCCACAGCAACGCTACATAATAACACTAACTAACCAACTTCGCCATTGATCATCTGTTTTGCAATGTGGAACACAGCATTTCTCGCCTCTCTTTTCCTCATCCCATTGGCCACCGGCGCTCCAGCCATTAGGATCGAAGAGCGTCAAGCACCATGCCAGAATGTGCACATCTTCTTGGCTCGTGGTACTGACGAGCCTTATCCAGGTCGCCAAAGCTCCGTTGTCTCAGCCATTTGCAGTGGCCTACCTAGTTGTGACTACGAGAACATCAATTACCCAGCTGGTTTCAATACATATTGCAGTTCGATATACGCTGGGATCACCGGCGGTCTGTCGCAGATCACGGCATATGCGAATCGATGCCCTAATTCCAAGATAGTCCTGAGCGGCTATTCGCAGGGTGCTCAGCTCTTTGGTGACATCCTTGGTGGTGGCGGCGGGCAGAGCTTGGGATGTACCCAGCCGTCCAACCCTGCGTTAAATCCTGCGAATTCGCCTGGCAATAAGAGTAAATCTTTCTCCTTGATTACTATGAAGATAATTGCGTTTAGGCTTCAATGACTAATCTCACCTGCATAGTTGCTGCTGCGTTGTTCTTCGGCGATCCTCGCTACGTTGCCAATCAGGCCTACAACACTGGTACCGGTGCTTCAAGGAGTGGAGTAAGCAAATTGACTTGTCCTAGTAACCCCCGACAAAGAGTTAACATTGCCCTCTTAACAGATAAACCCTCGAAACGGTGACCAACTGACATCGCTGAACCTCTTTTCCAACGTACTCCGATCCTGGTGTCTGGCAGGCGATAATGTGTGCGCGCAGGGTACTGATCCAACAGCCCACACCTCCTACTTTAATGTTTTCTCTCAGGAGGCAGGTGTTTGGGTCAAGACTAAAGTCTAGGAGTTCTCTGGGGTTTTCACGTTTGTGACTGCTCTGCTACTGCCATGCTACGAAACCTACAAGTTGTCTGTTTAGCATGGGACTTGGCAATACTTTCGCAGCAGATAATCCGAGAATAGCTGGTTTGTTTAAACAGAACTTTCAGAATATAATGTCCAGTTAGTCTGTTTCCAATTTGGCTACTACAGCTGTGTTGAAGTGCCTGGAAATCCTACTGTGAATCTGGTAATTTAATTAACCCATGCATGCATAGTCTTACATGTTAATAATGCGGTTTTTCCAACGATGTATAATTGACTGACTTACCATTACTCAACAAAACATACTTTGATAATTTGATTTTCATTATGATATGAATTAATTGACGTGTTGATTGTCCCAAGTTTATGATTTGATTTGATCCACGATCTCGCCAAGACCACGAGTCGCCGGTGCGAAAACAAGGGCCGTTCCACCCGGATCTGCAAGAAGGTGGAAAGTTCTCAGGATCGCCTGATCTGTAGACCAATAGGGTCCATACCCTACTGAGGGACTTGTCGCGGATGTTCCGTGAGACATCTTGAGTAGGAAGGTGAGTACGCTTGTGCATCAAAGCTGAAATGTAATGTAACGTAAAATTTAGCTATTGAATTCACGAAAGTGGGTTCTCGTATTCAACTCGAAAAGACATCACGGAACAACTATTTCTTGGGTCAATTAGAGACTAATCCATGTATGAGCTGGTTCTGGACTCTGCGAGGGCTGATTGTTTCATTGAATTGGGGATAGGGTCAAGTGGAATGGGTGTAGTCTGGACTCGTGCGGATGGATTTGAGGCAAGTCAAGCGGCAAAGCTTGACTGATCTGGATTAGTTGAAGCTATCCTATGAAGTATAAAAACGTGAAGGTCCCTCGAATAATTCCTAGTCTTTTAAAGCAGACACAATTGCACATTTACAATCTCGTTACAACATCTTTCCTAGCTTCATATCACCACTTTTTCTGTAAGCCAGCCTTATCTCCCAAAACCATTCTTAGTTTCTAACGTTCCCAGTCAACTTCCAAAATGGTCAACGCACTATCTATGATCACCGCCCTCGCTGCCATCGCTGGTGTGCAAGCCGCCTGCCCCAAAACGTGCTCTGTTGGCACTGCTAGTGGTAGCACTTGTACCTATACCTGCACCCGCGCGTGCGCCAACCTTGCTGCTGGTGACGCCCGGGACTCGTTCCTTGGAGCTTTGCAGGCCAGGGGGTATTCTTGCTCTGGAACGGGACTTACAGGTGTCAGCTGCAAGAAGACAGCCAACTTTGGTAGTTGCTATGACCATTACTGGTTGTGTGGCAAGAACTGTTAGGTACCTAATGAGACGGGGCAAGGGTAATTCGAGTATGAAGCTGTGACTTTATTGCTCGGATATTGTAAATAGAAGACTCAGGTTATAGTATGGGTTTGTCTTTATGTACTGACCCTGCTCAAGTACCAGACTGAACACTTACTCTTCTAGTTCGTATACTTGTTAAAACCAACTCTCATCATCATGCATCAAATTACGTTCAGTCACAAGCCACCTGGTTCTTGCCGCACAACATTGCTAATTATGCTTGTTGCTATTCTTCAGCTCGACAGTGTAGCTTATGTAGTTTGTGATGTCCAAAAAGCCGATCTCCGTCGTCTTTTTCAAGTGCTTATCCTTGACAAACTCTTGTATCATGGCTCTTTAGTGTGTAAAATGTATCCACTCAGCTGACTGTTTGAACTGTTCAAGAGATCACATTGGAAGACATCAGTGCCCAACCTAAACATTACTCGCTCGGAACTGCGCAAGACACGGTTGTATGTCAGCGCAGTAGACTTATGATCGATCAATGGTTGAAAGGTTGTCATATTCCGATCTATTATAGAGCCTTACGACAAGAGCTATTCTTTATATACTCGGACTTTGTATGAGTCCAACCATTTATCCTCAATGATTACCAGTTGTGACAATTGTACCTTTTTCAGATACTCGTCTTCTGGTGTGTCCTTATAGTCCTCTCTGTCGATATCAACGAAACCTTCTTTTGCGATGGAACGAGGCGTGATCATCAATGAACGACCTTTGACAACCATTAGTATTTCACTAAAGTACTGGTATCTCTCACACTCACCGTTGATGCTCCTATCAGTTGCAATTTTCAACATGCAGCTGGAAACATCCTTCTGTTCACCAAACTCCACACCGCGGTCCACCAGCCACTTTTCGTACTCGGCGGTTCGAATAGCGCTCTTGATCCAACAGGGTGCGACGTAGTTTATGCGGATTGACTGCTCGTGGCTTGATCTTCGGACGGTTCTCATGAAGCCTCTCAAGGCATATTTCGTTGCAGTATATTCCCAGTTACCCTGTCGCATATCAGTCAGCTTTCTGGTTGCTGTTGGTATTGATGGGCGGCGTCAAAGTCAGGAACTTACTGGACTGTCAATCCAAGCTACCATCGAACCTGTGATAATAAAACAACGGTCCCGTTCTTCGCTCACCGGTTGCTGGCGAAAATAATGAACTGCAAGTTTCCAGGTGTAAAACGTGCCGTCTATGTTGACACGAACAATGTTCAAGTCAGGTTTGGTTGGTTCACCGTTAGGGTCTGCACGGTCAGCAAATGGGTCTTTCAATATTCCTCCAGTGGCTTCAGTGGGCGCTTACCGTCAAGATTCCATAGACTGTCCCCAGAACTTCGGGAAATGCCAGCATTTGCGATGACAACATCAACAGAATTACTTGGGCTCTGGCTTTTCGCCCTCTCAAACATTGCTTTTTGCTGATCCCAGTCTCTGATGTCGCATTTGACGAATACACATTTTTGGCCGTCGGCGTTGAGCTCGGCTTCAACTGCTTTGCCGCGCTCTTCGTTGACATCGGCGAATGTCACCCAGGCACCAGCAGCGACAAAGTCTCGTACAAAAGCTTCACCCATTCCATTGGCACCTCCTGTGATGACGACCGACTTGGCTTGAATTTTTTCGAGTTTTGGTGCAATGGTCTGGTCAATTGGACCATTGTAGGCATAGCGATTGACAGCCATGGTGTGTGAGCGAGCTTGATGATGGGGTTGGGCTACAGGTAGTGTTGGTCGCCTTGTGGAGCAATAAACAAGACGACAATTTAGAAATCTTTCACCTGTAAGTTAAGGTGAACCAGATAAACTTGAGCTAAAACTGACAAGGTTCAATTCTGATTCCCCCAGTCGCTCTAAGTATGAAGGTACTGTTGCGGCGCTATGTAGCTTGGCCGGTTGGGCTACCGTGCGACATCGCTACAACCCCGCATTCAGCATCAGCTGGTCACTAATGGCCGGCAATACCGTTTCGGGATAGCCATTCATCAGTCAGTACAGCAACAACATTGCCGAACATACTTGGCAAAGAGGTAAATGACTTCGGCAATCAAGACTCATAAGATCAGTTATGCTGACGCGATGGCCTGATTGAGGCTTTGCCGACTTAGTGCTGGTAGAGCTGATGGGGCTAGAACAACACCAGCATCTATTTTACCCATTGTTGACCATCCTGAGTACTTTAACGACACTTTGAACTGGCGTACAAGAACAATATTATCCACACAATCGCTTAAATCTCACCATCACCTGGAGCGGACTTGAAGCTTGACTCTATCAACATCGACGACAATGCCCTCTTTTGAGTCGCCAGAGACTAAGGCTCAGTCGGCCGAGGACTTGTCTTCAATGCCAGCAACTGAGCTCCCAGAACTCGTTGCAAAGCTAGATGATATCAAAAATGGACTGAGAAACGGGCATACAATCGGGCATGCAACAGATCCGTTTATACTAAGCAAGGAATATGCCTACACACCACGAAAGATCAAAGTCTTCACGATTGGCGCAGGATTCTCTGGTTTGTTGATGGCGCATAAGTTCCAACACCGCTTCCCCGAGATGGACGACATTGTTGATCACACTATCTTTGAGGCTCGCAACGATATTGGCGGCACGTGGTTGGCGAATAATTATCCTGGCGTCCAGTGTGATGTACCCAGTCACATTTACGTATGTTTATCCTTCCAAGCTAGAATAGCAATTTGTACTAACAGTGCTAGGCATTTCCTTTTGACCCCAATCCCAACTGGGAGAGGTTTTATGCTAGCGGTGGTGACATCTTGTCTTATATGAAGGCGACAGTCAAAAAATGGAATCTTGACCGTGACTTGCAGCTAAACACCCGAGTTGTCGGCGCTGAGTGGCTAGATGATCTTGGTCAATGGAAGGTCACAGTCGAGCACGAGGGCGTTCAACGAGAGGAGTTCTGCCACGTGCTGATCTCGGCGCAAGGAGTTCTCGTGTAAGTCTTGATTAAGACGTCTCTGAAACGCAAGTGCTAACCGGTCAGTCACGAGTCATGGCCCAAGATCCCCGGTCTAAAGGACTTTGAAGGCCATACCACTCACTCGGCCAGTTGGGATCATTCGTACGACTACTCCAATAAGCGTATAGCTGTAATTGGCAACGGTTCATCAGGAATCCAGATTGTCCCTCAAATGGCAAAGCTCCCCGGGACCGAAGTCACAAATTTCGTCCGTGGTCCAGCATGGGTCTATTACAGGGCACCACCCTCAAAGCATCTCGGCAGAGAGGACGATGATCCTAACCCTCGCTACTCAGAGCAAGACAAGGCGCTCTTCCAAGACCCAGAGCTTCATCTTCAACACCGCAAGGGTATCATCTCGCGCACAAATAAGTCCTTTTACATCTTCCGAAAGGGCGAGAATAATGAGCGGGGTATGAAGATGGCTGCTGAGCAAATGGCTGAGAAGCTTGGTCATGATCCTGTGCTATGTTCCAAGCTTATTCCTAAGTGGGAGCTGGGTTGTCGTCGTATTACACCTGGCCCTGGATATCTCGAGTCATTCTTGCGGCCGAATTGCCATTTGACGGATAGTGCGATTACGCAAGTTACGAAGAAGGGTCTCATGACTGCTGATGGTAAGGAGCATCAGGTCGACGTCAGTAAGTAGTAGCGCTCTTCTCCATAGACCGGTTGGTACTAACATTGTCAGTCGTATATGCCACTGGCTTCGACGTCTCTTTCCGTCCTCGCTACCCCATCGTGGGCTTGAACAATATTGATCTCCGCGAGCAATGGAAGGAGGACCCGGAAGCCTACATCTCTGTCGCAGTCCCCTCCATGCCTAATTACTTCATGATGATGGGACCTAATTGCTTAGGTGGGCACGGTTCCCTTGTCGAGTCCCTCAACTGGACAGGCGACTATTTCGTCAAGTGGATCAAGAAGATGTCAACTGAAGACATCAAGTACGTCGTTCCTAAGAAGGAAAAAGTCGATGCCTTCATTAAGTACTGCGATCAAGTTCACAAGACTCTTGTTTGGAGTGGTGGCTGTACGAGCTGGTACAAGCGAGGCAAAGTTGATGGACGTGTTACGGCGCTGTTTGGTGGAAGCGCTCATTTGTTTAATCGCATGCTTGGAGATATTCGTGCGGAGGACTTTGACATCGAGTATAACACGGCGAATCCGTTTATATTCATGGGTAATGGGTTCACGGAGTTTGAGATGGATCCGGAGAGCGATTTGTCGTGGTACGTTGAGCAGGCGGAAACTCTTCGGTGCTAAGGATCGGTTGAGGAGTGCAGTACCATTCATAGTCCTCCACACTAAGATAGCATTAGATCGTCAATTATGAGCTTCTTTCAAAGATTACAATATTTAATTCATTTTATATGCTTTGCGGCTTTGGCGGTCGCGAGGGAACAAGGATTTGAAGCAACGTGTCAGGCAAACAAAATAAACCGGCAGACCAATTTTTGTGGGTTGGAATATTTTCTTGTGCCAAGTATCATTTTTACTACTATAGGATATCAAGATTAATATTTGAAAAGTCAAAATTATAATCAACAAATGGCTCAAGCAGATCATGATATCGATTGAGCAGGTCTTCGTGAAAAACAGCATTCTCCGGGGACGGTAGCGCGGTTGCCGTCGTTCCAAACTCATCATCAGCAAGCAGACAATCCGCAATCCGACTTGTGGACCTAGTCACGAAAGGAAACAAGAGCTTCCAGTCAAAGTCATTCGATGGTCCATCGCTGGAGCCATTGGACGCTGTCGCTCTACCTTTACCAGTATGCATCATACTTCGAGGTAGCGCACGCAATCGTTCGAAGCCTTGTCTGATGACATTGGCAGAAGCCCACATTTGCTGGAGCTGTCCGACCGCTTGGTCCAGAATGTCCAAACCCTCTTCTGCTTCTTGGGAGAACTGCTTAATTCGACTTGCTTGTAACAACGCTATAAAGGCTGTACCGCTATACCAGCAGGTAATTGCCATGAGAAACCGAGCGTTACCACGTGATAAGATATCCCTCAGAATTCTGGCGATGCATGAAGCAGCTAAGATAGCGGGCGGTAGAGCTTGCGGCAAGTCTGGTGTTGTTCTCTGCAAGTGCATCACAATGATCGTTGTCAAGTATGGGAGATGCAATTGATGGACATCTCGATCGAACCCTTCCGTTCGACTGGAGCCTATCGGTAGCTGAAGGTCTGGCGGTAGCGACTGAACCCATGCGACAAGCTCTTGCCTAAGCTCCGTGGGGAATGTCGGGATTTCCGAAGACGAGTCCACTGACTTCGATAGTGCTTTTGACACTTTGCCCATTATAGCGCAAAGCCGGACCCAGTACATGAATATTCGACCTTTTTTCTGTGATGCCGGATCGCTTGGGAAATCTGAGGGTTGCACTTCCTGTATCGTCATATCTTCGGGGCAAATGATGCAGGGTTTGCTTTGGCAGAGGGACGTCAATCTCTCTCGTGCCTAAGGACGAGTTAGCCATCAATGTCCAATGCCAAACGCGTTAGAACTTACAAATACAGTCCACCATAATCGCCGGCGTAAGCTCAGGTGGAGTGCACTCGAAGTTACGCCACTTTGTTTCGGCTCGCGGTGGATGTTCATCTGCTGTGCATGCCGTATTATGACAGAGGTCCACCACCAGCTTGCATGTCGATGTGCTGTCGAAGGTGAGCGAGGTGCCCACCAGTAGAACAAAGAGACAGCCTTGAGAGAAGTAAGTATATCCGGCTCTTCATCCATATAAAACATCATCCTTGCTTTTTCGTAGTAGGATGCTGGGCCTTGGTGAGGTATCAAAGGTGGCTGGATATGACTCGCGGCGAGCGCAAGTGCATTCGAAAGCATAGGCGACCGCGCAAGTTCAGAGTCAAGAGTTTCATGATCGAGTACAGGACACCATGGGTAGCAATACTCAAAATATGTTTCTGAAAAGCTCTGTTGTAACTCTTGTTGTCGGGGGTCTGATGCCGGATTGCGAAGCTCGAGATTCGCGACAAGTTCTTGCTGCTCTGCTTCAAGTTGATTCTCAGGTCCGTAGATCTGAAGGAAGCCCGTATCTACGTCTCCTGCATGACTGCAGCCAGCACCTTCTGTTGGAGATGTGCTTGGCTTGGTCAGATGGCTTACCGCAGTATCTGGAGCGCGCTCAGCCGAAGGTATGTTGAACGCGACGTGAGTTGGTGTAGCATGCACAGGCGCTGGCGTGTCACCCATGCCTGGACCAATTACATTCTCATCAAAGTCGATTTCTGTCGCATCAGGTAGCTCTGGATTATTCTCTGCCACATCATCACCTTGAACCTTACTGTTACTACGGTCCTCTGGATGTCGAGAAGTCACGTACCTGCGGCTACAATGGTGTCGCATTCGGTCCCACATTCAGCCTGTGTAGACGCTCGCCGGCGTTGTTTGCCCCTCCTTGACGGCCGAAGATGACAATCTTGGTCTTGATTATCACAGTTGGAGCATTTCGTCTCCCCTTGCGACGTCCGGTTCTTGCAAACGGTCAGCTTATGACCTGGTGCATCAACGTTAGACGCGAGTGGGGAGACTGACCTGCAAATCGCACTTGATCTTCTTTGAATGACAAAAGAAACAAACAGCTTCAGCGCGCTTTCGTTTCGGCGGTCGATTACTGAAGTGGAGCCAGTTGCCGACGAGTTCTGTCATTGCCAGATGAGAGAATTATTATCGTGTTTTGGTGCGAGGCAGGAAGAGGTTGGATGCCGATGCAGGCCCAAAGCGAGATCAACTCTGGACCCCCAGACTAACCCAGAGTTAGAAGCCGAGGTCATGGTTCAGGCTGCTTGCAATGTGGGGATTAGGCCTAACGCTTGTATAGTAGCAACTTCGGTCTGCTGAAATTAAGTTCGGCGTATTTTTGGCCCGTGCGGGGTTAGACGCGTCCTCTCCGCAACTCTGGAGGCAAGGTTGTACTGAAAGACACTATGCATAGCGCGGAATGGGTCGGACTTCTGTCTTCGACTTTAAAAGTCGCTCCACAAATCTATCAGTACTGAAAGGAGCAGAAGTGGACTGATCAACAGTTTCTTAGTGGTTTGTTATGTGTAAAAACTAAATCGCTGTGTCGTAGCAGCCGTGTCGACTTGCTCTCCTTCAGAGGGATGAAAGGGTGAAAATTCATTTACAAAACTTTGAACCCCTGAACAAAGCCCCGAACAATTTTTTAAAACAGACCACAAGCATATCCGACATGTTCAAAATGAATTTGATTTACGTTTGCCTAAGTTGTATTTTAAGTTATAGATTTTGCGATCTTTCCATGAATTACGAAGTCTTTGGTCTTTGTCTCTATCCAGAATTAAGCGCCGCTTCAGGGTAGACTCTCGCGACTACTTAGTTACGCTAAGCTCACTGGGCAGTAGATATGTCGTAAAGTGGGACAAAATCGGGGCTACAGCTACTATGACTGGGAGGTTTAAGGAAGGACGACACAACCCTTAAGGAGGCAATTTCCTTCTTTCGAAAGGAAACATACATGAATTCACAAAAAGAAGCTAGGCCAAGGCGACGACATGTATTGAATTTGGACATTTAAATAAAAATCATGAATTGTTAAACCAAGACAGCATTCAATCCAAGCCAAACCCGACAGACACTTATTGACAGTGACAATCAAAGAATGTAGCGGAATTGCATGTTCTAACTGGTCAGCAAGTACCCTCCTGATCCAAAAAAGACGACGACTTACCTTCTTATCAGTGAGGTCATCCTCATAAGCATGATCAAATCCTTCGGTGGTGCCAGATCTGTCGCGCTTGCTGTTGGACCACATGCATAGGCAACGGTAAACAAGGGCAAGAAGACCGGCAATAATAGAAGTAACGACGACAGCAATAAAGCCAGGCTCAAAGCGAGGTGCATCTCCTTTCTTGAAGCAAAGGGGACCAACGAAGTTACCAAGACAGTAGCCGATGTAGAGACCAGACGATGCAACAGATCTCTTGGTGTATCCCGCAGTGTTGGCAATTTGAAGACCCATGAGAACAGCGTAGCCACCACCCACGGATGGGAGGATATACACAGCAAAGAGGAGAGCCCCAGTGGCTGAGAGTGGAAGAAGCCAGAGCAACAAAGCAGCGAGGACAGTGCCCATCTGAGCAATAAAAACCAGATAGGACCTGTTGTTCCTGTATCTGTAGGCCAAGTAAGGGAATAGAAGCTGGAGAGTTCCAGCATATGCGCCACAAGGCATCATAAGCAGCAGAGAGTTGAGGGTACTGAAGCCAAAACCATGGATGATGATAGGAACGAAGGTCGAAATCGGGGCATTGGCAATCATAGATAAGAAAGCGATAGAGAACACAATCCAGAACTTGGGATCAAGCAAGAGTTCCCGGATCTGAGCGACTTTGAGATGGGTGTTGCGGACACCAGAGTTGTTGGTCTTGAGTCTCGCGACCAGGATATATCTTTCCCTCTCGTTGAAGCCCTTGGCACGGACAGGATCAGGAGGGAGAACGAAGACGAGAATTATTCCCCAAACGATGGTCAGGGCGCCGGAGAAGTAGTACATATATCGCCAAGAGGATACTCCTCCGTTGATCTGACCGAATCCGTAGTTGATGATAGGGGAGATGATGGAGACGTAACCAGTGCAAGAGTACCAGATACCCATGCGCATTGCTTGTTCATTCTTTTTATAGAAACTTCCCTGGAAAGAATAAGTAGGTAATCGGAAGGTATAGGACAGGCCGACTTACAACTATCATCATAAACATAGGACTGATACCGCTCTCCAAGAAGCCAAGGAAGAACCGTTGAGTATAGAGTGCCTTGTAGTCTTTGCACACCACAGTCAACATGAGGCAGACACCCCAAATTGTAACAATAGCGGAAGCAACTCGTTCGATGGGATATCTTTGAGCGAGCATCATTGCTGGATACGCTCCGATGATGAAGCCGAGATAGAAAATAGCGGCCGACATGGCATACCGATCACCGGTGAGAAGGCCTAGATCTTCTCGGAGTCCAAACAAGGCCTTGGGCAAGATATGTTAGCAAAGATACGAAACTTGGAGGTGCAGCACATACTGCTTGGGAAAGCATGGCCTTGTCGTAGTACTGAAGCCCATCTGTATAGCGTTAGTGTTTTCCCCCTGCTCGGCGATCATGCAGCTTACATGTTGCACATAGAACAGGCATAAGACTCCAATCAATCTTGCGACGCAACTTCTTCTCCTCCGCATCGGTCCAGGCCTCATCACCGCCATAGGCCTCCAAGACTTTCATGGCCTCATCCTGGTGGACGGTGTCAACTTCAGTCCCCTGCTTGGGAGCCATGTTTCTCTCCTCTCGATGATTGACAGCTGCGCCCTTTTCAGAGTCAGACATTGTGGATTGAATGATGAATGATGAAGTTGATGATGATATAGCATTTCGAGTGGATCAGAGCACAATACTTATCTTGATTGAATCTTACTTCGACGCTGGATGATACGGGGTAAAATTCTGGGGTAGGATCCGGGGTGGATTGTTTGTGGTAGACGGGCTTGGCAAGCTTATCTGCTTTTGGTTTGCCGATCATGATGCCGGTGGCCTGGACCCGGCGCTATTGTTGCGGGGTGACAGCCTATTGACACAAGAGTTTGTATAGCTCAAAATCTTCTAGTCATCTGTGCCATTCTGATCTCAACTCAGGTTCAGGTCATCGCCCCAAAAGCCTTCGAGTTCAATTATTCGTCACAGCAACAGGTTTCACTTGGTCTAGCAGCTTCGGAAAGCCAACACCACCGACAAAGGTAACATGGCCCCAGATAAAGCACCACACCTTGAGATTCCTCCAGGAGAGGCTATCAAAGCCGTCAAGCTCATTAATCCAGTCAATTTTGGACCCGCGATTCTTGAGAGGTTTATGGCACCCGCTGTTCCTGGCCTTGAGACGTTCAAGAGTTCCCCTTCATTATCGTTCCTCATTGAACACCAGTCTGGGAGGAAGCTTGTGTTTGACCTAGGAATCCGAAAGGATTATGACAACTACTCACCATCTATTGCCAAGTATTTGCCGACTACTAATTACACTATAGAAGTGGTGGGGAATGTGGCCGACATCTTGCAGGATAATGGTATCTCTTTGACTGAGATTGAAGCCGTGATATGGAGGTCAGTACAATCAAATCAAAGAATCCGATAACAGACAAAGTTACTAAACTCTCTAGTCATTGGCACTGGGATCACATTGGCGATCCATCGTCTTTCCCTCATCTCACAGATCTTGTAGTAGGTCCTGGGTTCAAAGAAGCAATGCTACCGGGAGCCCCTGCGAACCCAGAGTCTCCCATACAAGAAAGCGACTACGCGTATGTACAGTTATAAGATATGTGGATTATGGAAGCTTACTATTGGTAGGAATCGTAATCTGCGTGAGATTAGTTTCGAGGGTCCAGACTCTCTCAAGATTGGTCAGTTCCCCGCGTTTGACTATTTTGGAGATGGTTCATTCTATCTCCTCGATAGTCCCGGGCATGCTGTTGGTCACCTCTGTGGGCTGGCAAGGACTACATCCTCCCCAGACACTTTCGTTCTCATGGGAGGAGATATCTGTCATTACGCAGGTATCTTTCGACCTTCTAAGTTTCTACCAGTGCCAGATACCATCAGCCCTCATCCTTGTCATCCGCACGAGGATGGTGTTCTGTGCCCCGGTGAAGCTTTTGATCGTCTGCAAAAATCACGAGGAAGGGCGCCAACGGATACTCTCTTTGACTTGACGTTTGGTTTGGATTTAGAGCTTGCCACCAAGACTACAAAGCAGCTGCAGGAACTAGACTGCAACGAGAATATCTTTGTGGTTGTTGCCCATGACTCCACGGTACGTGATGGCGTTCCTCACTTTCCGAAGAGCCTCAATGATTGGAAGAAAAGAGGATTAGGAAAAGGATTAAAGTGGGCTTTTTTACGCGACCTGGAGAAATTCTGGGAATCTGAGGGTTTACTGGAAAGCGGGAAAGGCTAGAACGAAAATGTTAGACCATAACAGCTTAACTTGATGAATAATTCAATTTACGCGATTCCTAAGCTATGTTCATTCGAGATGCTATCGTTTAGTAGCCGTTCACCTAAACTCGGGCAACTTGTAACAGGATTACCGGCCTGAAATCTGCTAATTGTGACAGGTGTCACAAGTCTCTTTGGTCTATGACTCTAATGTCTTGGCAAACCACCATCTCAGCAACTTCGGTTTCTTGACAACCCCGAGTCCGAGTATCGGACGCCCTTTGACTAGGGTTACGCGATGTAAAAACGACTCGGTAATGGCTGGCTATCCTTTTTGGGAAAGGCGGGATGGCCTCAAGTTTAACTTTCGGTTACGCGATAACCCAAGACGTTAACCGCCAGATATGCGGGGTTGACAAGGACTCGCTGGAATCCGTTGAGAGGAAACTAAACCCGCGGGCATAAATCGACGAGCCGGATGTAACCCTCGTCATATCAATTGCGCTGCAAGCTCAACATCTTTAGAACTTTGTTATACCTCAGTACAGCGCCACCTCTCTATTTGGCAACCATCTTATCATTATCACTACACATTCTCACAATGCCTTCAGCACAACCAATTCATAATGATGCCTTTGGGTCCCCTGACAGCAACTTAGACTATGATGTTCTTATCATTGGTGCCGGACTCAGTGGTATCCTCAGTCTGTACCGTATGCGGGAACTGGGCTTGAAGGCACGAGTCATTGAAGCAGGTTCCGGAGAGGGCGGAACTTGGTTCTGGAACAGGTATCCAGGTGCTAGGTTCGATTCAGAGAGTTACTCATACATCTTCTCATTTTCACAAGAAGTTCTGGATGAGTGGAATTGGACTGAGCACTTTGCTCCTCAACCAGAGACCCTTCGCTACATACAGTATCTTACGGATAAGTTCGACTTGAAGCGTGATATGCAATTCAACACACGCGTAAAATCGGCAAAGTTCCAGGAAGATACGTCGTCGTGGCTGCTGGAGGATGAGGATGGCTCGCAATACACATGTCGCTACCTCATCACCGCTATGGGCATTCTCAACCAACCAACTTTACCAAACATTCCCGGCGTACAGAACTTCAAGGGACAAGCGTGGCATACGGCCAGATGGCCCAGTGACGCTTCCGCCTTAAACGGCAAGCGAGTGGGCATCATCGGTACAGGTATGGATCCAATGGCTAGGATGAACAATCCCCATTCTCTTAACTCATTGAGGTATCCGGCCACTGATACGACATGTAGGCGCAACGGCAATACAAACCATACAAGCCATCTCGGACAAGGTTGGCCACTTGGCAGTATTTCAAAGGACTCCGAATTGGACAGCTCCACTACGAAATAAGAAGATCAGCCCCGAGGAAATGGATGAGATTCGTACAAGATACCCAGAAATCTTCCGCAGATGTTCCGAATCCTATGCTTGTTTCATCCACGTTGGCAACAGCCAGGGCGTGTTCTCTATGACGGAGGAGGAGCGGCAAGAAAAGTGGGAGAAACTATACGCCGAACCCGGCTTCGCCAAAGTTCTGAGTGTCTCTTCAGACGTCTTCACAAACCACAGAGCAAACGAGCTTTACAGCAAGTTCCACGCTGATAAGATCCGCGCACGAATCAATGATCCCGAAGTAGCTGAGAAGCTGATTCCCAAAAATCATGGTTTCGGGACAAGGAGGGTACCTCTTGAAAGCGGTTACTTCGAGGTTTTTAATCAGTCAAATGTCAAGTTGGTTGACATCAGGGAAGACCCGATTTCTCAAATCACAGAAACTGGTGTCCAAACGGGAGATGCGTTCTATGAGCTTGATGTTCTTATCTACGCTACTGGCTTCGACGCTGTCACTGGATCTTTCAACGCAGTTGATATCCAAGGCCGAAATGGAACGAGTCTCAAGGATGTCTGGGCTGAGGGCATCAGGACGTTCCTCGGACTTACTGTCCAGGACTTCCCTAATATGTTTATGATTATGGGTCCTCATCAAATGTTTGGAAACATTCCAAGGTATAGTCTTCAGAATTATTTGCTATGACTAGTACTGACAGTTTGCCTTTCAGATCCATCGAGTACGCAGCAAACTGGGTTGCCGAGTTTATTCGATATGCTCGTGACAACAAAATCATCAGTGCTGAAGCAACAAACAAAGGTATGGAGGATTGGACGCAACATGTGCACGAATGCGGAAAAGGCTTACTGGCCAATGAAGTTGACTCATGGATGACTGGTGTCAACAAGAACTTGGCTCATAAGCAGAAGAGATCCATGACGAGATACAATGGCCCTGCACCAGGGTATCGAAAGCGATGCGATGAGGTCAAGGGAAGAGAGTACTCAGACTTTGTGTTGAGACACGCTTGAATCATACAGTCCATTAGAATTTAAATATTATTAAGATATGACAATTCGTGATGGAACCGAAACATAAGAGATGCTACAGGGAGTCTGGTTATTTAGACAGCCTCATCTAAAAGTTGATGTTGAGCAGATATCAGGCAGGATCCTTACACAGATTAGCACTACTTATGGTAAGCTTAGTGATGCACTTGAATACAATCCATTGTGTATGTTATCGATCCATTTCAAAGTTTCCATAACTTTGGAAGATAGATGTTACCGTGGATAAGATATCATTGTCTAGGTGGATTTTACTTCGAAATTCCGAGCCTTAGGGTTCGATAGTGCCCAAGTAATTCCCTCCTCCATAACCTTATCCCATCTCTTAGACTCCGTCAACTGGTCCCCATATCTACGGAACCCATGGGGTAGTCCCTTGAAGACATGAATATCCGTAGGTACACTATCGTCATTCAATGTCAGTAGCCATAAACATATCAGAAAAATGCCTGTTGACATACCCTGCCTCAGCAAGCTTCTTGCCATACAAGAGCCCTTCATCCCGCAGAGGGTCGGCACCAGCGATTCCAAAAACAGTGGGAGGAAGACCGTCTACCTGAGAAGCTGATGCATTTCCGGTGTTCGCCCGGAAGTCCTCAGCATCTGGGGAAAAGAATGGGAATTTCAACATTCCAGTAAAAAAGTCAATGACCTTCTTGGGAAGGATAGGAGCATCCTCATTCTGGACATATGAAGATACCAGGGGACTTTTGAGTTGGTCAATTTGTGACTGATTATGATCCTTATGGATCAAGGCTGGTATCATCAGAATCTGACCGGCAATCTTGGGATATTGGCGTATATCTGATGCAGAGATATTCTGTCTCAAAGTCAGAGCGGCTGCTAACTGAGCACCAGCGCTGATACCGCCGATGACAACCTGTTCAGGTTTGCCTTGAAGCTCGTCGATGTGATCGTGTACCCAGTAAAAAGCATCTTCGACATCATTCCAAGCTGTAGGGAAAGTATGTTCCGGCGTGTGACGATAGTTTACATTGATGACGTTTACTTTCGCTCCAATTGCGATTCGTGAGGATATGGCATCTTCTGATGAGAGTGTTCCGAATAAATATCCTCCGCCATGAAGGTGGATATAAATCGGTAGGCGAACATCGTCTGCTGCATCGATAGGTCTATAGCATCGTGCTTCTATGAGAGAATTGTCTCTCGTAGGAATCTTGTGGTCTTTCATACAGACCAAGTGACCCAGCTCCTTCATTCCATTCGCCGAAATCTCCTCACGACCTTTGTTGATTACTGCCTGTCTCTCATAGATATCCGTAAACGCAGGTGGAGGCAGGAGACTCGCCTCTACCGCAAGCCATTCGGCAGACTTAGGGCCATATTCTGAAAAGTCGCACATGATGAAGGATTTGATGTTGTTTCAATAGATATCTCTGGTTATTGTTTGGTCTCAGTAAGTCATTCATGTCACCAAAACGCCTACTTGAGGGATATTGATGCCTTAGAGTGCATGATTGGCCGGAGCCATGTGATTCCGTACCTGGTCCTGGCATCGTACCTCGGCGCAACCCCACAAAATGAAGTTGAATTGGATAATTAAACTCTGGCAACTCCCGATTGGGAAAGCCGCCCAACAGTTCCGAAAGAAGAAGTTCACCTTGTTGACCTCATGATTAAATATTGCGCAGTGAGATGATTTTTTGTATCATTTTATAGCAAGAGGCTCATCAGCGACTTAAAGACAAACTGCGCCATGGCCGAAATACCCACCCAGCCACCTTCCCGTTCACTAAAAGATAAAGTCGCTATTGTCACAGGCGCGGGCTGCTTTGGAGATGGCATCGGCAATGGCAGGGCGATATCAATCATGTTGGCCAACGAAGGCTGTAACGTGATATGCCTTGACATGGATCTGGAATGGGCAACAAAGACGGCTGACATGGCCAATCAAAGCTCAGTTACCAGTAAGGCGATACCAGCACAAGGAAATGTCACAAATGAAGATGATTGTGAGAAGTCCGTCAACCTTGCAATGAAGGAGTTTGGTCGTGTGGATATTCTTGTCAATAATGTCGGCATAGCAGGCGCCTTGGGGACTGCTGTTGATGTGGATATGGCCAAATGGACCATGGGACTTGAGGTGAATGTTTCAAGCATGGTTTTGATGGCGAAGTATGCTATACCCGCAATGGCTAAGAACGATGGCGAAATCAAGGGGTCTATTGTCAATATGGGGAGTGTAGCCGGGCTGAAGGGCGGTACACCTCACCTCTTGTATCCAACTGCAAAAGGGGCCGTGGTAAACATGACCAGAGCAATGGCCGCTCATCACGCCAAAGACGGTATCAGAGTGAACTGCGTGTGTCCAGGAGTAAGTTCAGAAATTTGAAGACAAGAACACAGGACTAATGGTTTTTAGATGCTATATACACCAATGATGTATGCTAAAGGCATGTCAGAAGAGTCAAGGGAAGCGAGGAAGGCGAGGAGTCTACTCGGGACTGAGGGTACAGCTTGGGATGCTGCCTGCGCTGTTGTCTTTCTGGCAAGTAACCATGCAAGATGGATTACGGGAGCTATTTTGCCAGTAGACGCTGGGACAACCGCTGCAGTCGGAACGAGCTTGCCTGCTGGTGCAAGCGTGAATGGTTGAAGTAGTTTACCGAAGGACTAAAAATAGACCCATATCTACACCGTTGATGAGACTTTTGCCTTGATACTGCTTGATATTGTAACGTAAATTTAGCCAGATATCTCGCCAGCTCAAAAATGACATGGTCTTGTCAACCTTTCATGTACCAATAAGTCACAGCTCTTTCGCTCAACTATACGCTAAACGGTATGGAGAGCCTTTGTAGTTCATTCAAGAATGATTTGGATTTACAAACGGGACTAATCGTGTAGTAACGCCACTCTTGCTTTAATCTTCCCTTCACCCAGTGCCCCAAGCACTTCCTGAAAATCAGGAAGCTTTCTGGTTTCAACTCGTGGGCTGATGTGACCAGAAGCAATAAGGTCAAGAACCTTTTTCAAATCTCTGACTTGACCACCATATGAGAAGATGAAAGAAAGCCTCTTCCTGGTGCCGATCTTCATGTGGATTGTGTTTTCTGTGTCCAGACTTCCGATGCAGAGGATTTTGCCCCCGCGACGTACTGAGGAGATGTTAATTCTGGGCCAGTCAGAAGTCAAATGAAGGTCTTGGCTTACCTATATGTTGAGCGTCTTCGAATGTCTGATGGGTTCCAACGAAGTCAAGAACAGTGTCGATCTTGCCTTCTAGACCATTATCTTTGATAAAGCATTGAGGCTGCTTTCCCACTGGAACGATATCTTTTTCAGGTATACCCAGAGCTTTGGCTTCATCAAGCAGTTCTTGTCGGATATCAGAAACTACCACTCTTGACCCAATATGACGAACGATCTGAAGGGCATTGAATCCTAGACCACCAAGACCGAATAAAAATACTGTTTCATGTTTCTTCACTTCTCCTCTCCTAGTGATGGCGTGATAGGCTGTGTTCACAGCGTCAGTGGCCACTGCTGCTTCGGCTGGCGTTACACCTTCAGGAACCTTGACTGCAGCTCGAATATCGACAGCTGTAAACGGCGCGTAAAAGCCATCCTGGCCAATGCCTGAGTGATGGCCTCTTTCACACAGTTGAGATAGATCGCGAGAACATTCGGGGCAATCGTCTTGGCCGCAGCCTGGGACCGCATGAAGAGCTACAATGTCTCCCTGCTTACCACTCAGCACTGGGCAAGTCTAAGATTTGAAGAATTTCTCTTACCACTTTCAGTCCTTTGTCTTGAACATTGCTGCCCATTTCAATAATCCGACCGCAACCTTCGTGACCCAAGATGTACTTTTCCTGGAACCAAGCTGCTTGCTTTTCTATCTTCAGAAGAGAATGGTCGCTTCTACAAACTAGAATATTGGTCAGAGTTTAGTCGACTACCGCGGGGGAAGACTCTTTATACCGCCAGATGCCAGCATCTTACAAAGAATGCCATTTGGCAATACTTTCGGAACGGGTACTTCTTCGAAAACCTCGAATATGTTATTATATTAATAGATGCAAGTTGGGAGCTTATAATACCGGTTTTGGGCTTCCTTTGTGTTTTCTCCATGCAAACATGGTTGCTGGCACTGTTTCAGAATCCATCACAGTTGTGCTGAAAGTTGGTCAATAATTCGAATGTAGAAAGCAAAGTTGAATGTCTCACTTAAGTATAGGTATAGGTAGCAGTAGTCCAGCATAAATTACACCGTGTTGTTCGGCTTTCTGAGAGCTATAATTAGCTTGGTTTCCTTTTGTAGACCAAGACATTCTTAGTAACATTTTCTACCGAGGTTCTGCATCTGCAGAATGCGGGGGATTAGCAGATGGCAATGCTCTCGGCTTTCCTATAAGGGCTTAGGTCTAGTAAGAATAAACTCTACTACTTAAAATAATAGGTTACTGACTTATTGATAGCTGCATGCATCGCGCTCAAGGCGGGAAAAAGTCCCTCGCATGCCCTAAGACTCTTGGAACTCAGAAGGGGAGTAATCGCCAGTCTCCTCTTTGGTTTACGCATGAATCCCACCGTTATTTGTGCCGATGACCCTAAATTAGCAGAGTTTGAGCGACTTCGCGACATCTTGGACACTCCATCGGAAGCAAATATATCAATGACCTTACGGTACAAAGCAAACCAGAAGCTTGAGAAGCTGTTGAAAGAACCAGAGCTCAAGACCCTTCTACATCTATCGGATGAGCAAATAATTCAGTCTGCAGATGCAGGGCCTGTCGCTGTTATCAATGTCAGCAAACATGGCTGTGATGCTATTATTGTTCAGAAGAAGAGGAAGAATAGCATTCAAGTCGTGCACCTCGACGATCTACACGAATCCTATATTGCTGAGTATTTGTTCCGATTCCAGTTATCATGGGTATCCAAGCAAAGCCCTGGAAAAAGTTCGGCCTATATATTTTGTTCATCTTGGGATTCTTCTGCATGACTGCCGCTATTCTGCAATTTGTCCTCATATTCAAGATAGGCCGCCTTCACTCATTTACAAGACATTCCTAACTCTTTTCTAGCTGGATAAGAAAGTCGAATCTGTTCTATGGTCCCTTCGCGAAGATTGCATCGGTATAGTCGTCGGTCAAGCTCCCATGATAACACCTACCTTCAAACGTCGGTGCTGCGTCGCCACTGGCTATTTATCATCAAATACAGAGTCTAGGAGTAAGAGTAGACAACCGCAAGACGCGAATAGACATGACAGATATCCTCTTCACTGGCTAACGCGATACCCAAATTACGCAGCACCAGATCCTTGTTCTATCACCGCCATCGAGTCAATATCTGAGAGTCAAGAGGATATCGTTATGAGAAACTGGGGACTTCTCGCAAGGCCAGAACCGGTTTATGAGTCATCGAACGGGATTATTGTTGAGAGGAGGGTTGACATTGAGGCTGCTGATGGGACAATTACGGTTATGACGCAAAGGTCTGAAGTGGTTATAGGGCAGAAACAGTTCGTATAAAAATATTAAAAAATGGGAATCATAAACTCCTTCCACTTATTTAGTCATAGCCCAGTCGGCAGCAGCCATCGCATGAATCCGCGCCGTATCGAAAATCGGCAATTCACTCTGTGTATCATCTATCAACAACCCTATCTCGGTACACCCGAGGATAAGACATTCCGCGCCCGCAGCTTTCAGCCTAGTAATAACTTCTTGGTAAGCTCGCCGAGAATCATCCTTGATGACTCCGTTGCAAAGCTCTTTATAAATGATGTCGTGCACAGTGTCTCTATCCTCGTCATTCGGAACGATGACTTCGATCTCGAAGTTCTCTGCCAGACGAGATTTGTAAAAGTCCTTTTCCATGGTGAATCGTGTCCCTAGCAATCCGACGGATTTGTATCCTGCTTTCTTGATGGCCTCGGCAGTTGGGTCAACGATGTGAATCAGAGGTAGTCCAGCTGCCGTCTCGATGCCATGGGATACGAAATGCATGGTATTAGTGCAGAGCACTATGCCATCTGCACCAGCACGGGCGAGTCGATTTGCTGCATCGTCCAGTAACAGTCCTGCTTCGTCCCATCTCCCAGTATGTTGTAGGGCCTCAATCGTGGCAAAGTCGAATGAGACAATGACACAATCAGCGGAGTGCAGACCACCAAGGACGTCGCGAACCCGGCGATTGATCTCTTGGTAGTATGTCGTTGTGGATTCCCAGCTCATACCACCGATTAATCCTAGCGTCTTCATCTTCAACTTTGGCGTCTGTCGCAACCGACTTGTCGATATGCTGATATGGGGGCAGAGATGACACCTGTATGAAACGTTGCGTTGTTTGCAACGATTCTTTATTAGAGGAGTTCTAGAAAAGTACTTGTCTGGTCAAATCTAAAATGCGATGGGAGCAGACGGCAGCAGCGGAATGGGCTGAAGTCAGGTTTGCAGGGGAACTGAGACAAGAAAATATCGCAGATCAATATTGACGAGGCGGAAAAGCTGGAGGCTTATTGGTCTCTAGTTGACTCCCCCCGCCTATTTACTATGCTTGGTATAGCTGAAGTGAGAAACACTATCCTCTATTGGGTCGAGGGTGAGACAAGTAATGCCACGATTGGCGATTATTTCTGTAGAACCGTCATGATGGGAGCAACATTGGGAAGAATGCCGAGATCTTCAATGTCCAATGGATGAAAGTTTCAGGCATGGCTATGATTATTCATATCTTGTCCCCTCGGTATAAATTCCATCATTCCGCCATGTCTTTATTATCTTGATCATTGACTTTCAGTCGGCCTGAACTTTCTCAGTAGTTCCTGTTGGAACTTGGGTGGCCATTTTGGACTTCAACGTACCGCTACAAGGTAATAACAATGTCTGAGACGTCACCATTGCTCCAGCCCAGCTCCGAGGGCACAGAGTATGGAACGCGGTGTTGCGGCTCACTTGCAGCAACCCAGCCAGAAGAGGAGACGACAATCATCAGCAAAGACCTTTCCTTCGCCCGTCTAGCAGTCATTCATACAACAGCTTGGCTCGTCGTCTTCCTCGGTGCTGCCGACACAACAGTAATCGCAACCCTCTCCGCCCAAATTTCAAGCGAATTCAACTCTCTCAGTCTCCTCTCCTGGCTTGCAACAGCCTACCTAATAGGCAACGTCGCAAGTCAACCAATATCAGGCCGTCTAACAGACATTTTCGGCAGCGGTCCAGGTTTGTTATTCTGTAACCTTGCTTTGCAGCTGGCAATCAGTAAGATTCCAAGGATTTCCATCAAGGAACATCAATGATACTAATTGTCTCACAGTGCTCTCTCGAAGTCCTGGAAGCACCATCGGAATAACGATCGCATCCGTTGTCTACCAGCACAGCCTGACAAGCGGCCTTTGGGATCGATTCGGCGACTATCCAAACGCAGCGGAACAGATACAGCAGATCCGCGATGATCTTACCGAGCTCAAGCGCCTCCCCGGTGGGTGGCATGAAGGGGTTATCAAGTATTTAATGGTGGCATTTGAGCATGTTTCGATCTTGATACTTATCTGGGCTGTACTAGCATTGATCAGCATTACACCTATCAAGCAGCACAAACTTTACTCCACACTGGAACGAAAGTGAGAATGCTGAGATAGGCTTACCATCCCCACGGAGGCTATATTATACTTCATTAGACATTCTCGCTTTTCTCCTAGTCTCTGAATTAAATTTATCCACACACACCTTCCACCCTTGCTTCAGCCGGCTATTCACTCCGTCCCACTTTAGTGCTGAAAGAAGAATAACGACAGCAATCAAAGGCAGCGCCGTGGCAAAGTAAACCCAGAACTTATTATTACCCGGCAAGTATGCGTCTTCCATACTGAACAAACTAGCAACCAATGCCAAGGGTGCAAAGACTAATGCTATATATGTCAGACGTCGGACATTGACGGTTTCGAGGATGGAGCGTCGCGAGTCGAGTAGCTGTATTATCGTCGTCGCAACAGTGACCATTTGTTCAAGTGATTGGCCGTAATCTTGAAATTGGGTCTGTAGATAATTGATATCCTTGAGGACCATCTTCCATTGCGTCTCGCCATGGTTGTGCTGCTCAACAAACTCGGCGACAAGGTTGAGTTTATGTCGACTTTGTTTGAGCCGACGCCTCCATCGCTTCAAATCGACAATGTCGTCGCCATGAAGACGGCTTGTGATGTCCTGAAGAGAGTATTCGTAGTACTCGGAGTAGCGGCTTATGAGGTGCATGTAAAGGTTCCATTCAGAGAGGACTATGCGAAGGGGATAATAGGCCAGGCTCAAAACCTTGATGAAGATATCATTGGGATGTTCATACTGGAGGTAATGCGTCAAGCTGTCAAGCATTGGATCTCTGTTCAACTTGTGCGTGGAACTGGCTGTTGGGTGTGATGTCGCGACATCTTCGAAGCCACCATGCAGGTGTTGAGCAGGATAACTTTTCTGACCCTGTGACCCGAGTCCTTGAATCGCAGATCTTGTGGGCCGATCTACCAAGATGAGATCTGAGCATATGAGTTAGTGATAGACCAATAATTGTGGCAGGATACTCACAGACAGAAGAAGACCTAATATTATTGGTGAGTTGAGAATAGGTCGCGCGAGTAAGAGCTAGCTGCTTGCCCGATAGAGGAGCGAGACGGCAGACGTTACGAATGATATTGGAATCCGTTTTGAGAGCGTATACAGCATCTCTGAATGTCTCAGCTTTGCCTAAATCTAGTACCTGTTGGTAGTGAAGGTGAAGATAGCCGCGTTGAGATAATAGTGAGGGGAGGATGGCGAGGGAACGTAGTGGCAGCGCTATCTTAATGTTCTTAAAACTCGTGTTGATATAGTCGGCAAAGAAGATTGGGTCGATATCTAAAGCATTTCCAATAAGACTTATAAGGTGGGGGTCGATATCTTCTATGATAATCAATCGCGTAGTAGCCGCAGGTAAAGTATCAATAAGGTTAGTTATCTTATCGGCTTCCACTTTGATGGGCTGGGGTTCAGTTGCATGCTATTCAGCTGTAGGGTAATCCATATAGACGGCATTGCTTGCACAAGTGCCTCATTGTTATAAATATCGCTCGAGGCCATTGATACACGGATTTGAATGAGCTCGGAGCTTGACATAGTCTTTGTATGAGATGTGATCTTTGTTTGGTATCATGATGTTGAGGTAGGATTTGAAAAAACGTCAGGCAAAATCAGTCGGGTTCCGTTCGGTTAAAAACCGCTCATCAATCCCCGTACTTTCACCCGGATGCTGCAGCACAGCCACAGGCAATTGTATTTTCAACGTTGCGCAAACTCGGGTACCGAATAAACTGTAGAACAACAGTTTCCCGATCACGACGTTTTCTATCCAACGTTCTTTGAGAGGCAGCTTCTCAACGATCCAATAACTTTTCCGTTTCTGCCTCCGATGGATCATCCCATCAACCCACAACCAAGGGCCATCTACCAATTAAAAGATGAACTTAAGTGCGGAATAAAGGTTGAACTAGCTTCCAATCTATAAGCTACACCTTGTTTTGGGAAAAACAAGGGCGCGCGATATGTGCTTTGTCCAGACGCGTCGACGGGCAGCATTACACTTCACATGCCCAAGTCCCAGTGTGCGGCTGACGTTTGGATGTACCGACCTTCAGCTTCCGCTTTGATTAACGCTTGTCCCGAGTCAGTTAGACTGGCCGGCACTCACCTCACCTTAGCGCTTATGGTGCAGTATCAGCGATATTCTGCGCTGTTGTTATTGGGCTCGGGGACCTTTTTATTCTTACCATGCATATTGACCTGGCAAAAATAATACCGAGTCGCTGTTATTGGTTAAAATATTGCTTTCAGTACAGCTGGGGATTCGCGCGAGCTCTCCATGTTGGAATGCATCCTAATTTCGGCTCTGCCGGGTACCTCCACATATCTCACTCAGCTGTACTGTCCAGAGCAGTACGCAACTCGGAATCCGGATTAGTTAAATATGAGAACTTCTGTCTGGTTCTCGTCTTACTCTTAGAAGTACTTGTGTTTCCAACTTTCTCCATTATATCTTTGCTCTTACTGAGTTTGTGAGAGACATTCAGCATGATTATCCCTACTGCTCTTCAAATTGGTTGCGTGATTGTGACAGTACACGCAATTAGCACCCTTGTGGGGTGGCTCCGAATCCTCCAAACCCAGTCGCGCAACTTCCATCACAAGAAACTCATATGGAGAAACAAATATGTCTCCTTCGAGGAATTCCACGCCGCCTTTGATCGAGGCGACATCATGCTTGCTGCGACTTTTGTGGCAGCCACTCTTCAACTCTCTCATCCACAAATATCCAAAGTTCTTCAAGCTCACAGCACCTATAAGTCGGACTCTTGGCGAAGAGTTATCAGAACCGTTGCCTTTATTTACATCATGGTCCGGTCCAATAGTTCAGAACGGCAGCAGGTTATTGCGTGGCTTCAAAATATGCACCGTCCCATTCCTTTGTTTAAGTTTGAGAATAATGTCATCATTCTCGCTACCTTTGCGATCGCGCTGGTCAATACACATCGTTTCTTGAGAGATGTGACCCAGGACGAAGCAGATGCTATTGTATGTGGAGTTATGAACATGGCTGACAAGCTGGATCCGAAAGACGTCGGACGAGATTATCCAAAGACGATGGAAGAAGTAGAGAAGTTGCTGAAAGAAACCCTTGTATTTGATACAACCGAGCTGTTGACGATCTACTCGCAAAACTCAGAATACAGCAGTATTTGGAAGGAGGTTAAGAAACAAAGTGTTGGAAGGTCTTTGAGAAGTCCTTTGGCTTTGATGCGCTGGGTTATTTTCAACTCGTTCATTTGCCAGCTTTCGAAAAGAGTCCTGATTGGATCGTCTCGAAAATGCAACATTGTTGAACGGAGCTTTTGGTGGACGATCCGAAAACTCAACATCCTATTCTCAACCTTCCATTATAGCCTTTGTCCACGATTCCTAACTTTCGATGGCACTATGGATCTCCTACTCACAGGAAGCCCCAGGATGGAGAACATACTGTCGGAACTGCACATCGAAATCTTCGGCAGCAAAGATGGTCGCCATGCAATTGGTGACCTACAAATTCACACGGATCTTGAAGCCCATCTACCGAAGATGGATATCGACCAAAGGGTCTTACCTGAAATGCCAGGATTTCAAGAGGATATTAAAGAGCTTATTAAATGTGCATGTTACCGTGGCGAGCTTGCGGATGCAATCAGCAAACCTCAGCATTTGGGTATCATAATGGATGGGAACCGTCGCTACTCGCGAAGTCATGGTCTTGACAGTGTGTTACTTGGTCACCAGGCTGGTGCCTATAAGCTGATACAAGTCATATCATGGGTATTCAGCTCGGGGATAGAGAATCTCACTGTCTGGGCGTTGTCAAACGACAACTTGAAGAGAGGTCCTCAGGAACTCAACCCTCTGTTTAAGATGATGGCGGAGTATATCCAAGAGATCATTCTGAACGGCGCGCCGTTCTCTATCCCAGCCGTTCGCTTTCGAGTCGTCGGTGATAGATCCATCCTGCCAGCGCACCTTCAAACCATAATCGAAGAAGCTGAGGCCGCGACTAGCCATAATAACAGGTTCAACCTTCAACTTGCCATAGGTTATGGGGGTAGGTCTGAGATTATACTTGCCGCCAATATGGCAGTTGAAGCAAAAGGGCTGTCGTCACTGGAAGGTATTACTGAAGTTGATATTTCTGACCAGCTTTACTCATCGCGACTTGGTCTGCCAAAATTGGATGCGATATTGAGAACAGGTGGAGAGAATCGACTCAGCGGCTTCGCGTTATGGGAGTCACAGCATGCCGAGTTTGCGATTATCAAGGAGAACTGGCCAGCATTGAGACAATCGACATTTCTTCGTACATTGTTGGATTTATCCAAGCGCAATCGAAGACTCGGTGCTTGATGGCAAATCATAAATATGTTTCTGGTCAGTATACATGGAGGTATGTGTATGTAGATATCTATCAGATGAAGTAGATATTAGAACCTACCTCTGTAAACAGTATCCTGGACCATTATAGATAAAGTTTACGTCTTTTCGAATGAATGGTAATACTTTCCTAACATCGATGTGACTAACTGGTGTAGTTCAGTTTCTTCACAGTCACGTCCCGTGATGAGCACAGGTTAAATCAACAGGATAAATGATATAAATGAATAATAACGTAGAAATGAAAGCTGGAGCAACCTCTAACTAGGACTCATAAATTAGGGTTGAATCCCATCTCAGTTACCACGCCATTTTACCCAGGACGCTGTTAGGCCACTTTCTCACCGCGAACTTCCTACCCTCGTCGAGGAGGAGCTGGAACATACCAAAGGCAAAAGGCAAGAACCAATGCTCAACTGGCACAGCGGTAGTACCAAGAACGGGCTGTAAGGGAGGAATGTAAAGCCAAAAGATAGCCATAGCGAGAGAGAAGATAATCGCTGGGAACAGATACCAATTCTGTGTATCTCGGTTGAACAAGGGAGGATGTTGGAAGATGCTGAGGCGACGTGTTCGTGTTGCCATCAGATTGAACCACTGCATAACAACCAGGTTGACAAAGTAAATGGAAGAAGCCTCGTTGGTCTTGGCCAGATAGTAGTCCGGGTCGATACCGTCGGGAATCTTACCAAAGGCAAACCAGAGCTGATTAAAAGGAATGCCTTGGCGTTGAAGGTACCAGAATGACATGGCGAATGAAGCTACAGTTTGCAGAACGCCGACGATGCCGTATGATTGAACGATGAGCTGCCAGTTAACAAGGCGATCCTTCTTGATATTTCGGGGTGGGCGAGTGAGCACGTCTGCTTCGGGCTTTTCGTACGAGAGCATTGTTGCGGCGGCGCAATCAGTGAAGCAACTACAAAAGGTTAGATGATTCCTAGAGATGAAGGTGGATAGCTTGGGAACACATACCAGATGATGATCATAAGGAATGAAGATAGCGCCTGAGGAAGTCCAAACGCGACAAAAGCCATGACAGGCCAGAATTCAGAGAATGAACCGGCAGGTAGTAGGTAAGAGATGACCTATAATATTATTAGCATGAAGTACGTGTTGAGGCTTTGTTTATAGGTCTCACCTTTTTCAGGTTGTCAAACACAACACGGCCATACTGAACAGCGACAATAATGGAAGAGAAAGTATCGAGGAGAACCATATCGGCAGCTTCCATCGCAATGTCAGAGCCACTGCCCATGGAGATACCAACATCCGCAGCCTTGAGGGAAGGGGCATCATTGACACCATCGCCAGTCATAGCGACAATGCTATGACGCTGGAACTCTCGTACAATTCGTAGCTTTTGTTCAGGCGTTGTTCGTGCGAATACGATTTCTTCGTACCGCGTCAGGTTCTCCCATTGGTGCTCGTTGAGTTTCATGAGTTCAGGACCACTCAAAACGATTGCACCAGCATGGATCTTATCATCATCCTTGCCATTGCTTGAGACAGAACTGTCGACGAGTTCAGTTGGAGAAAATCGATAAAGCGCCTTGCTGTCGTCCACGACGCGTGCAGTAACGATACCGGCGTCTCGGGCAATGGCCAAAGCAGTAAGAGCGAAGTCACCGGTAACCTATAATGTTAAGCATCATCATCAGACATAGGGAGCAGAGTTGGAGATCACTTACCATAGCAATTCTAATGCCAGCACCACGCAGTGTACTGACAACATGGGGAATGTCATCTCTCAGTGGATCAACAATTGCTACAAATCCTACCAAAACAAGACCAGACTTTGACTCGTCCGAGATAGCCTTCTCATAAGCTTGACTGTCGGTATCATTTGGCACACCACCAGCCTTGATAACCTTGCGAGCAAGCAACAAGCATCGCTTTCCTTGACTGGAGTAAAGATCTTTGAGCTCTTCAAGCCGAGATCGCATTGCAGCGTTCAACGGCATGGTTTCACTGTGTTCAGAAACGTAGTAAGAGCAGCGACCGATAAGAACATCCGGGGCTCCTTTGATTGTCAAGAGTCTAAAAGTCTTGTAAGTGATGGTGAGGAAGGTAGGGCTCGTGGAAACTCACGTGTCATTCACATCAAAATTCGTGTCCTTGTTGAGAGTTTGTGAAATTCCTTCATGTCTAGTAGAGCTGAAGCAACGGATCATAAACTTGTTCTTACTGTTGAAGGCAAGATCGTAGGTCTTTTTCCAACAGGAGCGGAGATAAGCGACACTGCTAGTCTCGACGAACTCGGCGAAGCGGAGGATGGCCTGGTCGGTAGCGTCACCAAAGATCTTCCTGTCGGCTAATGGTGCATCGGCAGTGGTGGCGTCAAACTCGGACGCATTGCAAAGAGCTGAGATTGCCCTGAGCTGGGAGATGGGATGCCCTGTTGACTTTGACAAGCCCATCTTTGCCCGAGCATCTTCGACGGTCATGTTGAGACCGCCAACGGCGCAGTTAGATACAGTCATTTTACCCTACAAATACCAGTCAGAGAAGAAGGAAAGCGACAGTAGGTATACACTGACAGTAGTGAGAGTTCCAGTCTTGTCAGAGCAAACAACAGACACCGAGCCCAGGGTCTCGACAGTCTTCAGTGACTTGCAAAGAATCTTATTCTTTTTCATCAGGTTGGCGGTGATAGTCAGGCCAGCAGTGATAGAGATGGGGAGGCCTTCAGGGATAAAGGCAATAGCCACACTGACGCAGTTGACGATGAGAGTAGGAACGTTGATGAAGTCGGGATGTTCCTTTCTCAAAAACGTAGCCCTATCTGAAGTTAATAGATGTATTGGAGTAGCTGTAAGGACTCAGACTTACCAAATGACACAGACAAGGGTGATCATGACGATCATGATGGAAGCAATGATGACAACAAAATAGAAAACTTCCTTCTCGAGGGTCGTCATCTTGACCTTTGGTTCGTTCGTGAGACTTGCAATGCGACCAAAGACAGTCCTATCACCAGTAGCAACCACAATACCAACGCAAGAGCCCAGGATACAGTGCGTACCCTGCAGGCCGATATTGTGAGTCTCGAGGTAGTTGGTGTCAGTATGATCAACAGTTCCAGCGACTGGCTTTGACTCTCCCGTGAGAACAGAGCGATCGAACTTGAGATCAGATGAAGCTTGAACGATGCGCATGTCAGCGGGGAGCTTGTTACCAGCCTTAACACGAACAACGTCTCCGGGAACGACATCAGCTGCACTGAGATGAATCAGCTGGCCGTCGCGGATTATGTCACCCTCTTCGGGCAGCATCTCCTTGATCGAGGACATTGTGCGTGAGGTAGACCAGTCTTGGAACATGTTGAACAGTGCTTGGATAAAGAACACCGCAAGAAGGACAATGGCGAGGGCCTAGGAAAGGGTTTATCAGTAGACGCTCACGTAAGATGCGAAGTAGAGGGCTCGTACCAGGTTGGCGACAGCTGGAGGATCTCCCAAAGGCTTCCAAGAAATGAAGACAAGAATACAACCGGTAAGTAGAATGCTACCGAAGCCACCAAAGAAGTACAGGAAGATGGTTCTGAACCAGTGTGTTTTGGCAGGTGACGGAGCATTTCTGCCATATTCTCCCTGCCGCCTCTTGGCTTGCTCGCTTGAGAGACCGTCGGCGATTGAGGTGGTGAGTCGCTTCTCAACATCGATCGTGGGCAGGGTGTGCCATTCGAGGTCCGTCAGAGCTGTTTATTATACACGACGGTCAGCATGATTCCTGTTTCCATGGTATGTAACGCGCTCACCTTTTGTAGCTGTATCTCTTGCCTTGGCAAGTTCAGCCTGGTCCTTGCCTTTCGACTCTTCGATGTTAAAAGAGCTATTGGAGATGTATGAGCGAATGCTTTGGAGGTGCAACGGAGGTTTGACTTACACAGTACGGTAGGTGATGGGCAAAGCGAGACTGGGATCGCCACGGCTCATGGAATTCGCTCGATGGATGCTGAGAGAGCCCCGAGAGCGAGTGCGACTTCGATTCCGAGGAGACCGGTCGCGACGACGCGATCGACGCAAATTCTCATCGTCATCGTCCCAGTTGATGCGATCACCCACCTTGACGGGTGATGTCTTTTCGTCTGGGTCGGCCATAATGGCGATGATGGATGGATGTAAGGAATTGAGAAAGGTCTGTGCAAAATGGTAAAAGCAAAGAAGGTAGTAAGGGAAAGTTGCTACGACTGAGCAACTCAAAGGAAGTGAGTTTTGTAGAAATACCTACCACCCGTCACTTCGCGCCGAGGGCTTTACCTGCTGGTCAATCTATTCCCATTGTGGCTACTTATTCGTCCACTGTGTCAGGTTTCCCATCCCATCTTGAGTGGTCCGTGGGGGGTTTTACTGGACCCCTATGTAAGCTGCAAGCTAGCTATTATGTCTTAGTGCAAGCCGGGCCGGAGGAGAGATCGGGGCTAGTTCATCCTTGCAGTCACACTAGGGTATATGTATGCGCGATATTCAAGTCATGTATCATCGCCGAGTCTTCATAATTTGACTCGGCCGAGGCGCAGCTCAAAGACGGACTCAAATTTGAGCGCGTGAAACACGATTCAGCTTAGTACAGTGGACACGAACGTTGAGTGGTCAAAGATCGGCCACTGTAGGATCGCTCACCGGCTTTTTGTGTCGAATGGAATTTCCTGCTTACCACGATAACACGATTTGGAGATTTCCTTGCTTAGAACTGCTACCCAGTGCACATAATTGCGTTAAGTCACACGCATTTATATCTATCACGCCGATACAAGTATACAATGAAGCTTAATTTTACTACTCAAACAAAGGCAGAAACAACGTGCTTCTGCAGTACTGTTTAAACCTAAATGCACGTGCGTTCTGACAGTATCGTTCATATCTAAGTATACAACAGACACTCAGATGTGACAGAAGAAGCTATACTCGTTATGCTGTTGATGTTTTTCGCTTCTACGTTAGTCGTCGGAAATCCAGTTGCTGGACGCGAAGGTAATGCACAGGGAACAATGTCTTTAGGTTTGGGTATAGCCGCTGAATAAAACGGGAGGTTGGCAGGTATGCCGTTGCTAGGCTGTGGGTGAGTCACTAGTACAGGGTGTGTCCCCTCGTCGAAGTTCCTGCAGCTTGAGGTTGTTAATGATTGATCATATTACCATGATCGGGCCGGGACCTACTTTTGTGAACAGTAGAGGAGCTGATGGTCCCTAGGAATGAACTCCTTCTCACACCTCATGCTAGCACAAAAAAATGGTCAGCGTTGTCTGTCAACTACGTCATCTCAGACCTACCAAAAGCAAGGAAATCCGTTGTCTTCCTCTTCTGTAAAGTCTAGACTCTCCACCTTTTGTTTTGCTGCGTACCGCGGTATCCTTGATATCGTATGGCGACGAATCATGGGAATTGCTCTAACTGGAGGTGCGGTATCTAGTGGGCGGTGGCAGTGCTTGACGCGGCGGTGAAACATGATAAACAGAATAACGTGGGGAGAACGAAAGCAATAAAGCGGTAAAACAAAGCAACCTTTTGAGAAGGGTCACAGGACACCTCTTATCTTTAAAAAGTTGTTTATATGCATCCAGGTCGTGGTGTTTGCTTGTGATTTATTCAACAGGGTCAATGGACGTGAATTGCCGCATGTTAGCTTCAATCTGACATCCACAGTTTGTCTCATCCCTGTAGACTCATCTCTGAAATGTTACGATTCGACCAATCACAAATAGCCTATTTCAGGACTCAGGTCAAAGCGCGAAACAAGCATTTCGTAGCCCCTCGCTTACATACCAAGCTTTTTGGATTAGCGCCTCTGCCATTATCCCCGGTCTTGGCAGGTAATATGAGGGAGTGCATCAGCTAGAATTACACCCAAGAGGCCTCCTGTGCTCTCTTCTCCCATCAGCATGAGATCGCGTGAGAGAAAACAATGGATCTATTCATTGGATCAGCTAGTTACTGGAAAGAGGGGTTGTTCTGCACCCTCAATGAATGAGGGATCATCATCAAATCGCGCACAACGGTGCTCATTTCCGTAGCCGAGATGATCAAGACATATTTATGAATATGGGCATGGGACGGTCCCAAGTTGCATTCTCTAGTGTGCAAGTTCTAAACCTCGTGAGCATAATGGAGACAACCCCTCATCCTACGTGAAAAGAATATTTTTTCTTGCATATAAATGTGGCATTGGCTGATGATACGACGGCGTCTCGTAGCTTAGCCTGTGGCCATTTACACGCACCGACCTAACTAACGAGAACTACCATACCTTTTTTACTTTCTACTACTATGGATCCCCAATCTATGGCTGTTGGAACTGCCATCTCAGCTGGTTCTCCGCCGCATTTACCAGATGATGATATCGAGCCACTTTATTTCAATATAAACAACCCCTCTGTTGTTGAGCCATCCAGGAATTCTAAGGTCTGGCACATAGCCTGGCGTGTACGAGGTCAGCTACCCATAGGTCTATGAATTCTTTGGCTGGTTATTGATCAACATCATATCTGCTTGCAGACACCTTCCGAAAAACATATCACTATGTCAATGACCGTGGACGTGACATTCCACCACAAGAGTCGACAGTCAGAGTACCGTTGCTTGCAGCATGTCTAGAGCCATGTGATACAGATGTCTGTTCTGCATTATCATTTGGAACAAAGCCCTGGATCAACGGGCTACTTGTATTTGTTGTTGCAGGAATTGCCTCCTATTTGTTAGAAGCAAGCCCCCTCGTGGTTTTCGCATTCAATGCTATGGCCATTATCCCATTATCTGCTCTTCTAACAGACGCAACGGAGGCAATCGCTGCTAGGGCCGGGGACACTATTGGGGCTCTGCTCAATATCACATTTGGAAACCTTGTTGAGCTTATCCTGTTGTACGTTCAGCCCTGTTCCATTTTACTGTTCTTTGGAGTACTAATAATTGCAGTGTGTACGTTGTCGATTTCCTCTATGAGGTGCACTTATTATTGAAAGACTGACGAAAACAGCATTGCTCTCAAGGAAAACAAAATCTATGTAGTACAAGCTTCGATTCTCGGCTCGATTCTCGTCAATCTGCTGCTGGTCCTCGGTACTGCTCTTGTGGCCAGTAGTGTCGCCGGTGTAGACATGATGTACAACACAGCCGAGGCGCAGCTTCTTGCGTGTCTCCTCTTCGTCTCTATTTTCGTGGTTCTTCTACCTGTAAGTTATAATACATCCTACGCCGGCTAGTATCTAACATCAACAGACAGCATTCGCACAGAGTATTACTGATCAAGGCAGAAGCAAAGCAGCAGGCCTTAACATGACCAGGATTTCTGCTTTTATCGTGCTGTTAATCTATGTTCTGTACTTTATACACCAGTTGAGGTGTCGTCCTGACAATGGAGAGGATGCCGAATCTCAAGTCGACGTTGAATCAAATCATCATCATTCCCAGTCTATGGAACGAGGTACCAGGTCGTTCGGCTCTCAGATGTTACCTCCTCGTACCATCAGATTTGCAGAAGACAGTGTCGCAGACCCAAAAGCCGATTCAATCTACAAATTGAACGATATGTCCGAGTCGGGTATCATCGAGCCTACGGAGTCCGATGAAGTGGTAGTCGATCGAGGTCGCAGGAGTGGAGAGATGAGTCTAGCCAACTCACGTCGTACCAGCTCGTACCAAGCTATACTCGGTTCGCGACGCCATTCACGCTCATTCTCAATTACCAGCAGCAGAGGCTTCCGCAGTCGAGAATCGTCTATGAATAGAGACAGACGCCATACCTCTTCCCTCCATCTCTTGAGAGATGATCGAGTACAAATGGATGACCTCGTCTACACAGATGGGAAATCTGGGCTCAAGACCTCGGTGGCCCTCTTGATCACCACTTCAGCCTTGATGTCACTATGTGGAGAGTTCCTCGTCAGCACTATTGACGACGTTACACATGACGGTAGTCTTTCTGAACCTCTCATAGGCTTGGTCATCTTACCAATAGTTGGAAATGTCGCTGAATATGTCACTGTTGTGGCAGTAGCCATTCGCGGCAACTTGGATCTTGCAATCGCAGTCGCTGTTGGGTCGTCCATTCAAATTGCATTATGCATCGCACCACTAACAGTACTAGCCGGGTGGGCAATGCAAAGAAACCTGGATCTAGCTTTTGACAATTTTGAGATGGTGACTCTTGTCGGTGCAGTTCTTTTGGTTAACTTGCTTATACTTACTACTGGGAGCTCTGACTCGAGGACGGGTGGTTTGAAGGGTGCCTTGATGTGTGCATGTTATGTGATATTCAGGTGAGTTTCCCTCTGAACTTTACTCAACAGCTACTAATATCAACAGCATTGGATCCTTCCTCTCCATATAACAATAGAAATAGAAGGCAAATAATAAATAAAATCAATATCCCTACTTAATTGTCATAGTCTTTTTGTATTACATCTATTAGCATATTACCTCTGGCCTTCCTACGGGTCCTAACAATACTGGAAGGATTTTTGAATTGCACGAAGAGGTTATGATTACTATACATTTGAATTTAGCTAATCGCTCATTATTCATTAAGTACATCACTCAGCATGTCCGCAATTCCACCACTCCGCCTCCCCACACCTGGGCTTCTGATAGCTAAATGTTTATCATAGAGAATTTCTCAGCTTACTTGGTTAGTCAACTTTCTTAGATAACGTTATTGCTTTATTGTAGTTGCTTCCTGTTTACTAAACAGATCCAGGATTAGTAACGCATGGCTTAATACAAATAGCTATAAGTCCATCGCTATTACAAGTAATTCCTGTCGCTGAATACCATTCCTATCATCGACGTCTTATCTCTCTAACATCCGCAATTATGACTCCTACGTTTCTTATCGTTAGAGCCACTGGCAATACTGGAAGAAGCCTTATCAAAACCTTATCAAAGACTCTGGATACTCAAACCACATTTTCTGGCTACAAGATCTCGCTCAAACGCGCTCGGCAAGTGGAGCCACTGCACAACAGCTCGCTCGATTACCTCATGTCGAGGTCGTAGAACAGAACTGGGTTGATTATTATAGTAGTTATAAGATATAGAGTTAGTTATGCAAGATAGGAAACTAAACAGTTAGAATATTATCCTTATTATATTGTTTCTTTTATAATTAGGTTCTAGAGCCTAATTGTAATTAAATTATTAAGATATCTCTTATTATTAAAAAGATACTTAAGACTTAATTAAATATAGATTAATATATAACGTATATAATAAGTAGGCAGCACAGATACCTAAGCAGTATAAAAATCCCTTACCTTATATCTATACTATTAAGTTAATTAATTTTTAAATATATAATATATCGCAAGTTAATAAAGAGTCTTATATTCTTCTTACACTTTAGGCCTATTAAGAAGACTTAAAATTAAGTCTGCAATAAGTTATATTTCTCTATAATATTTACTTTTATACCCTATACTACTAATCTTAAGTTTATTAGGCTTATATTAATTATATTCTAAGTAGTTAAAAACTGTCTAATTAGAAAAAATAAGTTATTATTCAGTATATTCTGAATTTAGACTTATAAGGATTTCTCTCTTAATATTATAATATTAAAGAGATAATAAATTAGCTACTTGCTAATTATAATATACTATTAGTTAATAAGCGCTAAGCTATTAATTTTATTAAATAGCAATTAAAGCTTAAAATATATTCTTTTAATTAATATATAATTAATTAATTAATTAATTAATACTTATTATCTTTTAATTCTTAATAGCTATAAAAGTTATTAATTTATTAAATTCTAACTATATTATAAAGTTAATACTATTATTACCTTCTATATACCTCTTATAATAGTTAGGTTTTCTAAGAGATAAATTAGTTTATTTTAAGTTTATATTAATAGAGTTATAAGGTATATAAACTAAATAGTAATAAAGTATTATATCTCTTAATAGTAAATAGATTAAATTAAATATATTTAAGTAAAGAAGTTATATTAATAGCTAATAAGCTAAATTCTATTTAATACTAAAAGAATAACGTGTTTAATAAGCGAGTATTATAGATAAGCGAGTATTATAAAAATCCCTTATTTTATATCTTTACTATCTGATTAGTTATTTCTTAATAACCTAATATATTATAGTCTTTAAATAAAGCTAGAATCCTTCTTACCCTTCTTGCCCTTTAAAATAACTTTAATCTAAAGACTTAATACGCTATAATAATCTATAGGGTAAACTATTATACCTTATATCGCTATTAAGATGGCATTTAATCGCAATATGATTTTATCCCTAATTCTTAAAAACTATCTAATCTAGAAAAATAGATAATAGTTTAATTTATCCTTAACCTAGATTCCTAAGGATTTCCTTTATAACTGCATTTTATAGAAGAAATAGCTAATTCTCTACTTACTGACTGCAATATATTACCTATTAGTAAGTATTAGGCTTATAACTTTATAAAGCGATAACTAGAGCTAAAAATATATTTATTTTAGAGATATAACTATTAGAGAGCTAAATATAAAGATCTAATTATTATTTATAGCTAGTTTAGGCTTATATAGAATATAATTGCGAAATATAATATCTAATTAGATAATATCTAGAACTTTAATAAGACTGGCTTTATAATAGGCCTTATATAGTCTAAGATAGTTATTATAGGCTTAAAAAGGTAAAGAAGATTAAAATTAGTTTAACTTAGAAACTATAAATAGATTACTATAATTCTAGCAATAAATACTAAAAGTTAATTAATCTTACTATTTATTATTAGTTTAAGCTAATATTATCTTGCGAATTAATATTAAGAAAGTAACCTCCTTAGCAATTAAATTATTATAATAAGCTAAAATAGATAAATAAATAATAAGCTAGGTCTTAAGTAGCTAAAACACTTTAATTAATTAATAGCTAAGCGATTAGTTAGTCTTTATTATCTCTTAATCCTTAATAGTTATAAAAGTTATTACTTTATTAACTTTAAGAGATACTATTAGAATTATAAGATTATTACACTTTATATGCCTCCTTATATATCCTATTTACTCTAGCCTCTTAATATTAGGTATTTTTTAGTGCTAAAGAATACTTATAGTTAAGAAATAGAGTATTTAATTAGATGCTCTATAACTTATATTTCTAAGATTAAGTTCTTCCTAGCCTTTTATACTGCTTTTTAAGCTACCTTTATAAAGAGTAATATCTAGGGGGCTTTTAGGGGAGCTAGACTTTATCCTCTTAACTTAGAAACTGTTATCTTAAAGCTTAATATACAGCTATGAACCCTAATGCCTCCTAGGGAGGCAAGTTAACTACTTAGTCTATAGGTTTTAAAGACCCTAAAGACAGCAATAGAGGCTTAATTTTAATCTAAATACCTTACTAGATAAGTTATTATATATAAGAGTAGCTCCCTAGAGTTAATAATTTAAGCTATTAAGTTAAATATAAAAGCAATATTAGCAGTTATATATAAGGTTATCCTATTAAGAGATTAAATTTAAAATCTTAAAGAGGTAAATAGGATACTAAGCTATTACTAGAGGGTAAAAAGGATAAGATTATAGAAAAGAGGATTAATAACTATATAAGATATATTATAAGTAATTAATTAGATAGATATTAATATATAGGTAATTATAAAATTATTTAGAAGTAGTAGTTAAGGAAGGTTAGTCAGACTAGGCATTTGGCGATATAGTATATATAGTAAGACCGGTTATAATATAAGAACCTATTAGGAGGATATTTAGATCTCTAGAGATAAGTATAGTAAGTAATTTTAATTAATTAGATAAGTTATAGTAGTTTTATTCTATAGATAATAAAGAGTAGTAATATTTTTATAATACTCGCTTATTTATAATACTCGCTTATTAAACATGTTATATATATATTTAAGGGATCTTTTAAGGATTATTTTTTCCTTAGGATTATAATAATTCTAAATTATAATTACTCCTAGAGTATAATAATCTTATATAAGTTTTTATAAGGTATATATAATATAACTGCTAGAGTTATAATACCTCCTTATTTATTATACTTACTTTAGCTACTTAATATTAAGTACTTTAAGCTGCTAAAAAAAGGCATATAGTTAAGAAATAAAGTATTTAATTAGAAGGTCTATAATATATATTTCTAAAATTAAGTTCTTTTAAGCTTTTTATATTACCTTTTAATTAATTATAATTAAATTAAATATTAAAAGGGGCTTTAAAGGAGCTAGCTTTACTCCTTTTAACTTTACAGTTATTATCTTAAAGCTCTTTAGTCTTTTATAAAGGCAATTATAAGGAATATATAAAAGACTACCTTATTAAAAGCTAAGAATTAAAAGCTTTATAAAGTAAATAATACATTTAGCTAATATTATAAAGTAAAAAGGACTTACTTATAAAATAAAAGGAGCTTAATTATATAAGAAATTTAAGATTTAATTAATTAAATAGATATAAGTATATAGATATTAGTTAAATTATTAAAAAGTAATAATTAAAAAAAGTTAATTAAGTTAAGTATTTAATAATATAATATATATAGTAAGCTTAAGTATAATATAAAAACCTGTTAAGTAGTTCTAAAGGCATTTAGAGAAAAGTATAGTAAATAATTTTAATTAATTAAATAATTTATTATATTCTTATTATAATTTATCTTAAAAAGGTTAAGATTTTTATTTAATTTGCTTATCTATTTAGCTTACTTATTATATATATTATTATAAGTAATAAAGTTAAATACTATATATCTTCTTTTTAGCTATTTAAAGCTTAATTTAGCGTTTTTATATGCTTTTAAAAATCTACTTTTAAAGTAGAAAGTAGCATATTATACTTACTAATTTATCCTACTTACTTATTGCATATATTAAATATATTAATATTATTACTAATAATGCAAGTATTAGCAAGTCTCTTACTATTAAATAAGTTATATATAAATCCTTTTAAAAGATACTAAATATTTATATTAGTAAGGCTTTTAATATTACTAAGTCTATATAGCTATATATAAAAAAATAACAGTTTAGAAGAGTTATAATAATACTTTCTAGTATAATATTTAGAGCACTAACTTATATTAGTTATAGAACTGTAAAGATAGGACTTCTTAGCTTAGCAAGGGATCTTGCAATTAATAGAAAATATTATAATATTTTAATTAACTCGATCTGCCGTTCTGGTCTTACTGATCTGGCGGCGCAGTATATCCAGGACCAAGGGATATCCACTTTCATGCGAAATTATATGCCTGCCGTGGAAAATGCCCTACCAGTTCTATAGCTTATGCATAAGGATTCTAAGGTTAACAGAGAGAACTTCAATTTCGGGGGGAAGCTTATGTCTCGAATTTTCATTAGAGAAACAGGGGGTTACCTCGGCTCGCGAGATATAGATTAGACTATTAAAACGGTTCGGGATAATTAGGATAAGGTTATAGATATAGAAAAGTTTAATCTTGTTCCTAATGTAGAGACATTCGGCTTATATCAGTTTGAGCATATATCGGCTAGCAAGGGTCAGCGTTTATTAGCTGATAATTTAAATAAGTCTTTTTAATGCAAGGCCTTTATTATTAGATATATAACTAAATAGAGAAAACCTTTATATCTTATTCTGAGGAATTTCTTTACCTAGCAGCCCCTATCTCTATCTAGGTAGGAAGCGCAGTCCTAATATAACTTAGGGGAAACTTATTAATAGGAACGAGAGTACAATTGACTTAAACTACACCTGTCTAATCCCGGGCTAAAGCTGCGACAGGAGATTTAAGTAATATACAGTAAAGTTAGTAACCTTTTCTACTTAATAGATAATAGACTCTTTCTTAACTATACCTTTACTAAGGAAGACCTTTATAACTATTAGTTAATACTAGTCCTTAAAATAAGACTAGTATTTATTATTTGCATTAAGTAATAAATAAAGCTTAATTAGGTACTATTTAATTTTATTATAATAACTACCTTATAAGTATAAGCTATTCCTTATTGCTTTAGTTAGGAAGGTAGAGAGTCAGATAGGATTAAAGTATTAGAGTGTAGTAAAGAGATACTTAGAGGTTAATTTAAATATCAGCAAAGCCTAACATATAAATCTCATAGGTTATATCTTATCCGATCTAGAGTAGATAGCTAGGGCAGTGTAATAGTAGCGGATTATAGTAAGATATTTTAATAGCATAATTCCAAACCGAGAGCCAGTTTCTTCTGGGGAGACCTTTATAATATATAAATAGGTACTTCTTAAAATAAATACTACTTCAGTCTATAGCTTCATTAAACAGTGAGTTCCTCCTTGTTCTGGCTGCATCCTCCTCTTATATCAGCGGGAAGTATATCCAATGCCTCATTCGTCAAAGTGACGTTCAAGTCAATCCAGCTTTGATCCTTCTCCTAAATCATTTTATCAAGTTCAGGCTTGACATCCTGACCTGCCAGTCTCTGAAGCCAAGCATCGCGTCGATCAGAAGGGCAAGGATACCATCCATCCAAGATGTCACTCGATGTCCACCTAAAGTCTGCACGGCTCCTATAAGGGGAGTCCGACCGCTGAATTGTAAGCTGAATGCTGTGACCTCAATACCATTACCCTTTGACCACCTATGGGCAATTCTTCTGTCACTGTATACGATACTGTCGAAGGTCCAAGCAACAATTATGAGAGAAAGCAGCGCAACACCGTCCCAGCCCTTTTGGGCAGCGACATATGTCATTATGGCAAGTTGCAGAACTTCCAAAGCTCCTAAACCGTGCACCTTCCAGCCGCGCAGAGGCGAGTTGAAGCTCTGGATTATTGTCTTGTTAACTATAGTGTCTATAACACCACGGGAGCCGATGTAGAGGTACCATGCTGATGCATTCTCGTGGATCGAAGTAAGCATGCAACCTGGAAGGTCAGACTCGTTGCTATGAAGGTATCCACCAGGTCGCTCTACTCGTGTTAGTTGCTTGACGATCCTGAAAAGAATCGAGAGCAGTAATGCAGCACATGTGCCGTATAACCCGAAGAAAGAGCACAGGATACTGCTTCCGAGTAGCCCTGCAAGTATGGACATTTCAAGAAGCCAGTGTAAAGAGGGTAGAAAGCCCAGTACCTTTCTATATCGGGGTTCGGTTACCTGGGAATCTGAGAAATGGATGATGTGTAGTTTCTGATAGCGACGAAAGGTGACAGCAGGTGTCCCAGTGACAGCAGAAGGGCGAGGCTCCTGGGCAGCTTTATTGTTCTGGACATGCGTCTTAGAATGAATCATGGAATACACCAATTTGATCCCAGGAACTCTTACCTTTCCCTTTCCTTTCTCATCACCGACAGGCTTTAGCTCGATATCTCTCAGAACATAGGCATCGAGGATTTCCGAAGCAGCTCCATTGGCACAAGGGAAAACACTTCCCCAAGTAACATCCCAGACTGTGCGATGCGAGTCATTCATAGACGATACGCGATCAATATAATCCTGGCCTTGATGTAGTAGTTGACCAATTATGCTTAGAACCCCAAGGCGGGGGAAAAGCCCAACAGGGATGAAACCAGCCAGAGCAATTCTTCCAACCAGTTGATGTGGAACACGGTTGCCGGCAAGGTATATGGCCAACGGTAGAAGGGCTGCCCATTCAAAGATGGACGCGAGGTTTGAAGACGCCTCTCTGAACCCACTCCAAATCTGGAAGGTATCCATGTAGATCCGGACATCAAAATGGATCAGCAAATGGTGGAGATTAATGCTTGGGTCATTGCGTCTGGCGGGTCCATGTCACTGGGCTGTGTTATGATATTACCCTATAGATAGGTCTAAGGGCTCTAGCCCATTTACAGCATCTGGCCTTAAACATGTATGTGGACTTATCGTTAGAAATAAGAACCATGATCGATGGGTACTATAGCTATGGCTGTAACAAATAATTGACAGATAATCGATTGGACTATTTATAACTAGGGAGATAAGAACGTTTTCCGACCTCAGAACCAGTCGTGTAAAAAGCTCGCTTCAAACACATAATAGCTGAGTAATTCACAGCCACTATCAGTAATAAATAATTGGTTCTCCAATTTGACCCCATCCTTACCACCGACTTCACAAACATAAGCTTCAACGCATAAAACCATGCCTACTTGTAATTCTCCTTTATAGCCATATAAAACCAAATCCTCAGGGTAATAGATACACGGGTACTTCTTGCACAAGCCTACTCTAAGCGCAATAACTCTTAGGCAGGCAATAGCTATTATATATTAACTCTATAAACTTAACCCCAGGCTTTACTATCTTCGCATTGGTGGTAATATATTTATAAGTAATACGATATAGATGTTTCTATTCCGCTATAGGTTCGAGATCTCCGCAAATCCAAGTATATAATATATCTACGTATATACTATATACGCCAACAAGGTCAATATTAAGAGCTACTAAGTCTCTGTCGTAAAGTACCTGCGGACTATATTCCTAGTACTAAGGGTTAGTGCGCGGTCTAGAACTGAGAAGATAAGTTTCGATCTATTCGCCGCCAGATCGGATATTGCCGGCATATAGAGCAGCCCAGATATCATTTTCAGTGACGCCTGCATATATAGTCTGACGCATTTCGCTAATTGTAGCCTTATAAGACGCAATCGCATAGCGTATGGCTGGGATCTCATTAGGCCCTTTGATTATTCGCGCGTGCTTAGTGACAGCTTGTCCACTAGAGACTTCCACTCCTAGGTTCTCAAGTGCATATAGCCTAGAAACCTCAATGCGGTCTACGGCTAGTCGACGGTTATTTCCATCATGCCTTCGCAGTAATTCGTCAGCTTATGAGGCAAAGCTTACAGCATGTTCGTCGGTACGGTCACCCATCTCAAAATAAAAGAACGAGGCCCTAGAGCGTAGTTTATTTATTAGGGGTAGATGCGCAGAAAGATAATCGCAGCCATGGAAGTCCTATAGCACCAGGTATCCATTCGCGGCGATAAAACATGTCCAAGCGGGATTATAAGCGGTCCACAATTGCATGTTGGTAGTATCGGAAGCGTACCGAATGTTCATTAGGTTAAACAAGAGGATACCACCAAGATTTCGCATAGTCAATTAATCACACAGGCGCTGCAGGCGCTGCAGGCGATATGCTCGCATGGTTGGCAGATGAGGTGGCTGTAGACCCAGACGCTTCCACTCACTGAACGCCAGCGGGGTTGGTCCGATGTCCACTCGGTCATTATCATTGCTGGATCCATCGGGTTTCAAATTCTTGGTACACGGCTTCGTAGGGTCAATCCGGCGGGAACCGATAGGGAACGGAAATACAGAAGTGGATTTGATTGGCTGGTTCTTTTCCTTCATCTTGCATATGTCAGATGCAACAAGTCAAGGAAGTTGCGCACAAGGTGATCTAGCTTACAGTTCTCTTCCAATCACCTCTATTCATGAAAAGACGGAATTCTATGACGTTAAATACTTCTTCCATAGTATCAGGACTTCAGCCCGGCACAGCGACAAACAATCGGGTAGTCCAACCGAGTGGCTTGTGAAACTGTCGTCCCGGGATAATAAACCGTGACCAACCACCTGACTTGAAGAGCGATTGTAGCTGACTTCTAAGGTCAGCTCCTCACGCTAAAAAGTCCATTTGTGTTCTGTAGAACCCCGCCCCAGATTGACATCAACATTGCCGCTCGAGCTCCGCCCCTTAGTGACGAGACGACACCTATGAAGGAGTGACCGATGGTCAGTGACATGACTGTTTGTATGCTATGACCCGTGTGTTGCGTCTTTCGTTCGGTAACACAAGTAGGGCAAGATAGCGGTTTCTCCAAAGGTTAGTTGGATTTAAATTTAAGACCGGCCCGGTAATTAGTTCCGAGTCCCTTAACACTGCCTATATTCTTCTACTCATCCCATCGTCATAATTGATAATCCCGAGAACAGTCTTCAGAATAGCCGCGATATGCTACTAAGGCTATAGCTAATAGATGATAAGCTTTGACATGTGGTGACGTTGCACACAATTGAACCATGGAGTGATAGTCACTGCTGTATGAACAGTCATGCTTACTTCATAAGGTGCCGCATATCTTCCACAGTCTCGAGCGCCCAGTAAGCCTCACTTATAGCTTCTGCATTGCGAATCCCAACCATCTTGCATTCATCAATGAACTTCTTCTTTAGCTTTATATCGCTCAAAGGATTTGCACGGCTACCAACGGCATGTTCGACCTGTTTCGTAAAGACATCTCCGTTGTGTAGCACGACACTAACCTTTGCCGAGTCGGGTGCGACGCTTGTGTCGATCTTTGCGCTGATGCGATCGCGAATGGCTATGATGGCAGGATCGAGTACAACGTTGTCTTCATACTCTGCTGGTGTGGCTTTTCCGAGGAGAAGGCCGCATGCGCCACTATGGTAGACGCTGAACTTGGCTTCCAGGCCATCTTTTGGAGTCTTCTTGCCGGTGAGCTCCAGGACCAGAGGATGGACTTTTACCGTGACGGATTCAATCTCCTCTGCAGAATGTCCGTCTCTGATCAGTGCCGCGTGTAGTTGTATGCAAGCGTCGATAACAGGGTGGATGACAATCCCGCACGGGAAAGGCTTGAAGCTATTCCGCAGAATCTCCCAGCGACCTTTATAATGACCAACTAAGCCATCCTCATTCTGAGTACTGAGCCAATGCTCGAGACTTTGGAGCACGTCTGGCTTGTTGATGCCGACGACAGCAGCCCATCCACGTTTCGCTTCCAGTGCGCCTTCACTGCTAGTATAGCCTCCTTCAGCCATTACAGCAGCTAGCAGACCACTCTGAGCAGCACGACCTGGATGGAACGATTTGCAGTGCGAGCCAAACATCTCTCGAAGACCGGTGACTTGGGTTGCTGCGACACCAATTGCATGAGTGGTCTTTGTTGGAGATAAACCCAAGATCTTTGAGACTGCAACTGCCGCTCCAATTGACCCGACAGTAGAGGTAATATGCCTTGAGGGGAGTAAGCTTTCGAAAGGTACAGATGCTATTAGCTTGCACGCTTACCAACCAACATCATAGTGTTCCGGCCAGACAGCAAGTCCAGCCTTGCATTCAGCTTCTATACCAGCCACGAGAGCGGTGATAAACTCTGTCCCCGAGATGTCTCCTTTCCATTCGGCTACTGCAAGAAGAGCGCTTGCAACTGATCCGGTCGGATGAATGATAGTGTCGAGGTGTGTGTCGTCATAGTCATGGACATGTGATGCTATGCCATTGATCAATGCTGCATGTTGAGCATCTACCTTCAAAGCTTCCTGATGTCCAAGGAGAGACGCTGTAGGTGGACCGAAGAAGGGAGAGAGTGTTTGATGCTGTTGAGAGAACTGCGTTAGCTATGTAGCTCAGTTTGGCAGGTGTTGAGCTTACAGCAATCTTTGTGGCTTCATGCCCACTACCTGCTATTGCGCAGCCGGCCCAGTTATAGAAGCTTCGAACAGCTGCGCGGATTACATCTTCCGGAAGATCTGAGTATTGGAGGTTGTGTGACCAGGTGGCAAGACGTCGGGTAGCCATTGCAGCGACGGCGATAATGAATCTTTGCACAATTTATTCCGGATAAAAATAATTGAGATCGTAGGAATTGCTCGAGGGCTTTTGACAAGCTTGAAAGTCTCAATGCTCGTCTACTCTACTTAATAAGGTGGCTCATTGGCTGCTCCGAAAATATCGGCTCATCCGTCGGCTCATCCGATTCTTCGGGCCCGGTTGTCTCGGCACACCATACATCGGTTGACCCGATTGATTAACACGAGTGATCGCCAGTGCTAATCATCAACACACTGGTATCTGCACAGACCCTCAAGTTGAAGTTCTTACAATTGATATGCGAGATGCTGCATTCAATGTTTGTTGAGATAAAAGGCCACTTGTTTCCCGGATCCCAGGATTTTGGCACTCGTTTCCCCCAATCCTTGATAACTTGTGCTTTATACTTCTACAGGAAATTATCATTCCATCTCACTTAGGCTGTAGGCAGAGTCAAAGCAACCTTTCTCCATCATCTACCTACTCTAATTCTTTGTGTTCATTTCAGCTCAGCTTACTGAAAATAGTCATTTGGTCAATCTGCGCCGCATTTACAAGATGACTTTCTGTGGCTTTCGAGGCAGGAAACTCCAGATGGCCCAGATCTGGGCTGTCATTCTGCCATGTTATCTTTTGTAAGCCTTGCTTTTGACCATGCAAACAACATATCATCAATAGCTAATTGCGTTTTGATAGGTTCGGCTATAACAACTCTATTGCTGGAGGTTTTCTCAGTCTTCCCTCTTGGGTAGAAGCCTTTCCGGCCCTCGACACTGTGCATACAAAAGGAGAGACAAAGAATCATAACTCTACCCTTCAGGTATGCTCTACCATAACACTTATGAACATTTACTAACATTAATTTTGGAAAGGGCACGGTCGTGGCTATGTACACACTGGGCTGTCTCTTCGGCTGCCTCAGTTGCATCTGGCTCGGTGACAAACTCGGCAGGAAGAAAACCATCATCTTTGGCGCTCTCATCAACACAATTGGTGCAGCTCTGCAAGCGTCCTCCTACTCACTCCTGCAGCTCATCATTGGTCGACTCGTTTCTGGATACGGGTTCGGACACATTACGGCCACGGCTCCCAATTGGCAGGCCGAGTGTTCTGGCGCTGCCCATAGGGGTGCTGCGGTGATGCTTGAAGGCCTGTTCATCTCGCTCGGCTTGGCTATTGGAGGCTGGACTAATTTGGGCATGTCTTTCCATCATGGCTCTGTCACCTTCCGGTTTCCCATGGCTCTGTCGGGTGTACTCTCGATCATCATTATGCTTACTACGCCGCTACTCCCGGAATCACCTCGGTGGCTGACCAAAAAGGGCAGAGTCGATAGTGCAAGACAGGTGTTAGCTGACTTGACTAACACTGATAGTACTTCTGTTGAGGTGCAAGAGGCAATCAGCGAGATCGAGATATCTTTATCCCTCGCCGGAGAAGCCAGGGTCAAGGATATCTTCCGCAACGGGCCACTCCGCCTCTTTCATCGCATGTGCCTCGCCTGCGCAGCGCAATGCTTCCAGCAAATGGTATGAGACCATTCAAATCTATTGTTAGGGCAAGACTTTATTCTAGTATATGGCTGACTTCAACTAGAGTGGCATCAATGCTCTGGCCTTTTATCAGGCCAAGATCTTCGAGGACTACCTGGGCCAAACCCCGAAGGCAGCAAAGATCATTGCTGCTTCAGTATTTACCTGGCAGACTATATGTTCGCCCATCGGCGTCCTGACTGTGGATAGGTTCGGACGCCGCAAGTTGATGATGGTCTCTTCTCTAGGGATGGGTGTCTGTATGGCAGTTATCGCGGGCGGATCATCACAGCCATCGAACACGGCATCTGTGGGAGTTGCGGCTGCATTCATCTTCCTTTTCTCACTCTTCTTTCCTACTGGATTTCTTGGACTTACGTTCCTGTATGCTGCTGAGATCTCGCCTCTCAGTCATCGAGTACCCATCACGGCGATGTCCACTGGTATGTTTATTCATGCTGAACTTGAGGGGAACTTCGCTAACTAAGATAAGCCACCGCTTGGCTCTTCAACTTTGTAAGCTTGAGTCTTTTGAATCCGTCTATAATGAGTTATGTCCTAACAAGAACTCACAGGTTGTTGCTGAAATCACTCCGATTGGGCTAGCTACCCTCAAGTACAAATATTACATCATCTACGCCGCCATTAATATTTGCCTCACGTTCCCATGTAAGTACAACGCATTGTCCCGTATACGAAATGATCGATCTCTGACTACTTACTCAGGCGTGTACTTCTTCTTCCCCGAGACTAGCGGCCTTCACTTGGAGGAGGTGGACGCTATCTTCACTGACAGTAGCAATATCTTTGAAACCGTTTCTATTGCCAGACGCAGGCGATCCTTTGCTGGTAGAGGCAACAGCGACAAGGACAAAGAAGGTAACAAAGTAAGCATAGGGAGGACAGGAAATTACCTAAACAATGTCATCTGGGGTAAAAGAGGAACATCGGAAGAATAGCTCGTTGGTGTTTAGGAATATGATAAAACAAGGTTTGCACATCATGCAACAGAATAACGATAATAATCCCGTCTAGTCCAGCGTACATACACAGTCTCTATACCATATGCTCTACAACCAATCTAAACAAATACTGCTTAGACCTCGTTCTAATCCGCCCAAGCGCTGTCGAGCTCATTCAGTTCACCACAACTTCTTACTCGTAATGCCGACATCGCCAAGAGAAACCAGAATCTCTCCAGTCTTCAAATGCTAGTAACTGTAACATTTAACCAAGTTCAGAATACTTTAACGTAATAGCAGATTAATTTTTGACAGGCATATTTTACACCGCGAGTCAGCTTAAGTAAGCGCTTATTTAGCGTAAACTTATAGCGTCATATTTCACTGCTGGTGGGGTTTCCTCCTTCATCAATGCAATGCAACCCACGGCAATGCGCCACCATGTCCGATGCACAGGCCGAATCAACAAGCGAGAGACCTGCTCGTCGTCATCCTCGGGGTCTCGTAGCTTGTCTCCGGTGCAAGAGCCGCAAGCAGCGCTGCGATAATGTATATCCGGCGTGCTCCAATTGCCACGAAGCGGGACAGAAGTGCTCGTACGGAGCAAAGCAAGCGCTACCAGCAGAGTATGTGAAGTCGCTCGAGCGCCAGGTCTCAAAATTACAACAAGAATTGGCCTTGTCGCGACAAAATGTCGTTAGTGCGACAACCAATTCTTCTCTACAGCCACAACAGACACTGCCGATGGTGCCCAGCATGAATGAGCGAGCAAGTCCAAGGGAGACTGCCACTTCGGACCTGGAAGCCAGCGCTGGGATTGTGGCTCCATCGCCAGATTCCTTCTTGGGGACCTCGAGCGGGTATCCTCTCACGAGGCTCCTACGATCAGCATTGCCCTCAGTGGATGCACACCAAGGCGATCGAGCAGTAGCTTTACACGAAGTAGATGCCGCGACATGTTCTTCGGCAGCTGTACGCTTGAATGGCGGTCAGCAGGCCCAGAACGATCTATTCTCTGGCGGCTCAGACTTACCCATCAAAGAGATTGGCGACAAGCTCATTGATGCGTACTATGCAAGAGTACACCCGAAGCATCCATTCCTGGCTCGAAAAAGGGTCCAGTCGTTCCACGAGGCTAGACATGAGCTGGTCCCAGCGCACAAGGCAGCTCGTTCAGAAGGTGTGCGGACCAAGTGCGGCTACGCGACACTGCAACTAGTATATGCCATAGGAGCACGATACTTGCAGCTAAGCAATGACGATGATCATTCGTCTCCAACGGTTAGACTTAATTCCCAACGCAGTTTAACATATCTGACTTATGAACCTAGCGGCACTATACCTGCGCAATAGCAGATGCGGACTTTATCTTTGCAACAGGCAGTCTCGAGAGTTTGGAAACGATGCTTCTTCTCACGATATATCAATTGAGGTCGCCGACTGGGCCTAGCGTGTGGTGAGTACCTGGCGCAAAGTCGAAGTATAAGGGAACAACCTAACAGATATCAGGTGGATGATAGAAACAACAATGCGCTATTGCATAGACCATGGCCTTCACCGACAAACTGCCAATCTCTCTCCGAGCCTCGATGAACGGCGAAAACGCATATTCTGGACGTCATACATGTTGGAGAGATCTGTCGCTCGAACCATGGGCCGGCCTCACTCTATTTCTGATAGAGATATTGATGTCCCGCTTCCAGCCAATATCGACGATGAACTAGATACTGATGAAGCCATGCTCGCGGCCATTACTGAGTCAAATGAGTGCTCTTCGCAGATCACTACACTCACGCCGGCCATTCACATCTTCCGGCTACAACAGATTGACTCCAAGATTTCATATACGGTATGTCGTGTGGACAAAGATGTCTCGACAATCAAGCCGCACAAGGTAGCTCGTCTTCGAGATGCTCTGGAAGAGTGGAAGGCTGGTATTCCTCAGACTGGCCCAGGGCACAAGCCCCATCCTTACCTCACGACGGATTATCATATGATCCAATATCATAAAGCAATCATACTTCTGAACCTTCCCTTCTTGCCCACCTTGACCCCACAGAACCCAACTTTCCACGAAATCGTCCACTCCGCCGGACAGATCTGCATCCTGTCCAAACGTCTTCATGATCAACAGACGTACATTTCTTTCTCTTTGCTATCATTACACGCCAACTTTGTCGCTGGCTTGGTTATGGTGTACTGTTTCTGCCTAGACTCATCAATCTTCAGTCCCAAGTTCAGCAGCAGCGTGCGAGCTTGCAGCACAATGCTGTATATCATTTCGGAACGATGGCCACGAGCAGTGCAGGCTCGAAAGGCATTTGATCGTCTTGTCGCTGCTACAATAGAATGTGACGGCGAACCAAGCGCGGGTTTGATGAGGTCTGAAGATAACTTGCCTTTGTCGCAGGACAGCTACCAGCCAGCATTGTCGTCAGGCGAGGTTGGTCATCCGGAGGTCTGGAACAGTTTCGAGTCAATACTTGGGGACCATCAGATTGATCCTGAAACTTGGATGCACGATAGTATTTTCGACACGATAGGTACATTTCAGCCAATGGATTAGACAGAGTAGGTGACTTCCGACATAGTCACAGAATTACACAAGTTTATACTTCTTAATATTTAATATTAATACAACTATAGTACAAGTCCCAACATTATATGTTTATAGCTTAGCCTAGGCTTTGCACATACGACCATCCTTCTGCACAGTCCAAGCCTCGCTTCCGACACCCTTGTAGTTGTAAAAGAAGGATTGGGGATCGTACTTCTTCTTGATATCGTTCAGGCGATTCCAGTTGGAGCCATAAAACACCTCCTTCCATCCAGGCTCGTTGAAATCGGCCTCGTTCATATATGTACCGCTTCCAGGGGTAACAGCCTTCAGCTGGGGCATATACACCTCAGTAATCGTCTTCTGGTCGGCAGCCATATCATCCCAACGGGTAGCATCCCAAAGAGATCCAAACTGTAGTGAGATCATAGCCTTACGCCAGTAAGAGGGAATAGCGTTAGAAACACCAGTAACGCTCTCAAACTTGCCAGCGCTACCAGCAAGAACAAGTCCAGTAGAAGCAAACTTTCGGGTGAGCTTGTTGAAGTCAGCGCCGGCAACTACTGTACTAGGGATGAGACGGCCACCCCACTGGAACTGAGCAGCTTGGAGCGAACCACCGGGCAGAGGGCCGTTATAGAGCGCATAGTGGTCGTAGAAGCTCAGTGTAGAGTAGGAGGCAGTGAATGTAAGGCCAGCCTTGGTGAGGTAGTCGGTAAAGGGAGCGAGAATGGTATCACGGACGAAGTCACCAGTTGAGTTGGCAATAGTGACGGGTGTGATAGCGAAATAGGCTCCGGTGAGAATGTAGGTGACGGTGGAATCGTTGCCGACCATACTGGGCAGAAGCTCGTGGAATCTGTTGACAGCAGCGTAGTATGCATCCTTGTCTGCGCCAGCGACAAGCGTAAGCTTGGCGCCACCAATGGTAGTGGTCTTATGGGCGCGAACAGTCATAGATGTTACGACACCAAAGCTGGCACCACCACCACCGCTCATAGCCCAATAAAGGTCTTTGTGTAGGTTAGTAGCAGTGGCGGTAATAACTTTGCCATCAGCAGTAACAACTTCGTACTCAAGGGCGTTATCAGCGCCCATGCCGTAGCTGGTACTCAGAGGAGAGTGGCCACCACCAAGAGTAAATCCAGCAAGGCCAACAGTAGGGCACTCGCCTGGCACGCTGGTAAGGCCATTGTCATGAGCGAATTTAACAGAATCATAACCTTGAACACCAGCACCAAGCTTGAGAGCAGGGCCAGTATACAGCTTATCAGCCCATTGAACAACTTCCTGCTTCTTCATATGATGGGTCCAGATGGCGAGACTGCCAGCACCAGTAGAACGGCCAAAGTAGCTAAAGCAGAGTGTCAGTAAGGATTATCAACCCACTACTTGGAGGAACATACTCATGGGCTGTGTTTCGGACGACTAGTCGGATGTTGTATGCTTTGGCGAACTTGATAGCGGTAGCAACATCGCGGGCATTTGACACCTTGACGGCGTAGCTGACATAGTTGCCAAGAGTACAAGGCTTTGACTTTGTCACAAACGGATCACAAGACTGGTTGGCGAACCAGTTCTGCATAACCGAGGATGAAGTCTCGATGCTATCAATCGTTAGTCTCGAAAAGAGTTTTGGCTAGAAGAGTTCTCGCGTACTGGGTCATGGGCCACTTCCAGTCAGCCTTCACAGCGGCGCAAGCCTCCTCGTCGAAGTTGGGCTCGTGGCAAGGCGAGCCAAGGGGCACCGTTGCGATAAGAGCGCCATTGACGGTGCTGTTGAACTTGGTCCAGACTTTATCGGAAGGCCAGCAGTCATCGCTGGGTAGGCAACGACAACTGTTGCGAGCATGAAGGTGAGCGTTGGAGCTACCGGTAAAGAATGCTAAAGGCAGAAGCGCCAAGGAGAGAATTGACTTCATATTGGGCAGTTGGGCTTGGCTGGGCGGGATGAGCTGAAGTGGTGTGGCAGGAGGGGGACAATTATCGTATTTATGCATGGAATTTGATGCTGTATGCCCTGTTCCCCTATTAATCTATATCTAGTCTAATATACCGGCTCTAAACCCTTCCAGTCTCACCGCAGCACTAGCAAGCATGCACTGCAGCTGTCATCTGAGAGAATTCAATGCTCTCTCCAACGTGCATTTCCTTTCTTGGCAGATCCCCCAGAGGGATCTGTAGTAAGGGTCTAAGGGAGTATATCCGCATCCGAGGTAAAGATAGCACAACCGTCAGAGATTAGATATGGAATAGGTAAAGGCCCCCATACCCCTGCAGCTGATGGCACCAACCTGTCTTGGCGGACAAGAACCCGAGCTGACTAACGTGCAGCTAAAAGCCATGATCTACGGATAATAAGCCACACGTGCCACACAACGAGCCCAGTGTCTTGTGGATTCGGTTTAGACGAGTAAGAGCGGAGGCTAATTGGTCAAAGATGGTAACATCACGAGTCAAGTTTTGGGGCTTTAAAAAGTCAAAGCAAACCATCCACACTCGCGATCTGAGCGTTCTCCATCAGGTGGTCCCCGCTTTCCTGACATCTGCAAGGCGACAAGTTTGCTGCAGACAATCATGACAATGGTGACATCCTTGGACGGTAAATATTCCGAACGCAGCGCCACCCCGAAATAAAATCTGACCACTAACGCTCGCCGCCAGCACTAACCAGTCTTTGCTTGGGAAAAGCGCCGACGCCACTCAAGCTCGTCCATTATCTTAACAGTCAAACCCCTTCGCCCCTTGAAACGCGCCTTACAGAGCCGCCTCGACGGCGAATCAAAGCCACCGGGGTTCAGGATTAGCTGCGAATCACCTGCCGGAAATAATCCTTGGATCCTCTTGGCAGCCCATCTCTGGCGGATTTACACTACCAAATGGTTCTAGTGGGTAGACATGGAGTCATGGATCAGTCGACTTTCCGCATTCGGGATGGAAATCCTGAACGGGTTCCTCTGTTGGCGATCTACAGGCCCCGTCCGGAGTGTTCGGGAATCTGAATGTTAATTTATGTCTATCGACCCATGATTCACATTTTTACTTTGGTCAATACAACAACGCAAGAGACTCGCTTCCAAGAGGTAGAAAAACGTGTTCTTCGCTTTGGAATGGGAATGGGAGGCAAGCTGCAGGGATAAAAACTAAGTAATTCAAGCTGAGGCATAGAGTGCATTACACTGCGCGGCGCAGTCACCCTCCACTAGCCCATTTCAGCACCCTTGTAGTGATTTTAGTGGCACCTCACTGTATACTACCCTACAGAGGCAAAACGGAATCCATACTGCGCAACATAACAAGTCGAGCAATTACTCCATCCAGATGATAAATCTCCTTCCTTGTAGATGTTAGCAGCCGGTTAGTGGAGGAACACTTTCCAGGCCACCCGACCACTACCTTTTCTCTGAGGCTTTATCGGAGAATTATCTACATTAAATTGAGTGAGTGCATAACAAATGCAGTTGCGAGCCGCAACACCGTTTATGTTTGTGCCCTGTCCTGGTTCTTAAGTATCCTTTACATTCTGCTCTACTTAAAGATTTGCGACCTGTTTACCCCATAACTGTTCTTAACTGTTTATTGCGAAGCATATCGGCCCAGTATACATCCGGAACTCCAGCATCAAGCGCTTCCCATATGTGTTTGACGAGTACCTGGTATTTCTTAACCTTTTGGAGAGGAAGTACATGCCAATATATCGACAAACGAGACATAACGAATCTGCGCGCCTGGGCTATTTCAATCGAGTGACTAATAATCGAAGGTGACATTGCTCTCACATCGCCGGCTTCTGATGCATTGTCCAGTTCCGATGCATCCGGTGACTTATGGCGCAGTTCGCTCGAGAGTGCTACAATTATGGGAGCTTGGATGCTTCTAGTCCTTGAATCAAGAGGAATGCCTTGAAGCATACCCAAGATGTGCAGAGCCAGTTTCATAAGCCACTCGTCCGTTTCATCCCGGCTGGGTACATGGGAGGGCGCCTCTGGTTGAAGGATCCTCTGGGGGTTCCATGGCTGATAGCGTTGGATGAGCAAATCTGGAAAAACGCGGTACAGCTGGAGCAGAGAAGTGTACCAAAACACTTCATCAAGTATCTTGAAGTGCTCAGGCGTGGTGTGAGGATCTCCCAGTACGACGATGGTAGAGGCGTCAAGAGGACTATATTCCAAGATCCTATTTTCCAACCGGTGAGCCCCGTCTAGTGTGTCGCGGAGAAAATTGACGTCGGCTTCGCGAATGAATCGCAAATGTGGTAAGCGATTCCGTAGCTTGTAAATGAGTCTACTCGTGTCGGTGAAGATGCTCACAGCTCCGCGAGTAACACCACTGAATGGATTCGGAGTGATGATGGAGTTGAGTGGCCGTGGCCCAGATGTGCGAGGGAGTCCTGCGGCCGAGTTCCCCAGCTGTTCAGTATCTGTGATAAAAGATAACACCATGGTCCAATATTCCAAAGCCTCTTGAACAAAAGAAATGACGGATGTAGTCCCTGCGGAAGAGGTGTATGACTGCAGGGTCGCCCATATCTCACTGAACTGATTCGGCACAAGATCTGTCGGGTTAACCCAGCACGATGTGTGGCCTAACAGAAAGGCCGTCAACAGACGGTCTTCCCGCATAGGTGTTTCCTGTACGCATTCAAGGGCAAGCGTGCGTTCCTGTGCTGCAATCTTGGAAAAGTAGGGAATCTCATTGGAGAGACATGACGCAGCCATGCTTTGCATAGTATGATGCAAGGCTCCAGACGACTGCCACATGGCCTGGATGATAATTCGGATGATGCTGGAGTTGCTGTCCCAAGTGCAGTACCGCGGGAGAACGTCCTGGAAAAAGTATGTTGACAGGGACGACGAGACATGGTGTATCTCGCGTAGCCGGCTTGACTCGGGGATACTGATCATCTGGGCCTGGCTTATGTCTTCCGTCGAACCACTATTAAATGGCCCGTCCCTCAGCATATCGGATGCATTATCCCCGATGAGGATCGGGTTAGAGTCCTGGGGTGTCTCGTCAACACGACCTTGCAGGGGAACACTCATCCAGTCAGGCACTTCGCTCGGGAGGAGAAATCCATTCAGGGTTGTATCCTCTAGACCAAACAAAACAGAGCTGTCTTCTAGGCAATGGGCGTCAAGGTGGTAGGGTTGACTCCATAGTCCAAATAGAGGGCCTAGTGAGTGATCATGGGACAAGACTGTGATGGAGCCCTCCCCGGAGGAAGATACAGCAGCATGAGAACTGGGCACAGTAAAGAGATTCTGGAAGTTGTTATCAGTGGTCGGTACAGATATGGCCGCAGTCTCTTGTGAGGTGTCCCTTTGCTGCCGTTGCACCTCGTGCTTATATGACCACCGAATATGCGTGCTGTAACCAGAGCAAGCAACCCCACGACTCTCGCAGCGGGTGCACGAAGGTCTCTTCTCGTCGCATTTAGTCTATTTGCCAATTGGTGAGTTTGTTGGACTTTTGGAGGAGCTAGCTTTGAAATGAGGGAGGGGTCGTGACGTGGGGGATAAATACATACCCTCAGAGCTTTGCATTGGCGGCATCCCTGTCGCGATTTACGATGAGATGCCTTTGTTTGTTTGACGGTATTCTGTGGTGGCGGAGACATGTTGTCAAGTTGGAAGGTCAAAAGAAGATGCCGAGATTGAATCGTAACGCAGAGATGCTGATACGGGCAAAGCTAGTGACCCCTCTCTCCCTGCTGATATGATATGATGGGGATGACTCGGTATCTAATCGGCCAGCTATCTAGGTTACACTAGAATGCGCCCCCACATACGCTAGTCTGATGGTACTCTGTCTAACCCGCTAGGTCATCGGTATCCTCGTGTGTGATCACGTTTGTATATATTTTCAATACTGTTGGATTGATTGAAGGTGTAAGCTACATAAATATGTGGCCTCATCCATTGTGAAGAAAACTGAGGTGTCGACAGGCGAGAATCCATCACCTTGACACGAATCAACAGATTAATAACATCGAAAACCAATCACCCATGAACCAGTAGCAAATTGAGACTTCGAATGCAATTAAATGCACTTTTGCAATGGACATGGCTATTTCTTGAATGTTTCCGTGTGGCGAATCACTTCACTCCAAGTGACCAACACTGACGCCAACCCAGCGTCATCAACACGCAGTTATAGACTTTTCCAGGACAAACGTCTTAATAGCGACAAAACCCCTCCATCAAGCTCTAAACTCCTAGGTTCTCTTAGTCTCTTGGGACTACGACTATTTACACCTCATCACCACTCCAACTTCTTCTCCCCACACTCAACGGCTGCGCAAACTGTCACAATTTGTCAGCATTCTCCAGTTTGAACAAGAGGTACTCAAATACTGGATCGGATAAACTAATTGAGTACTTACGTGATTCTGCCTTGGCAGTGACCGTATCAGTCGGTTGAGCTTTCACCTCGGCGGGTCGAATTTCACAACCTCGGAGTCTTTCTTGCTTAATGTGACTCTCTACCACAGAGGCGATCTTTTCTTGATATTCTGTGAGACAAGTTAGCACTCAATGCTCATTAAAGTCAGCGAACGGGTATACTTACCGCTAGTCGAAACTGCGTCGTACCCAAATGCTGTCACTTTCTTGTGCTCGGCCTCCAGAGCCTGAATTCTCTGCTTGACCTCTTGCTCCAGGTTCTCCCTGGCGGTCTGGTCAAGTTGAGGGCTCTCGGAACTCTTTGTAGAGTACACATCACAACGAACAGATGTTTTGGTGGCAGAGATGGGATTGTATGTGATCTGGTACCAATAGTTGGAGCCTGAAGCTGTGTGCACTACCGTCAGGGGATAGATATCAAGCCGAGCGGTTGGAGTAGCGAAGAACGTAAAGAATAATCTGGCCTTTCCCGTTGCCGGGGTTGGCCCCGAAGGTCCGAATTCGTTGACTGCTTGATTCGTTAGCTAATGCCGTATAGGGATATGCTCTTGAACTTGCCTATCAGCTTCCAATTGAAGACACCGTCGAGCTCAAAGCTATGGACCTGGCTAAGATCCGGTGTGATCTTGGTTAATGTTCCAGTGGCAACCCCATGCGGCGGTGTGCTCTCGGCAATCTTGGGATCTGTTCCGGGGTTGATGTATAGAAATCCGTTCTTATCCTCCTTTGTGTTGATCGCAAAGAGACTGTTCTGGCTTCTATCAAAGCTCGGGTTGTTATCAAAGTAGGGCGCTTTGATAAGACGACCAGTATAATCGTAACTCCATCCGTGATACCGGCAACCCAGGACAGTGGACGATCCAGTGTCTTTTCTCGCCACTGGGAAAGCACGGTGGCGGCAGACATTATGAAAAGATCGTACAACCTTGTCCTTACCTAAGATCATAAAGAAGCGAAAGCCTGCTACCTCGTAAACAATGTAGTCACCGGGTTTCTTAAAACAGCCACGATGGCTGACACATGTCCACGTCTAACGGGAGGTTTGAGTATATAGGCATTGGATGGAATGGGATATAGTGCTTACCTGGCTAAAGATCGCTCGTCTTTCAGCTTGGAATCGTTCAGCGTTTGACCACCATCCCTTGGGAAGAGATACGGGGTTTGCGGTCTTGTTCTCTGGTGTACCGGCTGCATGGGATTTCTTGTTGGCCAAGAACCAGATATTAAACAAGCTTGAGCCTGCCAGGGTAAGTAGGGCCCCGAGTAGAATTAGAGAGGTCATGTCGCTGGTTTCCTTTAGGCGGTGGCTATTCCTTGCAGACTTTGAGAGTACCGAAGAATGTCCAAGCGAATGGCATAAGTCAAAGTGTCGAGTGGTAGCTAGTAGCTTAGCTTAATAAAATGGCAGATCATCATCAATCAAGACATTACAGATGCGTTCAAGTCGACCTGATGCATTTGCCATACTTGCTCTCCGATTTACCAGATATGGAAAGCGAATTAAGATATCATCACCATGTTGCATATCTTGCGTGCCGCTCAGCTATGTAAGATACGAATATCTTCCTAATCAGTCAAAGTTCATAATGTCAGCAGTATTCAATTGCCCGATGTGTTCGACGTTCCAAACGTCCCTAATCGCTAGGCTACACACTAACGTACAAAATTTCCTAATAGCGTTAGCACGCTGAACTTAGGGCGACTGTCATTGGAGGCCGCTATTCGTTAGACCATTGACGCTCAAACAAGGGTCTCCCCGTCCATGCAGATAACAGATGTGAGGGTTGGCGATGCTCCGCACCCTAACGTTTATAGTTGCCAGATTGGGAAAACATGTGCAATGATAGCATAATTCGTCAAGCTATACACATCTTACGATAATCTCGCGATGCAAATGAGGGAGTCGATGATGTATTTGATTCAAAGATGTAGTTGCTTCTCACTCAGTGTCCCTAATCTTCATCCCAAGAGCATTACCTCGCACGTTTTCCATTAAGTCTATTCGTTCGGCCTTTCAGTTTGATCAAATCTATTCGCAATGTCCGCCAACGACTTTTCTGTTACTCTTCCTTCGTCTTGGTACACAAGCAAAGGCATCGGCGCCTTAGAGAAACGAGCGATCTTTTTTAAGGTAGTCTGTCTGGATGATCTACCCTATGGCTGCTGACATTTCTCTTAGTCGTGGGTTCTACTTGGAACTGTCACCAAGTATCCTGAGAAGGGGGTTGATTATAAAAATGAACTATGCCAGGTGGAATTTACGGTGCGCCGTTCTGAAGATGACTGGCATTCCCTAAAGGTCTTTCGCGACAGCGATGTAAGTATAATTCGTCCGTCCACTGGCAAGGCATTTGTATTCTACCCTAGGGTTGATAATCTGAATCTGACACGAATCGTAATCCTAGGGCGCCGAGCTGCGCAGCTATCTGACTAAGACGGGAATGCTATTCTTCACTTTATCCGACGAGACCGTATCTTTCAGCGAGTACTTCCCAGGCTTAGAGCCCCTGCTTGATGGCGTCGACTTCACCAAGATGGGCTTGAGGCGACCTCTCAAGTATCATAGCAACAACAACTGGAAGGCCACCGTAGACGCTTACCAAGAATGTCTCCACTGCGCATACGCACACCCCGAGTTCGCCGTCGAGTTCAAACCCTCAGTCTACAAAGTTACAGAGTACCACAACTATTCCCAGCACATCGCAGATGCCACATCGGGTGGCGAGACAGGCTTGTTTCTCTACTTGTTCCCCAACTGCACACTTAGCTTGTACGCTGGTGGTTTGACCTGCTGGCGTACCAGCCCGACTGAGGAACCTGGCAGGGCGAGAATGGAGTTTGATTACTATCACGAGCAGCCTGAGGGATCACCTATTTTCGAAGAGTGGTATAGGTTTACTCGTAACGTTGCCCTGGAGGACATTGAGCTCTGTGAAAAGTCACAAGCTAATCACAACGTCGGCATCTACAACAGCGGACTTCTTAATCCCGAGAAGGAGAATGGTGTTGTCTGTAAGTCATTCAGTAGTGTGGGAGACGAAAGAGCCACTCGAAGCTAATTGTTTAATTCCTAGACTTCCACAACCGTATTTTTGAGTTATGCAGCGAACAATATGTGAAAGAGTCCGGCAAAGTGATTCAGGCAACTGCTTAGTATCATACGTAGCGGAGGTAACTGTCATCGGAACTATCATCTGGCCAAGGTCGGGTTCCTAGAGATAAGATGACGGTTATACAAGAGAAGTATTCATGGTGGTCTTCAGCAAGATAGTTAAAGGCACTACTTGGTGATTACAAAATACATTCTTTTAAACATTTGTTCAGATTCCAGACTTAATACTTTCTCAACCTAGCCCTGTATAGTTGAGATAAAACGTACTTAGAGCAAACATAGTAACGAGGTTTAGTGTTCTACAATTTGATAACATTTCTTATGTCTTTGGTAGACTTGTGTTACATTGTCTAGTATAGCAATGTATGGGGCTACTAACTACATCTTTAGTTCGCCGCGGCACTGATAGGTAAACGATTAGGACAGCAACGTGCTAGGAACCAAAACGGCAATTTTGATAACAGACAAGCATTAGAGGCTGAATGCCAGACACTAAAACTCGGGGAAATACACCCGTCGCTCTACCCTTCTCTTTTAGGACAAGTGCCAGCTTGTCCACTTTTAATCACTTACCTTCAGGGGCCCTTGATGTCATGTTGCTGATATACATCGACCAGTAGATTGGCTAGTCTTTACAACTATCGCCTTGCGCGAGTTAATGCTCAAGACGATAGTGCATTTCGAAACCTAGTTTTAGTACAGATTTACAGGACTTTACAACCGAGTCTAGACCCCAGACCCGGAAGGGGGAAACATCTTATCAGCCGGATAACTACACTAGAAGCGGCATAGCTTATATCGGCGCCCGCAAGATAGGCTTATCCAGGGGAAGTAAGAGAACTGAGGTTATCGGTCCTAAGTAGCAAAAGAATTGAGGAAAGTCTCGACTGAAATCAATGCTTTCTAGCCTGATTTATTTTGTCAGTCCGACTGAATGTTCGAGTTCTTTTTAATCCAAGGTGGTCTGCGTACCACAATAAACTTGGATTAGACTATCCTTATCGTTATACGGAATCTGGGGGCCCTTGTCTGGGGAGGCAACTAAAACGTGCATATAAGTATTGCTACCCGCATTGCCATCACTCCCACCATAGCTCAATCACGACACAAGCTACCATCAAGACCTTTACAATGGGTATTGAAGATAAAAACCTCGAAATCCAACCCGTGGAAAGCCAGCAACATGGCACCGTACTTGAGCTCAATGAGCTAACTCAACAGTACGGACAGACCCAGCGCGGTCTCAAGCCCCGTCACGTACAGCTTATGGCCATTGGTGGCTCAATCGGAACTGCGCTATGGGTAGGCTACTCGTTTAACTTTGTGAATGGCCAAAACTGACAACGCTCAGGTCGGTATTGGCGGCTACCTTAGTCAAGCCGGACCACTCTCGTGTGTCTTGGGATTCACATTCTGGGGAATCTTCTTCATCTGGCCCACGTACTTGTGCGTAGCCGAGATGTTGTCATATCTCCCCGTTCGCGGCTCCATTTTCGAGCTCGCTTCTCGTTTCGTCGATCCTGCTGTTGGATTTAGCATGGGCTGGACTTATTTCTTTGCCACATCTATGCTTATTTGCGTCGAGTATAGCGCCGTTGCAGCCGTAATAGAATTCTGGGATAGCACAACAAATGCTGCGGCGTGGATCGCCCTGTCAATGGGCATTTGTATGTTTCTCAACGTTGTTGCCGTCAAGTGAGTATTCCAGCACCAAGTCCTACGCCTTTACTGACAACAATGCAGATGGTTTGGCGAAGCCGAGTTTATAATGGCCATAACCAAAGTATTTTTGTTGGTTATGCTCGTTGTTATTACTGTTATAACAATGTCAGGTGGCAATCCTCAAGGTAAGGCCTATGGGTTCAGCAACTGGAGTTCCGGAGCCATGCACGAGTACTACGCTAAAGGCTCCGCTGGCAAGTTCCTTGGCTGGTGGTCTGTTGTTATCTACGCAGGATTCTGCATTGCGGGACCTGATATGATCTCCCTCGCAGCCGGTGAAATCCAAAACCCTCGTCGTACTATCCCTCGAGTCGCACGTATGATCTTCTACCGGCTTGTTGGATTTTACGTCATTGGAGTCCTCTGCGTAGGAATTATTTGCTCATCCAACGATACAACGCTTCTAAGCGCTATTGCCAATGGCGATTCGGGTGCTGCTGCTAGTCCATGGGTAATCGGCATCCAGAATCTAGGAATCTCATTCCTGCCTCATTTCATCAACGCCCTCATCCTGCTGTCAGCGCTTTCTTGCGGCAATGCTTATATTTTTGCCTGCACTCGAACCCTATACGGCCTCGCCAGAGGTAGGTCCTTTCCTTATATCAATACTGCTACAGCTACTAACAGAGCATTTAGATCATCAAGCTCCGAGATTCCTACTGAAGTGCACCAAGAGTGGTGTCCCTGTTTATTGCGTCGCCATCGTCTTCCTGATCTCCAACATCACCTTCCTTGTAGCATCCAACTCCGCCATCGAGGTCTTCTTCTGGTTCGTTGACCTGACCACTACCGCTTTCATCGCCACGTACACCTTCATGCTAGTCACGTACATAGGATTCTATCAGGCCCGCAAAGCTCAGGGTCTTACCGACGACAAACTCTATTACGTTGCGCCTTTCACACCATATACTCCCTACATGGCGCTGGCCATTGGATGTACAGCGATCTTCTTTGTAGGCTGGGATGTATTCCGCCCATTCAGCATTCGAGGTTTTGTCACCTGTTATTTTGCCGTCGCGTTCATCTTCGTCATGTATGTAATTGGCAAGATTAAGTATTTGAGACAGGGTAAGGGCTGGGTCAAGCCGGAGGAAGCGGACTTGATCTCCGGTAAGGCTGAGATCGATGCGGAATGCAGGCACTGGGAAGAAGGAGGTATTGAGGAAGTTGAAAAGGCTAGACTGGCTAAGATGGGCTGGTTCAGACGAAGCATGGAGAAAATGTGGTAATATGCCGCTGTCCAAAACGGGCTTCCTACTAGGCAGCATAGCAAGTTGGCAATTACTCTATTCGGACGATTGTTCATAACAGCTTCATTGCAATGTTTCAAGACTAACCAATCAGAGAATCATCGTGCAGCCTTAGTGAAAAGCGGATTCCCAGTGAAAATGATTGTGACAGCGTATACGCAAAGATACGAGCTCAACCACAAAAGTAAGCTACGGGCCGAGAGCAATTGGCCAAAGAAACGGTTCCGTAGATTTAGTATGAGGAAGTATTGGAGAAAATAGAAAAGGAACTTTTCCCTTTCACCCTCTATTAGGTGTATGCTAGGCATGTTTATTACAAAATGCAAAAGAGTGTAATAAGTCTAGTAGTCCCGGATTTAATTTTTATCTGGTGTTCTTAGTTAACGTGTTTAATAAGCGAGTAAGTTAGATAAGTGAGTAAGCTAAAAATCCTAACCTTTACATTTATAATTATAATAAGATTATAATAACTTATCTAATTAATTAAAATTACTTGCTATACTCTTCTTTAGATATCTCTAGAACTACTTAATAGGTCTTTATATTATATTTAATTTTACTAATATATATAATAAGCGAGCGGCATAAACAAGCGCGCAGCACAGCATACTGTGCAGATAAATATAACTTACCCTATAGGGATTTACTTCTTAAATAAAATAGTTAAAAATCTAAAATAAATATTTTTAATAATAGTATAGCTAGCTTAAATAAGAAATAATTTTATTAGACTTTTTTTTTTTTTTTATATAGAAAACCTTAAAATACAGTGTAGTATACAGTGTAGATAGATTTTAAAGTTTATAGCTATAAAGAATTTCTTTAAATATCTAGAAAAATTAATATAAGTTATTTTAAGATTTATATATAAGTTATTTAAATCTTAGCTATTTTAAGCCTAATTTGAAATTTAAAGAATTATTTAAAAACCTGCTATTAAGGTGAAAAGTAGAGTATACCGCTCGCTTATCTGAGCCGCTTACTTATTATATACATTATATAACGTATATGATAAGCGAGCGGCACAGATAAGCGAGCGGCACAAAAATCCCTCACCTTATATCTATACTATCAGATCAATTAATTTTTAACTATATAATATATCGCAAGTTAATAAAGAGTCTTATATTCTTCTTGCACTTTAGGCCTATTAGGAAGACCTAAAATTAAGTCTGTGACGAGCTGCATTTCTCTATAATATCCACTTCTATACCTTCTACTACCGATTTTAGGGTCATTAGGCTTATATCGATTGTATTCTAAATGGTCAGAAACTATCTGATTAGGAGGAATAGGTTATTATTAAGTATATTCTAAATCTAGATTCTCGAGGATTTCCTTCCTAATATTATAATATTAAAGAAATAGTAAATTAGCTACTTGCTAATTATAATACACTACTAGTTAGTAAGCGCTAGGCTATTAATTTTATTAAGCAGTAACTAGAGCTTAATATATATTCTTTTTATAAATATAATTATTAAAGAGCTTAATATAAAGATCTAATTACTATTTATAACTAGTTTAGGCTAATATAGAATATAATTATAAAATATAGTATTAAATTAGATAATATCTAGAACTTTAATAAGACTAGCTTTATAATAGGCATTATATTAAGCAGTATAGTTATTATTAGCTTAGAAAGGTATAAAAACCTAAAGTTAGTATAGCCTGGAAACTATAAATAGGTTACTGCAATTTAAGCGATTAATGCAGAAGGCCAAGCGATCGATCTATATCTAGTAGTTGCAGATTAATATTACCTTGCTAATTAGTACCAAGATAGTAACCTCCCGGGCACTTAGGCTATCGCTATAACTGCAAATAGCTAGACAGATAATAAGATAGGTCTTAACTGGCTAAAGCATTTTAATTAATATATAACTGACTAATTAGTTAGTACCTATCGTCTTCTAATCCTTAATAGCTATAAAAGTTATTAATCTGTTAAATTCTAGCTATATTATAAGGTTAATAATATTATTACCTTCTGCATGCCTCCTTATTTGTTGTACCTGCTTTAGCTACTTAATGTTAGGTGCTTTAGGCCGCTGAAAAAGGCATATAGTTGAGAAATAGAGCATCTAATCAGAAGGTCTATAACGCATATTTCTAAGACCGAGTTCTTCTAGGCCTTTTATGCCGCCTTTTAATTGACTATAATCGAGTCAAATATCAAGGGGGGCTTTAGAGGAGCTGGCCTTGCTCCTTTTGACCCTAAAGTTATAATTTTAAAGCTTAATATGCAGCTATAGACTCTAATGCCTAATAAAGAGGTAGCCTAATAAGCTTAAGCTTGGACTTTAAGGACCTTAAATATAGTCCTTAAGGCCAGATTATAGTCTAAATACCTTAGTAATTAAATCAGAAGATATTATAGTAGCTCCCTAGAGTTAATCCTTAAAGCTCTTTAGTCTCTTATAAAGGCAGTTATAAGGAATATATAGAAGACTGCCTTACTAGAGGCTAAGTGCTAAGAGCTATATAAGGAAAATAGTATACTTAGCCGACAGCGTAGGGCAAAAAGGACATACCTATAGAATAAAGGGAGCTTAATTATATAAGAAGGTTATAATTTAATTAATTAGATAGATATAAGTATGCAGGTATTGGCCAAATTATTGAGAAGTGGTAGTTAAGGAAGGTCAATTAGGCTAGGTATTCGGCGATATAGTATATACGGCAAGCCTAGGCATAATACAAGGACCTATTAGATAGTTCTGGAGGCATCTGGAGATAAGTATAGTAATTGATTTTAATTAATTAGATAGTCTGTTGTATTTTTATTATAATTTATCTTAAGAAGGTTGAGATTTTTGTGCCGCTCGGTTATCTGTGCTGCCTGCTTATTATATACGTTATACTATATTATTAAATACTTAATTTAATTAATTTTCCTTAATTATTACTTTTTAATAACTTACTTATTATCTATATATTAAAATCAATTTTATTAATTACTTATAATACTATTTATATAATGTATGCAATAAGCGAGCCAGATAGATAAGCGAACCGGATAAAAATCCCTTACCTTATATTAATATTATCTAATTAATTAATTCTTAATTGAATAATATATTATAACCTTCTACTAAGGCTTATATTATTCTTATAATTTAAGCTTATTAAGTAGACTTAGAAATAAGTCTTTAATAAATTATATAAATTTATAATATTAACTATTAGTAACTTTTTAATTAAATAAATAGAATCTAAGCTTATAGTAATTATATCTTAAATAGTTAAAAACTATCTAATTAGGAAAAATAAGTTATAATTAAGTATAATGTGTATAATAAGCATATATCCTAAATAAGCATATATCCTAAATAAGCATATATCCTAAAAATCCCTTACCTTATAATATTTCTATCTAATTAGATACTTCTTAATTACTAAGTATAATATAGTCTTTAAATAAAGCTAGAATCCTTCTTGCCCTTTAGGCCCTTTAAAATAACTTAAAACTAAATACTTAATGCGCTACTACTATCTATAAAGTTAACTACTAAACCTTATAATACTACTATAATGGCATTTAATTGTAATATAATTAGATACTAAAGTTACAGAAACTATCTAATCTAAAGGAATAAATAATAGTCTAATTTATTCTTAATTTAAATTTATAAGGATTTTTATTATAACTTTATTTTATAGAGGAAATAGCTAATTCTCTACTTACTGACTATAATATATTACCTATTAATAAGTAATAGGCTTATAACTTTATTAAGTAATAACTAGAGCTAAAGATATATATCTTTTAGAGATATAATTATTAGAGAGCTAAATATAAAGATCTTATAATTAATTAATAGCTGGTTTTAGCTTATATAGAATATAATTATAAAATATAATATCTAATTAGATAATATTTAGAACTTTAATAAGACTGGCTTTATAATAAGCTAAAATAGATAGATAAATAATAAGCTAGGTCTTAAGTAGCTAAAATACTTTAATTAATTAATAGCTAAGCGATTAATTAGTCTCTATTATCTCTTGATCCTTAATAGTTATAAAAGTTATTACTTTATCGGCTTTAAGAGATACTATTAGGATTATAAGATTATTACACTTTATATATCTCCTTATGCATCTTATCTGCTCTAGCCTCTTTATATTAGGTATTTTTTAGTGCTAAAGAATACTTATAGTTAAGAAATAGAGCATCTAATTAGATGCTCTATAACCTATATATTTAAGACTAAGTTCTTTTTAGCCTTTTATGCCGCTTTTTAAGCTACCTTTATAGAGAGTAATATCTAGGGGGCTATTAAGGGAGCTAGACTTTATCCTCTTAACCTAGAAACTGTTATATTAAAGCTTAATATATAGCTATAGACTCTATTACCTCCTAGGGAGGCAGCTAAGCCTTCCTCTCTCTAGACTTTAAAGACCCTAAAGACAGTAATAGAGAACCAGTCTTAATCTAATTACTTTATTAGATAAATTAGGCGGCATTAAAGTAGCTCTCTAGAGTTAATTATTAAGGCTCTATATTATCTTTTTAAAGGAGCTAAAGCAGTAATATATAAAGTTACTTTACTAATAGTAGAAAATAAAGAACTTTAATAAGTAAATAAGATATTAAGTTAATACTGCAGATAGAAAAAGACTAAATTATAGAATAGAGGGATAATAACTATATAAGAAGTATTATAAGTAATTAATTAGATAGATATTAATATATAGGTAGTAGCTAAATTATTAAGGAGTAGTAGGCAAAGGAGGTCAGTTAGACCAGGTATTCGGCGTTATAGTATATACAGCGAGACCAGGTATAATATAAGGACCTATAAGGTAGATATTCTAGCCTCTAGTAATAAGTATAGTAAGTAGTTTTAATTAATTAGATAAATTAAAGTAATTTTAAAGAGGTTTAATATCTTAAAGCTAGGATTTTTAGGATACATGCTTGTCTAGGATATATACTTATTATACATGTTATTTTAAATTTAGATTTATAAGGATTATTTTCTTAATATTATAATATTAAAGAAATAATAAATTAACTGCTTATTAGATATAATATATTATTAGTTAATAAGCGCTAAGCTATTAATTTTATTAAATAATAATTATAACTTAAAATGCATTTTTTTTATACATATAACTATTAGAGAGCTTAATATAAAAATCTAATATTAAATTAGATAATATTTAGAACTTTAATAAGATTAGCTTTATAATAAGTATTATATTAAGTAGTATAGTTATTATTAGCTTAAAAAGGCATAAAAACCTAAAATTAATTTAACTTAAAAACTATAAATAAGTTATTATAATTTAAGTAATTAATATAAAAGGCTAAGTAATTAATTTATTAAATTCTAGCTATATTATAAGGTTAATAATATTATAACTTTTTATATACCTCCTTATTTATTATACCTACTTTAGCTACTTAATATTAAGTACTTTAAGCTGCTAAAAAAGGTATATAATTAAGAAATAAAGTATTTAATTAAAAGGTCTATAATATATATTTTTAAGATTAAGTTTTTCCTAGCTTTTTATATTACCTTTTAATTAATTATAATTAAGTTAAATATTAAAAGGGGTTTTAAAAAGGCTAGTTTTACTCTTTTTAACTTAAAGGTTATTATCTTAAAGCTTAATATATAGCTATAGACTTTAATACCTATTAAAAAGGTAATTTAATAAGCTTAAATTTAGACTTTAAAGACTTTAAATATAGTTTTTAAGGCTAAATTATAGTCTTAATACCTTATTAATTAAATTAAAAGATATTATAATAGCTCCTTAAAGCTAATCCTTAAAGCTGTTTAGTCTTTTATAAAGGTAATTATAAAGAATATATAAAAGATTACCTTATTAAAAGCTAAAAACTAAAAGCTTTATAAGGTAACGTACGCGATAAGCGAGCCGGATAGACAAGCGAACCAGATAAAAATCCCTCACCTTATATTAGCACTATCTAATTAATTAATTCTCAATTAAATAACATATTATAATCTTCTACTAAGGCTTATATTATTCTTGCAATTTAGGCCTATTAGGCAGACCTAGAAATAAGTTTATAATAAATCGCATAGATCTATAATATTAACTACCGGCGACTCTTTAATTAAATAAATGGAATCCAAGCTCGCAGCGACTATATCCCAAATAGTTAGAAACTATCTAATTAGGAAGAATAGGTTATAGTTAAGTATATTCTGAATCTAGATTTATAAGGATTTCTTTCTCAATATTGCAATATTAAAGAAATAGTAAATCGACTACTTACTAAATGTAATATATTACTAGTTAGTAAGCGCTAGGCTATTAATTTTATTAAATAGCAATTATAGCTTAAGATATATTCTTTTTAGAGATATAACTATTAGAGAGCTTAATATAAAGATCTAACTACTATTTATAATTAGTTTAAGCTAATAGAGAATATAATTATAAAGTATAATATTAAATTAAATAATATCTAGAACTTTAATAAGACTGGCTTTATAATAAGTATTATATTAAGCAGTATAATTATTATTAGCTTAGAAAGGCATAAAAACCTAAAGTTAGTATAGCCTAGAAACTATAAATAGGTTACTGCGATTTAAGCGATTAATACAGAAGGCCAAGCGATCGATCTATATCTAGTAGTTGCAGGCTAATATCACCTTGCCAATTAGTACTAAGATAGTAACCTCCCAGGCACTTAAGCTATCGCCATAACTGCAAATAGCTAGATAGATAATAAGACAGGTCTTAACTAGCTAAAGCACTTTAATCGATATATAAGTAACTGATTAATTAGTCCCTATTATCTTCTAATCCTTAATAGTTATAAAAGTTATTAATCTGTTGAATTCTAGCTATATTATAAGGTTAATAATATTATAACCCTCTGTATGCCTCCTTATTTGTCGCATCTGCTTTAACTACTTAACATTAGGTGCTTCAGGCCGCTGAAAAAGGCATATAGTCAAGAAATAGAGCATCTGATCAGAAGGTCTATAACGCATATTTCTAAGACCGAGTTCTTCCTGGCCTTTTATGCTGCCTTCTAATTAACTATAATTAAGTCAAATATCAAGGGGGGTTTTAAAGGGGCTAGCCTTGCTCCTTTTAACCCGGAAGTTATAATTTTAAAGCTTAATATATAGCTATAGACTCTAATGCCTATTAAAGAGGTAGCTTAATAAGCTTAAACTTAGACTTTAAGGACCCTAAATATAGTCCTTAAGGCCAGATTATAGTCTTAATACCTTATTAATCGAATCAGAAGATATTATAGTAGCTCCCTAGAGTTAATCCTTAAAGCTCTTTAGTCTCTTATAAAGGCAATTATAAGGAATATATAGAAGACTACCTTATTAGAGGCTAAGAACTAGGAGCTTTATAAGGCAAATAATATACTTAGCTAATAGCGCAGGGCAAAAAGGACATACCTATAGAATAAAGGGAGCTTAACTATATAGGAAGGTTAGGATTTAATTAATTAGATAGATATAAGTATACAGGTATTAGTCAAATTATCGAGAAGTGGTAGTCAAGGAAGGTCAGTTAGGCCGGGTATTCGGCGATATAGTATATGCAGTAAGCCTAGGCATAATATAAGAACCTATCAGGTAGTTCTAGAGGCATCTGGAGAAGAGTATAGTAAGTGATTTTAATTAATTAGATAGTCTATTATGTTTTTATTGTAATTTATCTTAAGAAGGTTGAGATTTTTATCCGGTTCGCTTGTCTATCCGGCTCGCTTATCGCGTATGTTAAATAATATATTTAGCTAATAATATAAAATAAAAATAATTTACTTATAAAATAAAGAGAGCTTAATTATATAAGAAAATTAAAATTTAATTAATTAGATAGATATAAGTATATAAGTATTAGCTAAATTATTAAAAAGTAGTAATTAAAAAAGGTTAATTAAGCTAAATATTTAGTAATATAGTATATATAGTAAGCTTAAGTATAATATAAGAACTTATTAGGTAATTCTAAAAGTATCTAGAGGTAAATATAGTAATTAATTTTAATTAATTAAATAATTTATTATATTTTTATTATAATTTATTTTAAAAGGGTTAAGATTTTTATTTAATTTACTTATTTATCTAGCTTACTTATTATATATATTATATTATATTATTTTTCTTTAGTAGTTAGTAGCTTAATTAAAAAATAGTTATTAGCACCTATATATATTAGCATAGCGCTAAATCCTAGCTAAGCTAAATAGTTAATAGCTCTAATAACCTTTATAATAGATAATAGGCTAATTATAGTATGCAAACGCTTATAAAACAGCACTACAGTAAGGCAATATGCAATCGATGCCGGAGCAACTGAACTTGTTTCTTAATCAGTCACGAGGGGAATGTGGGTAATATGAACCCTGTATCTAGTACGTGCCGCATCGCGATAGGGTGATTGTTACGCCTGACCATATAACCTCCACTGGCTTAGGCAGCCGAAAACAGGGTACTCGTTGGCTCACTGGGGGGCAACGAGTAATAGATTGGGCCTTATAAAACTCGTTGTATTCCCATTCCTACGTTATATATTCTCTTACCTTTTCTTCTCTTTGCGTAGCTACTCACTGCTTCAATGACATGCCTTCAATGAAAAGTCTTCTCAGATATTTCTCAAGCAATGGTAAATGCAGTGTCGTCATGCCCAGCTCCGAACGAAGATGCGAAAAATGCTCTCTTATTGATTGGAAGAATTGCTTTACCTCATTTGGCGCGTTTCAATGCCTCGATCCACGCTGTAAGAAATGTGAGCTTCCATGGGTATATATTGGTGATACAACAGTGCCGGGATACAAACTCGACCATTACGATTCCTTTTCACGACTAGAAAAATCAGCAGATAATGGCTGCGATCTTTGTCAAATCATCCTGATGTCTCTTGCCTATCGATACAAACGATTAGACACCTGGAAAAGTGGAACGCTCCAAGTAGAGCTCCAAGTAGGGCAAGAGATAACCGTCCAAGGGAAAATATCGAGAAGACAATCAGATGTCTTGTTAATCATGCCTCTTCCTTTTGAGAGACATTCATGGCGTGGTTACTCATTTGATGTTGTAAAAGAGCTGAGAAAGAGTATTGAAACCTTGTCAGGCAAGGGTGTAGAATCCCCATATCAGGTTAAACGTATGTGTCATGCGCCAGGCCTAGCTAGTGATCTCTTGCTAACACCGCCTAGGACTTGCACATCAAAGTATCGATTCCGAATTGGATGACCTGGTCAAACAAGTCATTCATCCTTGGATGGATAGATGCGAAAAGAACCACCCTGGATGTAGGACGACCCCCAGCGAAGTCTTCCACTTCCCCAAACGATTGGTCTTCGTTGGGAGTGAGAAGAACGACACGGTTAAGCTGGTTGAGATAGGTACAGAGCAACCCATATATCTCATATTGAGTTACTGCTGGGGGTCAACCAACAGTTCAGCGAGAACCACACATAGCAATCTTAAGGCGCGTCTTAGTGGGATAGATATCTCAACAATGCCAAGGACCATCCAAGATGCAGTAAAGCTTACAAGGGCTATGGGGAAGGAGTATATTTGGATTGATGCTTTATGCATTGAGCAAGCTGAAGGTGATCTTCCCGGTGATTGGGATAATGAGGCATCTAAGGTTGGAGACTATTATGCTGGTGCGGAATGTTTGATTTCAGCTATGCGCGCTGCCGACAGTGGGGACGGATTCCTTACGGAGAGGGTTAGCTGGAGATACAAACGTCATATCCTCCTTGCTTCTGGAGAAACCCTCTGCAAGCGTGAAAAGATACATTTCTGGGCTCAAGCGCCTGGACAAAACTTTCACCACGAAAAGACCTCAGAGCCGTTGCTAGAGAGAGGTTGGTGTCTACAAGAGAGAATCCTGTGCCCGAGGCGTCTTCATTGGACCAAGAACGGCTTATTCTGGGAATGCAATAATGAGATTCTGGCTGAACAAGAACCTTTCCCCAAGCACCGCTCAGGGGAAGATAATCAAACCCAACGCTTGGGCACTCTGACAATATTCAGAGACGAGAAGCCAGTAGCTCTCGTGGATACATGGTCAGAACTTGCTGAACAGTATTAGGAGATGAAACTGAGCTATGCAACGGATTGTTTTGCTGCTATCCACGGTCTCGGCTCTCGCCTTGCCAAGCGCCACAACGATACATACTGTGCTGGAGTTTTCCAATCGCAGCTGGCTTATGGCCTTTTATATAGGTATAAAGAAGCTGCAAAGAAGATGACACGCCCTATCTATCGGACTGGTCCTAGCTGGTCCTGGGTAGGGGCTTCAGGTATAAAATGGCTTGAAACTTGGCACCCTGGAAGAGTTGGCCTTGTTGAACTCATTGCATTTCCCATTTCCCCAAGCTCATCAGTATCAACAGACTTTACCGACCTTGATTCAAGGAAACTTCAAATCCGAGCCCCTCTAGTGGAAATACATGGGTGGGGAGACTGTGACCACTGCGAGGTCTCTGATTCACCCTGGTCCCATAATACCATAGTGGAGGTAAAAGTCTTTAAAACAGAAGGCATCAAGGTGGACTTGGATTTCAGGGGCGGGGAACTTAACGTTGAATTCGATGCTGGGTCAGTCCTTATGCCCCAAGGAAACATGTTATCTCCATTTCTCGCTGCGATTCTGATGCAACCTGGTAAGCAGAATCTCTGCGGAATTATCTTACAGAAAGGCTATGAAGGGAACAAGGAGGTCTATACTCGGGAAGGCATTTTCTCAATTGATGGAATATTTACAAGTCGGGAGACGATTCGTGCTGGTTTATCTAAGTCAGAGATTACCATAGTCTAACTAGACCATACCTTACTTTCTATTCGGGGTCTGTTAGTGACACATCTGGTGATTAAGATGCCCGCAATACGTACTTAAAAGAACAACAATTTTGATCGCGCGAACAAGTTCGAGTATATGCAATGCTTCTTTTTGGTCTTTTTGTGTCCAATCACCAGGCTCGTTGACAAGTGACAATATACAGCTGTTCGATGAAGTTCCATAACTGAGTATCGATTAGGTTGAAAAGCCTATACCTTGCTTCGCCATTGCGGCAGAAGCTTCTCGATCATTTTCTTTCATAATGTCAATGAGCTCAATGGCCAATTTGAGTCTGCCCAAGGGTCGTTGGCTCTTGAGACCCCAGGCCTGCACCCAAGCTTCCAACCCGCGCTGCTGATACTCTGGGTCATTTGATTACATATAGGTATTTACAAGTTGTACCAAGCTCTCAGCTTTAGAGGGACCTCCAAAATCTGCCTCGACGGCTATGCGGTCCAGTTTGATTGACTGCTCTAGATGCTATCCGCTTCTGGTCGGTTCTGTTTCAGAGATGTACTCAAGCGCCATCATGCGAGACAAATTAGCCAATGCATGTTTCCTCTCGATATAAGGTTTAGCAAGCCCCTTCTAGGCCGCTTCTGCTGCTTGGATGATTTCTCAACGGTAGAGTGCACCTACTCGGAGTCCGGGGTACTGTTGCATTGTGATTTATGCGAGTGGCTTGTAGTCTGCATATCTACGGCCTTTTGTGCGAAGGAAATCGCTCTCTAAGGCTGAAATATCGCTGTTGTGAACGTAGGTGGTCGCGAGCATGATACTTATATTATCTAAAAAGGCCCGGTGGTGCCCTATTCTGGGAGGATATAGATTGACTGGCACTGGAGCTTCTAGTGAGCTCAGTTCCCCGCTTTCTAACTTAATTTCAACGTTTACTCTTTGTAACAGCATTTCAATTATCTGCAATTTTGGTCCGGGAACTGACTCGCCCGAGTGATGTGGCATTCGGCGTTCTGGACTCTGTGCCAAGTATATGAACCCACCCGACATGGGGCAAAGATCAAATCAGCGCTCTTTCCTATAGGTCAAGGGTCAACCAACAAGATAAACTCTTTACCCGGTCAAAGGCAAATGTGCCTAGATCTGCCTACATGTAGGATAATTGTCTGACTTGAGACATGTGCAATTTTCTTAAATAGACAGCATCTGCACCTTGACTTCTGGTTGTGCACCGAGCTTACTCGCCCTCTGTCTCTTGACCCCCACTCAATAGCCCTTGTAGGCATCCACCTGCGTCACAATCCAAAATGCATTCAGCTCTCCTACTTTCTTCTCTCAGCTGCGCCTTCTTCAACGCCATCCACGCTTTCGAGTTCACTGGCCCAGATTCGTCTAAGAAGCTTGACCTCACTCAACCTATCAACATCACGTGGGATGGCACCAAAGGATCCCAAAACGAGCCAGAGGCGCACGAACTTCGACCCTACAACTTCGAGAACATTTGCAAAGAAAGTCAAAGTTGGCACAACCCAAAAGGCTCTGACCTCCTCTGAGCTTACAAGTGTGATGGAATCCGTACAGGTGGCAAATCACGATCCCGAATTCAACTGTCAGCAGTGGATCAACTTTGCCCTGATGGTGCTTTGGAAAAGTGGCTGTCTGACCAAAGAGCAATATAACGAAGGGTTGGACGGGATGATCGATGCGACAATGGAGGCAGAAGACGAGTCGATAGCGTAGTGATACTTCTGTGCCATGAAACATGTTTGAGGAATAGTTTGAAACTAAGTAAGGCGCTACTTGGATTTGGATAGACTAGCTAAGAGTTCTGCCATTTGGAAATTGCAATAAAGTCAACCAGCTCATCTTGATAGAGCTCAGGAAAAATATCATCTGCATATTGTTTCCAGTCCTTGTCAGCAGTACGCTGGAAAAACTTGACATATTCCCAGTACTCTGGAAACCATCCACTATCCTCCCAGTCAACAAGTCCCTGGATCTTCCCGTCTTCAACCAGGATGTTTCTGGGTGCAAGATCACAGTGTGAGAGGACAACCCGATGGTTGGTCTGCAGTCGCCGAGAAAATGCTGCCCGTACGAGCGGGGGCGTGTTTTCGTAGAGGCTCGATAATAAAAAGTCGTTAAAGGCCCCCTCATCACGACACGCTGGGGAATGGTATGTAAAATATTGCCTCGTATCCCGGATTTCTTTACCATCACATGCTCCAATAAGATGGGCAGGAGGAGTCACCGATCTCATCTTCTGGATCACTTCCCGAAGCTGCTGAGCAATATCCTTTTTCTATTGATCAGACATGTCAGGCCACAATTTATCGAGAGGTTGCCCTTTGATGTAGTTCATGCGTATGCAGCCTTCACCCTCTGGAGTTGAATACGCCTCGCGGACACGTGGAGCTGGTATTCCAGCTTGAGCAGCGACCTTCAGCGCCTCTGCCTCTCCTAGTGCTATGCGTTTTCCAGATTTGACGACAGTTTGATCGGCATGTAGGACAACTTTACGATTAAACATCTTGTGTAGAACCACAGCGCCTAATCAACCAGTTAAGTAAAAGTGTCAACCGAAGAACACTACGCGAACTGACCTGGCTCAAGCTCATCCTCAGACTCAGATTCGTCAGAGGACCTCGCTTGCCCCTTAGCCTTTCTCATTTTTCTTAGTTTAGCGTTGTAAAGGGATTCTTCCGGTTGCTTTCCACGTGAGCGCGAAACGGTATAGGTCGCTGAAGTCGAGACTTGTGTACTCTCCATTGCCCAGGCGATTGTTGCGAGGCAAGAATATCACAAATGATAGGGACTGCGGGGAGATTTGGCCAGGGTATTTAAACACGATATTATCGGGGGGGCACGTTAATTTATATGTGTGCTGGCCAGAACGATATTTCAATTAAAGCCGCAAAACGCTAACCACTATTAGTACTATATTCTTATATCCAGAAAATATAAAAATTCAACTGTCAGTTAATTAAGTAATATATTTACTAAGCGAGTAAGTCAGATAAGTAAGTAAGTTAAAAATTCCTTACTTTATAATATTTCTATTTAATTAGATAATTCTTAACTAATAAATATACTATAGCCCTTAACTAAGGCTAGAATTACTTTTACCCTTTAAGCTATTTAAAATAACTTATAACTAAGTATATAATAAGTAGTAACTAATTATAATATGCCTTTTAAGACTTCATTTTAATGTTAAAATAGTATATAATTATAATATAATTTAATACTAAATTTATAGAAACTATTTAATTAAGAAATAAATATAATAATTTATTTTATTTTTAATTTAAATTTATAAGGATTTCCCTTATAATTGCATTTTATAGAAGAAATAGCTAATTCGTTTCTTATTAACTATAATATATTACTTATTAATATATATTAAGCTTATAACTTTATTAAGTAATAACTAGAGTTAAAAATGCATTTATTTAAAAGATATAATTACTAAAGAGCTAAATATAAAGATCTTATTATTATTTATAGCTAGTTTTAATATATAAGAAATATAATTATAAAATATAATATTTAATTAAATAATATTTAGAACTATAATAAGATTAGCTTTATAATAAGTATTATATAATTTAAAATAGTTATTATAAATATAAAAAAGTAATAAAAGCTAAAATTAATATAATTAGGAAACTATAAATAGATTATTATAATTTAAGTAATTAGTATTAAAAGTTAATTAATTTTACTATTTACTATTAATATAAATTAATATTACTTTATAAATTAATATTAAAAATATAATCTCTCTAGTAATTAAGTTATTATATTAAATTAAAATAAATAAATATATAACTAGCTAAGTCTTAACTAGCTAAAGTACTTTAATAAGTTTATAGCTAAGCGATCTATTAATTCTTATTACCTTTTAATTTTAATAGTTATAAAAGTTATTACTTTATTAAATTTAAGAGATATTATAAGAATAATAAGATTATTACTTTTTATATATTTACTTATAACGTGTTTAATAAGCGAGTATTACAGATAAGCGAGTATTATAAAAATCCCTCATTTTATATCTTTACTATCTAATTAGTTATTTCTTAATAACCTAATATATTATAGTCTTTAAATAAAGCTAGAATCCTTCTTACCCTTCTTGCCCTTTAAAATAACCCTAATCTAAAGACTTAATGCGCTATAATAATCTATAAGGTAAACTATTATACCTTATATCGCTATTAAGATAGCATTTAATTATAATGCGATTCTATCCTTAATTCTTAAAAACTATCTAATTTAGAAAAATAGATAATAGTTTAATTTATCCTCGACCTAGATTCCTAAGGATTTCCCTTATAACTGTATTTTATAGAAGAAATAGCTAATTCTCTACTTACTAACTGTAATGCATTACCTATTAGCAAGCGTTAGGCTTATAACTTTATAAAGCGATAACTAGAGCTAAAGATATATTTATTTTAGAGATATAACTATTAGAGAGCTAAATATAAAGATCTAACTATTATTTATAGCTAATTTAGGCTTATATAGAATATAATTACGAAATATAATATCTAATTAAATAATATTTAGAACTTTAATAAAACTGGCTTTATAATAAGCCTTATATAGTCTAGGATAGTTATTATAGGCTTAAAAAGGTAAAGAAAACTAAAATCAGTTTAACTTAGAAACTATAAATAGATTACTATAATTCTAGCGATAAATACTAAAAGTTAATTAATCCTGCCGTTTATTATTAATTTAGGCTAATATTATCTTATAAATTAGTACTAAGAAAGTAATCTCCCTGGCGATTAAGTTATTATAATAAGCTAAAATAGATAAATAAATAATAAGCTAAGTCTTAAGTAGCTAAAACACTTTAATTAATTAATAGCTAAGTAATTAGTTAGTCTCTATTATCTCTTAATCCTTAATAGTTATAAAAGTTATTACTTTTTTAACTTTAAGAGATACTATTAAGATTATAAGATTATTACACTTTATATACTTCCTTATATATCCTACTTACTCTAGCCTCTTAATATTAGGTATTTTTTAGTGCTAAAGAATACTTATAGTTAAGAAATAGAGCATTTAATTAGATGCTCTATAACTTATATTTCTAAGACTAAGTTCTTCCTAGCCTTTTATGCCGCTTTTTAAGCTACCTTTATAGAGAGTAATATCTAGGGGGCTTTTAAGGGAGCTAGACTTTATCCTCTTGACCTAGAAACTGTCATCTTAAAGCTTAATATATAGCTATAAACCCTAATGCCTCCTAGGGAGGCAAGTTAATTACCTAGTCTATAGGTTTTAAAGACCCTAAAGATAGCAATAGAGGCTTAATCTTAATTTAAATACCTTACTAGATAAGTTATTATATATAAGAGCAGCTCCCTAGAGTTAATAATTTAGGCTATTAAGTTAAATATAAAAGTAATATTAGCAATTATATATAAGGTTATCCTATTAAGAGATTAGGTCTAAAATCTTAAAGAGGCAAATAGGATATTAAACTATTACTAAAAGATAAAAAGGATAAAACTATAGAAAGGAGGATTAATAACTATATAGGATATATTATAAGTAATTAATTAGATAGATATTAATATATAGGTAGTTATAGAATTATCTAGAAGTAGTAGTTAAGGAAGGTCAGTCAGACTGGGCATTTGGCGATATAGTATATATAGTAAGACCGATTATAATGTAAGAACCTATTAGGAGGATATTTAGATCTCTAGAGATAAGTATAGTAAGTGATTTTAATTAATTAGATAGGTTATAGTAGTTTTATTCTATAGATAATAAAGAGTAGTAATATTTTTGTAATACTCGCTTGTCTATAATACTCGCTTGTCTATAGCACTCGCTTATTAAACACGTTATATCTTATTTACTTTAGCCTCTTAATATTAAGTAGTTTATAATACTTAAGAAGGTATATAAATAAAAAACAAAATATCTAATTAAATACTTTATAACTTATATTCTTAAGATTAAATTATTTATATAACAGTTTAGGTTCCTAAGAGATAAACTAGTCTATACTTAGTTTATATTAGCAGAGGTATAGGGTATAGATACTAAGCGGTGCGAAGTGTTATATCTCTTAATAGTAAATAAAGCGGGTTAAGCGTATTTAAGTAAAAAAGTCTTATTAATAGCTAGTAAGCTAAGTATTCTATCTAGTGCTAATAAAATATATATATATATTTAAGTAGCTTATAGGTCTTAAGATAAGCTTATATTATAAGCCTAAGTAGCTTATAGTAAGCCGGTATAGGGTAGTTGTAAGCTATAAGCTGGGTCTATTTCGGGGCTTATGTTTATATAAGCGAGTGTAGGTAATTTAGATAATAATTGGTTAGGAGTGAGGGGTATATATAAAGTGAATAATAGGGTCGTAATAATTTAATACTTTTTATATTACTTTTAAAGCTATTTTATTAAAAGTGATATATAAAAAGGCTTTAAAAGAGCTAGGTTTACTCTTTTTAACTTTAAGTATATTATCTTAAAGCTTAATATATAGCTATAAACCTTATTACCTCTTAAAGAGGCAATTAAACCTTTTATTTTTTAAACTTTAAAGACTTTAATATTAATAAATAAGGCTTAATTTTAAATTAAATACCTAAAGAGTTAAATTAAAAAGCATTATAATAGCTCTCTAGAGTTAATTATTAAAGCTTATTAGTATCTTAATAAGGTAATAAAGAGAACTATATATAAGACTATCTTTATAAGAAATAAGATTTAAAACCTTTATAAAGAAAATAAAAAGTTAAGTTAATACTAAAAGTTAAAAAGAATTAAATTATAAAAAAGAGATCTTATAATTAATATATGCAATAAGCGAGCTCAATAAATAAGCAAATTAAATAAAAATCTTAACTTTTTTACAATAAATTATAATAAAAATATAATAGATTATTTAATTAATTAAAATTAATTACTATATTTACCTCTAAATACTTCTAGAACTACTTAATAAGTTCTTATATTATATTTAGGCTTACTATATATACTATATTATTAAATACCTAGCTTAATTAACTTTCCTTAATTACTACTTCTTAATAATTTAGCTAATACCTATATACTTATATCTATCTAATTAATTAAATCTTAACTTTCTTATATAATTAAGCTCTCTTTATTTTATAAGTAAATCCTTTTTATTTTATATTATTAGCTAAATATATTATTTACTTTATAAAGCTTTTAGTTTTTAGCTTTTAATAAGGTAATTTTTATATATTCTTTATAATTACCTTTATAAAAGACTAAAAAGCTCTAAAGATTAACTTTAAGTAGCTATTATAATATCTTTTAATTTAATTAATAAGGTATTAAGACTATAATTTAGCTTTAAAGACTATATTTAAGGTCTTTAAAGTCTAAGTTTAAACTTATTAAATTACCTCTTTAATAGGTATTAAAGTCTATACCTATATATTAAGCTTTAAGATAATAACTTTTAAATTAAAAAGAGTAAAATTAGCTCTTTTAAAACCCCCTTCAATATTTAATTTAATTACAATTAATTAAAAAGTAATATAAAAAGCTAAAAAGAACTTAATATTAGAAATATATATTATAGACCTTTTAATTAAATACTCTATTTCTTAATTATATACCTTTTTTAATAGCATAAAGCACTTAATATTAAATAGCTAAAGTAAATATAATAAATAAGGAGATATATAGAGGGTTATAATATTATTAACCTTATAATATAGCTAGAATTTAATAAATTAATAACTTTTATAATTATTAAAAATTAAAAGATAATAAAAACTAACTAATTAATTACTTATATATTAATTAAAATATTTTAGCTAATTAAGATTTATCTTATTATTTATCTAGCTATTTGCAGTTATAATAATAGCTTAAGTGCTTAAAAGGTTATTATTTTAATACTAATTAATAAGGTAATATTAGCTTATAGCTACTAGATATAAATTAATTACTTAGCCTTTTATATTAATTATTTAAATTATAATAACTTATTTATAGTTTTTAAGCTAAACTAACTTTAGGTTTTTATACCTTTTAAAGCTAATAATAACTATACTGCTTAATATAATACTTATTATAAAGCTAGTCTTATTAAAATTCTAAATATTATTTAATTTAATATTATACTTTATAATTACATTTTCTATTAATTTAAACTAATTATAAATAGTAATTAGATTTTTATATTAAGCTCTTTAATAATTATATTTATAAAAAGAATATATTTTAAGCTATAATTACTATTTAATAAAATTAATAGCTTAGCGCTTATTAACTAGTAATATATTATATTTAGTAAGTAATTAATTTGCTATTTCTTTAATATTATAATATTAAGAGAGAAATTCTAATAAATTTAAATTTAAAATATATTTAATTATAACTTATTTTTCCTAATTAGATAGTTTTTAACTTTCTAGGATATAGTTACTATAAGCTTAGATTCTATTTATTCAATTAAAGAGTTATTAGTAGTTAATATTATAAATTTATATAATTTATTATAGACTTATTTCTAGGTCTACCTAATAGGCCTAAATTATAAGAATAATATAAGCCTTAGTAGAAGATTATAATATATTATTTAATTAAAAATTAATTAATTAAATAGTATTAATATAAAGTAAGGGATTTTTATTTAATTTACTTATTTATCTGGCTCGCTTATTGCATACGTTATATAAGATTACTTTTATAAGAAATAAGATTTAAAACCTTTATAAAAGAAATAAAAAGCTAAATTAGCACTAAAATTTAAAAAGAATTAAATTATAAAAAAGAGACTTTATAACTATATAAAAGGTATTATAAGTAATTAATTAGATAAATATTAATATATAAGTAATAAGTAAGTTATTAAGAAGTAGTAGTTAAAGAAAGTTAATTAGACTAGATATTTAGCGATATAGTAACGTACACAATAAGCGTGCAGCATAGACAAGTGCGTGGCATAGCATACTATGCAGCTAGAAATAACTTACCTTATAGGGATTTACTTCTTAAATAAAATAGTTAAGAATCTAGAAAAAATATTTTTAATAATAGTATAGTTAGCTTAATAAAGAAATACTTTTATAAGATTTTTATTTATTTTATTTTATATTAAAAACCTTAAAATACAGTATGATATATAGTATAAGTAGATTTTAAAGTTTATAGCTCTAAAGAATTTCTTTAAAAATCTAAAAAATATATATAGCTTATTTTAAGATTTATATATAAGTTATTTAAATATTAGCTATTTTAAGCCTAATTTGAAATTTTAAGAATTATTTAAAAATCTGCCTTTAAGGTAAAAAGTAAGGTATACTGCACGCTTATTATGTACGTTATATATAATAAGACTAGGTATAATATAAGGACCTATTAAGTAATTCTAAAGGTATTTAAAGAAGAGTATAATAAGTAATTTTAATTAATTAGATAAATTATAGTAATTTTATTATAATTATAAATCTAAAGGTTAAGATATTTAACTTACTTACTTATTTAACTTACTTACTTATTTAACTTACTTACTTATTAAACTTACTTACTTATTAAACTTACTTACTTATTAAACATATTAGCTTTAAATCCTGTATATTTAATTTAAGTAAGTAAAAATAGTAAGTAGAAGAGGATACTAGCAGATAATAGATAATGGAATTAAAAACCTAAGCTAGAGTAAGATATAAGATAAAAATAAGGAAGAGGTTAAAATTAAGTAGCAGTAATAAATAACATAAGAGCTTAACGCAAGGACTTAAAGCTAAAAGAGTAAAAAAGAATAAGGTATTATCTTAAAAACATTTATATATAAATTAAATAAATGCCTTTATAGCTATATTTTAAAATTAAAAGAAAACCTATTTAAGTAAAGAGTTATTAATATATATTTAAATTATTTCTAGCTTTTATTTATAAGTAATAAGCTTATTGCAATTTATATAAGTATAGATATTATATATCTTTTTAATATATCTAGTATATATAGCATTAAAGCTAATTAATATATAGCTATATATTACCTTACTATTTAAAATAATAATCTAATTAGTTTATATTAAAGCTACTATTTATTTAGTAGCTTAATTAATATAACTAATTATAATAAATTAATATTACCTTTATCGCTTAAAATAACTCTATTACTATTAATTATATATTAAATTAATTCCTTTTACTTTACTTAAAAATTACTTACTCTTAATAGGCTTTACTATATATAGTATATTAATACTATTATAACTTATAGTATTAGCTATTTTACTTTATTCTCTAAATATAGTATCTCTTACTTAAATTTAAAGCCTTTATTACTTCTTTTATATTATATAAAAGCTTTAAAGTATATAACGTGTATAATAAGCATATATCCCAGATAAGTATATATCCCAAAAATCCCTTACCTTATAACATTTCTATCTAATTAGATACTTCTTAACTACTAAGTATAATATAGTCTTTAAATAAAGCTAGAATCCTTCTTGCCTTTTAGGCCCTTTAAAATAACTTAAAATTAAGTACCTAATGCGCTATTACTATCTATAAAGTTAACTACTGAACCTTATAACGCCGCTATAATAGCATTTAATTGCAATATAATTGGATACTAAAGTTATAGAAACTATCTGATCTAGAGGAATAAATAATAATTTAATTTATTCTTAACCTAGATTTATAAGGATTTCTATTGCGACTTTATTTTATAGAGGAAATAGCTAATTCTCTGCTTACTAACTGTAATATATTACCTATTAGTAAGCGATAGGCTTATAACTTTATTAAGCGATAACTAGAGCTAAAGATATATATCTTTTAGAGATATAACTATTAGAGAGCTAAATATAAAGATCTTATAATTATTTATAGCTAGTTTTAGCTTATATAGAATATAATCGCAAAGTATAATATTTAATTAGATAATATCTAGAACTTTAATAAGACTAGCTTTATAATAGGCCTTATATAGTCTAGGATAGTTATTATAAGCTTAGAAAGGTAAGGAAGACTAAAATTAGTTTAACCTAGAAACCATAAATAGATTACTGTAATTCTAGTAATAAATGCTAAAGGTTAATCGATCCTACTGTTTATTATTAGTTTAGGCTAATATTATCTTGCGAATTAGTACTGAGAAAGTAACCTCCCTAGCGATTAGGTTATTATAATAAGCTAAAATAGATAGATAAATAATAAGCTAGGTCTTAAGTAGCTAAAACACTTTAATTAATTAATAGCTAAGCGATCAGTTAGTCTCTATCGTCTCTTGATCCTCGATAGTTATAAAAGTCATTACTTTATCGGCTTTAAGAGATACTATCAGGATTATAAGATTATTACACTTTGTATACCTCCTTATGCATCTTATCTGCTCCAGCCTCTCGATGTTGGGTATTTTTCAGTGCTAAAGAATGCTTATAGTCGAGAAATAGAGCATCTGATCAGATGCTCTATAACCTATATATCTAAGACCGAGTTCTTCCTAGCCTTTTATGCCACTTTTTAAGCTACCTTTATAGAGAGTAATATCTAGGGGGCTTTTAGGGGAGCTGGACTTTATCCTCTTGACCTAGAAACCGTCATATCGAAGCTTAATATACAGCTATAGACTCTATTACCTCCTAGGGAGGCAGCTGAGCCTTCCTCTCCCTAGACTTTAAAGACCCTAAAGACAGTAATAGAGAACCAGTCTTAGTCTAATTACCTTATTAGACGAATTAGGCGGCATTAAAGTAGCTCTCTAGAGTTAATTATTAAGGCTCTGCACTATCTTTCTAAGGGAGCTAAAGCAGTAATATATAAGGTTACCTTACTAGCGGCAGAGAATAAAGAACTTTAATAAGTAAATAAGATATTAAGCTAATACTATAGATAAAAAAAGACTAAACTATAAAATAAAGGGATAATAATTATATAAGAAGTATTATAAGTAATTAATTAGATAGATATTAATATATAGGTAGTGGCTAAATTATCAAGGAGTAGTAGGCAAAGGAGGTCAGTCGGATTAGGTGTTCAGCGTTATGGTATATACGGCGAGACCAGGCATAATGCAAGGACCTATAAGGTAGATATTCTAGCCTCTAGTAATAAGTATAGTAAGTAGTTTTAATTAATTAGATAAATTAAAGTAATTTTAAAGAGGTTTAATGTCTTAAGGCTAGGATTTTTGGGACATATGCTTGTCTAGGACACATGCTTATCATACATGTTATCTCTTAATCTCTATATTATAATAATAAAAGAGTTTTTAAGGTAAAGTTAAAAATAGGAAAAGTATATCCCTCTTTAACGCTAAGGTATATTAACACTTAGAACTATATGCTAATTATTTCTAGCATTCTAATAGAAGTCCTACTAGTAGCTGCAAATAGACCAGCTTTATAGCATATAGATAGCCTACTAGGGATATAATACAACAGGATAAGCATATAGAGATCGCTAGTTCCAGACAGCTGCAGCGCAATATAGTCTACAAACGAATAGATAGCAGCACCAACTCTATAAGTTTAGTAATAATTTAAGATAATTAGCTTAAGTAAGTACCTAGTATTATTAGTTAATTTTCCCATTAAACTAATAAGTACTATAATAAGACCAAGACGGTTTAATAGAGTTCAAGGCCTTTCCCCTAATAATAGATGACTTATATTGTTGCAAACTATAGCAGACTTAATGCTGAGGGCGTTTGTCCTCGTTAAATAAAGGTTGTAGTTAACAGCACAACATTTGCTCGTAACGCTGAAGCGGTCAAGGCTTCCTTCCCCAGACAATGTAAACAGGGAGATAAAGATGAACAGAAGAATATCTTAGCTCCTTCTTGACCTGTGCCATCAATACCTGAATCTCTTGTTCGTTCCAACCAAGGACGTGCTCAAAAAGCTTAGGCGTGTAGGAGTCAATGACCTTCAGCTCTTGGATTGCTTGGTATTTACCAAGCTCCTTGAGCTTTGAATCTTTGGGCCAGGTTCCGATAGGCAACTGTGTCCAAGGGTTAGTGACAGCCACCTAGAAAGCACTCGAGAGTCATGAAGCACAGCTCGTACCTTGCGAATTTCTTCATGAACATCGACAAATCCTGCCCTTTCCAACCTGACTCTCCATTTGTCTGCGCAGTCTACAGGCTTGCCAAATTTCGCACAAGCCTCAATCAGATTCTTCATCCAAAGTTGAGCATTAGGCGCTTGTTCGATCGTTCCATCATCAGATTCAAAGCGCGCACCGACGCCTTGCAACTCGATATAGCCGCCTGAACGCGTGTGTCGGAAGGCTCGCTGCAACAATAGATCTTCGTCACCTACACATGCTTCTAGCTCGCGTGCATGGATGAAGTCGAATTCCTTCCGGTATACCCATTCGTCCTCGTAATCATCAACCTCGAACGTACAGTTCGGTGGGTTCCTAAATTGTTAGCATCATTGCCTGTCACGAAAAAGAATGACCAGTGTACCATTCAGGTTGTATGGGACTGAGATCGTTCCCGATAACCTCGGCTGAAGGATGCTCGCTAAGAGACATCTCATTAGTGAGGTGTTCAGTCTGCGACATAGGCGCCTAGCAAGTTCTTTTCAAGCTTACTCTGCAAAATCTATCGCCCAAATGCCAGTCCCTGTACCGAGATCAAGCACACGCTGGGGATTTTTATCAATCGGGGCAAGGTGGAGCTTTTCATCGAGAATCAAGCTGTATATGTGATGCACAAGATCCATTCGATCTTGCTCTTCGTCGTCGTTGGGCTGTGTGAGATATGCTTAGACAAGGACCATTAAAAAGTATGCTAGGAACGTACGACAAGATAGGTGCCCTCGCGGAAAGCATGATAGCGACGTCCATTCTGATGACATGTTAGGCCTGTAGCGACTCTCATGTGAGATACTGATTTGCAACGTCACTTACTTCGAATCTGTAAAATTTACGATATTTTGTTAGTATATCTTACCGGTCGTAGCTATTGTAAACCGTGTTGTTTACCTGTAGTTATATATATTCGATTGGAGAGAGGAAAGATAGCTGCTGGGCCCAATGCTGTTATCAACATGTCAGTACGCCAGGGGCAGAGGATCAAGGGCAGCGCATGACCAACGACGAATTGTGAAGCGAATCATTAGCATCTAAGTCATCCTGGCAACAGGTCAGTCATCTACGGAAACCTCAATTATTATCATGAGAGCATCAGCGACTCACATCAACCTCCAAGTGACTCTCGTATAATGGAGGTGTACTTGCTCCGACTGGAGGGTTGAGGATAACGTCGGGCTGCCGATTAGGCTCTTCTGATGGATTGCTGACCATGATAAAGGAGTCGCGCAATTGTAATGCGCCGAGTCGAGCTACGAAGACAGAGCTAAAAGCGTTTGTGGAGAGTTGAAAGATGCAATGATTGTTGGTTTATTTAAGTAACCCCGCTTAATGAACCCTGCTTGAGGCATTTACAACCCCGTGTTAAAATACTGAAGAAACCAGTCGGAAGTCTATCCGCTCCGGTAACTACAAGAACACGTCATCCAGGGGACCCTGTTAAACCTTAAGTCACTACACCAAAATATATAGCGCTCTAAGCATTATGACTAAGTGGTCTGTTAGGTCCTATAGCGCCGGTTCAACAGAATACACTGATCCTTATTCCTCCATGTCACTATCAGCGTCAACTGGTACATCAATGCCAAGCTCCCTCAGATACGCCGCGATGTCCGGATTATCCTGCCCGCATTGCTCCAAGGTCTCTTCATCCAGAGCACTTGCATCAGCCCCATGTGCCAACAGTGCCTTCACAGACTCAACGCTCCCTTCCACAACGGCATAAGATAAAGGCGTGTTGCCTAGACTATCCTCAGTAAGCACATTGCTACCCGCCTCGATAAGAGCTTGGAGTGTCGAGTTTTCCATGTCGATCTCTGCAGCTAGATGTAACGCTGTGCGCCCGTCGCTATCCCGAGCCTCCAGGTCTTCTCCACGGGCTACAAGGGCGTCAATGAGAAACTTCGGAGCTACGAGATGCGCAGCTAGGTGGAATGGACCGTATCCAGGAGTGAAGACTCCCCATCGTTCTTGATCTTCTTCAAGCTCGTCGTAGCTGGCTTGACTCTCGAACGGCCATGCTTCGGCTGCTTGGAGGTATGACTCAATCGACCCATTTCGAGATGAGAGGCGAATAAAGTCATCAACAAACGTGTCTGGGATGGCTGTCTGTAAGCTGGGCCCCAGCATTTGGGCCGCAAACCACAGATACCTGTGCTTCTGAAGTCGTTCCCTGAGAGGGGTAGATGACTTGGCAGCACCTTGTGCGAAAGAGTTAGATGATAGATATCGCATAAAGCCAGCAATGCTTCGCTTGTCGTAGTCAATATCGAAAACCACACGTTTCAGGTATTCGCCGAGAAGTGGTGATATAATGCGCATAGACTCATCATCTTCACCATAGTATATAAGGCCATGGCAACCTAGAATAACTTCGGAAGTGCTAAAGTCCTTCTCATCATGGCTTATTTGCCAAACATCTAGCGCTTCAAGTGCCATGGGCATTGTGAAAGTGTAGCCAGCTTCGGAAGTGTTGATGATATGGTAAAGAATACAAAAGACCATATCCTTCCACTGTGAAGTTGTAATTTGCCTTACAGCCTCTTTGCAGAAGACATTTATCCTTTCCGAGGTAGGTGCTTCCCTTGAGGAATTCACAAGCTTATCGAGACTAGCCAAGAGTTCTGGCGTAGGTGTTCCAGCAGACCAAGGCGGAATGGGAAGGAACCTGGTGAGCATCAGCACTAGAGTCTAACTCGGACATGACATACTTACAGGCTGTCAGAGACTTGAACCATGTTTTGAAGTAACGTATCATGAGCCGTGGAGAAGTCCCTATGTGAGACGGTTATAAGTGCTTGAATGGTATACACTTCCACGTCTTCATCATTCGCTCTCAAACGTATTTCAAAGACTTGATGAGATGCTGAGAAGCCACTAGGACACGCATTTTGACTCGCGAATACAACCCGAAAGTTTGAGCCAGAGTCACTAGGATTCAAGGAAAGCATTAAGTCCCTCAGTGCGACCTCAGTAACGCTATTGGCGTTATCGAACACGATAAAGACCTTGTCAAACTCCGACGCAACAAGGTGAAGGAGTTGGCTAAACTCATCATCGTCTGGATAGGGAGTGTCTTCCAGAGCTATTAGTTCCTTCCAAACACCTGACGTGCTGGGAAGCCGCGATACGAGCTGCCTAAAAACAGAAGTTAACGCATGATAGAAATCGGCCTTGTTATGCTGTTTATGACTATTTGTGAATTGAACAAACGCAGCCGCGTCATCGTTGCGTTCTTTAATGTGCTCGAAGAGACGGGAGCTACAGTTGTAATTAGCAAGCAGCTTCTAGCATCTTGAGGATAGACTGACCATAGAAACGTTTTGCCAGTCGCGGCTGAAAATACATTAGCCAAGGCAATGACTCAAAATCGCATTACATCACACTTACATGGCCCATGAAGCCACAGCAAAGAAGGAATGTCATTTTGCAGCCATCCCTTTGTCTTTGAATCGTCAAGAAACCATTGGCATGATCCTGGAATCCGGACGCGCTCGTAATGTTGGAGCCAACTCTCTGATCGATCACCAGGACAGAGTCTCCTAAGTAATTGACCTCTATCACTCGATGACATTTCGATTCGTCTCTATTGTTTGTTGTGTCTTGGTTGTATGGTGAAAAGAATAAAAAGACCCTTTTTACTCTTGGTTGTTTGGACTAATCCTTGGTTGGGGGCTGAGACATACCATGCATGATATATCACATTCACGGTGGGTCTATGCATTAGAAAGAGGATCACAGAACTCCGTCACCCACATGATTGAAATAGTAGCTTTCTTTTCATTACAGAATGGTCTTTTTCTGCAGACATCCAGCAGCAAGACCAACTCATCTCGTGTTATTCTATCCAGGTTGCATATTGCGACAAGAAAGACCTGGACCGAGCAGAGGTCCAAGGGGCTGTGTAGTTGCGCGGATTCTTTCATGACCAGGGGCCTGGTCTAGACCATTACGGACCGGCAGATCCTCGCTGCATATCTACTGTTTCTAGTAATCGGCGAACCTTTGGATTTGTCAAGATCAATAACATTCTCATTAGCAACGTAGTAAGCAGCGGCAGTGCGGCACTGAGGAAAAGTCTTAGAATAAGCTTTACGCTAGAGGGATCTTACAACGAAACTACTTACATTACATTTGCTGCAGATATATGCCATATGTACACATTGCGTATCACTTCTTATCGTTCATATCTATGCATGTTACTGCATATTACTTAAAGAAAACAACACCTTCAAGACATTCAACCATATGATGGAAAAAGAAAACAAATATAAGTACCAAGTATTGTTTAACTTATACTTCTTAAAGGTATATTGTGTTTACTCTGTTTTACACCTACATTATCCACGTTGTTAAGGCTTTAGTTACTCATCGTAACCAACTGGGACACAGATAATTCTAACATTGCTAACACATGGCCAATTTTTAGCTAAATGGAGAGAGAACTAGGTCTCGCAGGACTGGGATATGGACTTGCCGACAAGGGATTCCGTGATATTGTAAGAATCAGATCATGTTTGCTTTATTGTTACGCTCCTTTATCTCCACCTTGATGCATTTGTAGCCTGTCGTGTAGTATCCTAAATGCTTCCGTCTTTTGCAGATCCCATTATATAAATTACTCTTCCGAGGAAGCCGTAAGAGTTGCAGTGAGAAGGAAGAGGAGGGAAAGTCAAGCATGTACGATCATTGGAGGCCATACATATATAAGATGCCGCTATTCTGCTAAAGTTTTAACATTTCCAGAATCCTAACACCACAGTCTCATTTACTTATCTTTTCAATATGCGCTACCTCCAAAATATTGTCCTTTTAATCAGTTTCCTAGGAGCAGCCCCTGCCGTTCTTGCAGCTGCGCCATCCACTGAGAGTTCTGGAGTTGAGATTGCCCAGCCCAATGGCATGTTCTCCTCAGTACCATAACACTACACAAAACCGTATTCTCAGACTAACACCATCAGCAGCTGATGCAAAGCTACCATAAGACATCCAGCCTCAGGAAGTGGCGGAGGAGAATGACGACGAAGAGGATGATTTGACGGGAAATGATGGTGCCGCCGTGTTGGCTCAGCTTGAGCCCCGAGCTCGTATTAAATGCTTGACTAGAGGCCGACCTGGCAAGAGATGCTATCACTCGCAGTGCGCTGGAAACAAACAGTGTAAGGTCAACGCGCTAGGAACCTGTGTATTCAAGCTTTCCCAAAAGAAGAGGCCCCTTGGTTGCAGCCAATGTCTTTGCTACCGCTCGAGCTTGTGAGGAGCTAAGACTGGAATCTCCCTGAATAGTGTTAGATATTATCCTATGTCCCCCGTTCTTCTATATAGGTTTAACATATTCAGTCCTTGGAGCTTTAAATATATACATCTGTTGGATATGCAAATGAACCAGCGGTCAGTTACTTGCTCTGGCAAATTGACATACTATTAGACCTGCCAGAACGACATGGTTTCTCTGCCAGAGCGCTGGTATGCTAGTTGCAGCAAATATCTTCAATATGATACACAACATTGCTCTGACAGGCATATTGCAATGCTCTTTAGAATGTGTCAAGAACAAAATAGAGGCAAGTCCACATGATTTGGTTCTGTCACTAGATCAAATTTAGGATGTATCAAGACTTTCCCTGAACACCTAAGACAGACTGTGACTGAAGCGGTGGTCCAGAATCTTGTTCCCACAAACGGTCCGTATTCTTCTGTTCAACATCGACCTCAAAGATTTATAGATTGAAGCTAACTGTAGAGACTGGATTTGCTTTAGGGTGTGAAGTGGCCGCTTTGGCTATTACACTATTAATCCGAGAATACGAGCTTGAGAAGATGTAACTCTAGGGTATGACATAGAGATTAGAAATTTATTTAAGGGAATTCTCAATATCTAGAGGCACAACTGTAATTACTGGTAATATCATTAAATCATAGCGCTATTGGTATATCAATTGAGTATATTCAAAATTATGTGAATATTTCGACATGGTTTCCAATGTTAAAGCGTAATGTCAGAACTTCTAGTTGCTGCGGCATTACTTACAGACGACACAGTTCTTACACAAAGATGAGAACTTTGCGGGGTAAAGTGTCTTCACTTGGTTGGGCGTCACCATTTCGTCCGCTAGGATGCGCGAGCTTTACTGTAACGTCCATAACCGTTGAACGCCTTAACGGTTGAGTTTGCTGTTGCATGTTTAGACTTCCAAGTCGCCTGCTGGCACGGGGCTGTGGTCGGGCAAGGCGAGGACTGGACAGGCAACCGAGATGATGAGGAACATCCCTGCATGAGTGCTGGATGGGTAGCCTATCACAGGACCGAATTGCTTCCCCCGGAAAAAATATCTCCTTGGCCTAGCAGTAGTTTCCCCTCCATGATGTCTAATTCAGTCCAGGTATGGCGTGCTCTGGTTGTACTCATACGAACATTTTGAGTTTTTAATCCAGATGGATCCTTTGTTGAGAATTTTGAAGATATCGAGAAGACTAGGGCTCCGGCTTACAGTTAAAATAAATAAATAAAAAGTACTCATACGAGACTGGACTGAACAAAAGGAGAAAAAGCTCAAGCTCAAGTATGTTCCACTATGTCATTGGCCTAGCAAATAACCCATGCCGTACGTTTCTGCATATTATCATTGGAACTACTCGCCAGGCTTGAACTTGTCTTACTCGGAAGCCTGATGCTGGGCTTTTTCGCCTTGCATTTAGACAAGAGATACCTCAGCAGCGCTATCACCACTACCTTCGTCAAAGACATCGGAATTGCCAAAAGCATTGTCAATAATGAAAACCAGCTCTTGCTTACTGACATCGTTATCTTCGGAATACCCTCCAATATAATGCTCGCCAAGTTCAGAGCTCCTGTTTTAATGTTCCTCCTGGGGAGATATGTTTAAGTATATTTATTCATCTTTAGGAGCGGACCATAAGTGTGACGAAGCAACATGCTCCTCTAATGGGTACTTCTGCCCTGGAATGCCATAGAAGTTCTCACGGTAAGTGCCTCCAGGCACAGCATAGTCATCCCAGAAGAGTCCTCTGCTTCGTAGCTCAGGGATCAGGAGATCAGAAATATCCTTAAAGGATTGCGGGAAGAGGACATAGCCCTGTAATAAAGTTAGCGATAGACAAGTCAAATGTCATTTGATGAACATACAAAGTTGAAGCCGTCAACGCCAGCTTCAGTAACCCATTCCTCGAGGCTGTCTGCAACTTGGGTCGGTGTGCCGACAAGCAATGGCCCGTTACCACCGAGACTTACATGCTCTGCCACAGTGTGCTTGGTCCACTTCGAGTTGACGGGGGAGAAGCGAGCATAGCCCTCAACGGTAGATCTGATAGGTTGTCAGCACAATACAAGTAACGAGGCAGAGCGGGTTTCATACTTAACAGCATTGCTTTCCACCTGTCTCAACTCCTCGTCATCACCGTACTGGTTTAGGTCCATTCCAGTCCAGCCTCCAAACAGCGATAGAGCTCCTTCAAGCGAAGCATACTGCTTATAGTCATCGTACTTTGCCTTTGCCTCCTCCTCGGTGCGTCCTAGAATGGGAGTAACCAGGGCAAGAACTTTGATGTTGTTTGGATTTCGGTTGAAAGTATCCTTGGCCGTCTGCCTGATCTCCGCAATATTCTTCTTTGCCACGGCAGGAGCATGGGCCGAAGTGAAGATTGCCTCTGCGTGCTGAGCAGCGAAGAGCTTGCCAGCCTTTGATGCTCCAGCTTGCAGCAGAAGAGGAGTGCGCTGGGGACTGGGATGGACGATGTGAGGGCCGGCGACGTTGAAGTACTTGCCCTTGTGTCCGATCTCTCGCACACGCGACGGGTCGGTGTAGATACCTACCTCACGATCCAGCCTGACGGCATCGTCGCGCCAAGAGGACTGGAAGAGCTTGTACATGACTTCTAGGTACTCCTCAGCGATGGCATATCGTTCGTCGTGCTGACAGATGTTAGTCATTGTATCTTTTGAGTTTGTGAATCGTTATTGGGCAGCTGTACGCTTAGTTGTTCTTCTCGCCCAAGGTTGCGAGCAGCAGAGTCCAGGTAACTTGTGACAATCTACGCACGGTCAGCAATTGGCATCGTTTAGTGTCTTGTCTTATCGTACGTTCCAGCCAACTCTGTCCCAATGCGTTAGCTTGTCATAGTAGAGTGTGTTGTTTTCAGATTGAGGGCCACGTACCTTCCCTTGGTCAAATGGTCAAGTGTCGACAGTCTTCGAGCCAGGTGAAAGGGCTGCTCGTAGGTCGTTGAGACTGTGACGCCGAAACTGATGTTCTTCGTCACAGCAGCCATGGCCGGGATGACCGAAAGCGGTTCAGTGACAGGCCATTGAGCTCCTGAGATGATAGCAGGGTCAAGTGACTTCTTATAGACATCATATCCGCCTAGTCATGTTCAGTCACAGGATTTCAAAGTTGAATTGTCAGGTTGCTTTACCTAGGACATCTGCAATAAAGATACCGTGGAACTTGGCCTCCTCGAGCAGCTTTGCGAGGTCTGTCCAGTGCTCGATGTCGGTAAACCGCCATGACTGATCATCAGGGTGACGCCAGAGACCAGGCGACTGGTGCCCACTGCCTGTGAATGCTTCATAAGTATGCTGTGTCACTCCCCGAGGCAATCAAAGACTTACACATTTCAACGAAGGCATTGAGAATGAGGCTCTTCTTTCCCTCCTCAGTGTTCTCCTGTGCAGACATTTTGGCTAATGTTTTTTTTCTTGAGTAAGGAACGGTCCAGGTAGTTGATTTGGTGGAGTGGAAGCCACGCAAATTACAGCCAAGATCTTATACAATCTTTTGGTTTACGACGGAGCCATTTGACCGTGTTGTCCTCACGATCCGGCAATTGACGCAGGCCCGCTTTTGATATCGATTCCACGAATCTGCACCGGTGCGAATTGCGTGATATGGGATAATCTGCAGCATCGCCATTTTGAGCCGTCACGCCATTTGAGTTGTATCTTGTACAAGCTACTAATGTCATGGCGACATGCTGACGACATCCACTAAAGCCCACTAGTCTCGGAGCAAAGCCGCGATAATTCAGTCAACGTCCTTTTTAAATGTCCCATTCGTTATTGTTCCCTCGTAGGAACCAGCGAAAAGCCATAAACGACACACTATGATTACTTGGTGGTTGAATCGTGGCCAAAAGGCAGTAAATCTTTTCTCGAGGTCAAAGAGCCAGATTACACCAGAAGTTCAGACGAAAGACGAGGACGATTATATTGTTCCAACAACACAGAAAGCAGTCCTTCTGTATGGCGCCCACCAGCCTTACCAGTTGGTTGAAGATTACCCTGTGCCTACGGATTTGCAGAGTGATGAGGTTCTCATAGAAAACAGAGCCGTGGGCTTGAACCCAATTGACTGGAGAGGACCGTAAGTAATGTAGCAAATTATGCCAAATATTCAGAAACTAAACTTACTACAGAGATTTCGGTTTTGGCATACCTGATCTTCCGCAGGTCGCAGGTAGAGAGCTCAGTGGACTCCTCGTCCGGAAAGCAGATGACCGTTCAGGCTGGGCAAAAGGTGACCGAGTAGGTGGTACCACCAAGCCCTACACAAACGAGTTACTTACATGAGGCCAGGTGATTGCCATCTCAACAGACTACCGTGACAGTCGCAAGGGCGCTTATCAAGACCATGTTGTGGCCAAGAGCTACAATATTGTGCGGCTCCCTGACCATGTGTCATTCGAGCAAGGATCAACAATCGGCGTCGCCTTTGTTACAGCAGCAGTTGCACTCGGTATTTGTCTTGGTGTAGACTTCGCGGTTGTCGATAACGGTCCAGATGTGCGGCAAGTCGTAGACGGCTTGAACGTTGACTCTCTTCCTAAAGATGTCCACAAGGAGATTGCCCAGCAGATTCCAACGCAAGATCGCCCAGAGGCCGGGGACTGGTTTGTTATCTGGGGAGGTAAGTGTAGCAAGCGTTCCACCGATGATCATAGCTAACATTTTACAGGCTCGTCAACATCTGCAATACTCAGCGCCCAATTGGCAAAGCTCGCCGGGCTAAGGGTCGCAGTTGTGCTTGACGCAGCAAAGCACGGCTCGAGGCTATACAAAGAGCACACTATAAAACCAGATCTTGTCATCGACAGTCATGATCCCCAGAGAGCTATTAAGATCATTCAATCCTGCACAAGAGGCAGTAAGAGGTTCGGACTAGATACGATAAGCAAAGAGACAACAACTTTCCTTATCGATGCCCTCTGCGACACTCCAAGAAGCCCAGAGCCTCAGAGGGCTGACGACAGCACGTCTGACACTAGTGGGATCTTGCTGCCACGGCATGTTCACATTGTCGCTCTGTGCTCCGCTCCGAAGATCCAACGCACTGATCTCACACTTCACACAATACCGATCAAGCTCTTTCATGTAAGCCCGGAAGTAGGTAAGGCATTAACAACGTGGCTTGGAAGACTACTCCAGAACAATACAATCGCGTATCCAACTATCGCCGGCGTTGGAGATGGCTTGTCGAGTATCAACGCCAGCCTGGATAAAATGAGGAGAGGCGAGATCAGCGGTGGCAAGATGGTTATAAAGTTATAGAACAGTTAGAGCTCCCAGTGTCATAGAGAATCTAAAACGTCTTGAGAATCTTGTTATGGACCCTGCTGGTGTTTTGAGATTGTGAAGGCCATGGCATCTTAGATCAGAGCGACCGCTGAAGAACCACGGCTACAATAATTGATTCGCAGTCCACAAGAGAACTCAAATGCTGCATTGCTGCCTGGGCAACAAGGTGATAAAAAATCACAAGATGCAAACAAGGAGGCATAGAATGTAGGGTTGTATTTCTTAGCAGTAATTTAGAGTAATAGGGATCTGCTGTTTTATTCATGTTAGCTTATGCCTCCCCCAAATTTATATAGATTTTCAATAAATAATAATTTATTTATATAAATTAAAACTACGATATAATTTCAAGTTCCGGTTTTTGAGATCCATGATATTATCAACTGGGATAGCTATCTACTTAAAGCTCGATAATTACAAGGCATCATCGCGGACCTACTCATTGCTGGATGTGACCTTCGCAGAGCCCTTGAGCTTAACATCCTCACTCGAAGGGGTGCTGGTTGCATCAATATCCGAACCATAGGGAACACTGCCAAAGTGCTTAATTACAGTCCATGCAGGGAGGATTGACACAGCCCAAAGGGCAAGGTTGAAATAGACACCACCGACGCGGGCCATGATAGGGATGGACGAGGTACCGTAACTGATCGCTTGCCATGCTGACTCTGTGCCACGAAGCAGAGCAGCGTACCGCACAATCTCTTCTTCGTCAGAAGCCAAGTTCTGGACGACAAAGTAGCTGTAGATAGACGGTTAGCTCCGATGGCGCGAATGAGTCTAGTGCACTTACAGGAAGAGATAGTTCAGCTGGAAGCCAAATGTAAGGAAGACGAATATAGCAAACGCTGCACCAAAGCCGGGACTGGACCAGTCATAGGTGGGTTGAGATATGTTGAAGCGGGTGACGAGGATGGTTGCCCAAGTCCACCATCCGCCCTGCAGGATCACAAGAACCCAGAATGCGCCTCTAGTCCTGCGCTTCAGCGGAACTGATGTTCGGTCGAGCCAGGCCTGGGCTGTCAGCAAAGTTCAATATTTCTTAATGAATAGGCTACTACATACCCCAAGGATATTGCCACCGATCACAGCGATAATACCAGAGACAAAGGAGCCGAGTGCTCGAGATCGTACTGTGAACCATACTGGAGACGATTGTCAGCAAATTTCTGTAAGAGGCAGCAATTGTAACGTACATGACAGATAGGTAAAGAAGACCGCTTCAGAGAAGACGACTGCTCCAATGTAGAGCACGATGAGAAGGAACTTGGTTGTAAAGAAGAGGCGAGTGATCTTCTTGGTCTCGAGCCAAGGGTTGTTAACGATGGACAGATCAACCTTCTTACCATCTGTGCGCTCGACCTTATTGGGAGGGCTCAGAAAGAGAGCAAATAGCGGTCCTGAAGCTTGTATGGCGATGAAAATGAGGAACACGGTATATGAGACCTGGCCAGCCTCATCACGATCGACGTTGAGACCGAGATTAATAGCACCACCGATAATTTGGCCACTTAGGCGGTATGTAAGCCAGTAGCCGAGAGCTTTACCTTTGTTCCATGGCTCAGGATACGCAATGGCGATTGCCGCTTCGGCCATCCAGAAGACACCGGCCGAGATGCCGCAGAGTGCAGCTCCCAGGATGACAAGCCACTCGTTACCAAAGCGGTTGTTAGTATATAGCCCAGCAGCATACGGGGCGTACCCAAGTCTGTGGTGGTCAGTATAAATTCCTATCAGGTCTATAGATAGAGCACTTACGTTCCAAAGATGAGAGCTCCCTTGATGCCAATGTAGTGAACGAGAACACTACCACCCCAGCAGCTGAGGACCATCAGGCAGAAGGTCAGGGCGTTGGCCGTGTTCACTAAGTATGGCTTTTGGGCCCCTCCGGCACCTAAGGAGTTCATTGCACCCCAGATACCCGGCGCCGCAAGGTTACAAAGACCAAGTATGGTCATGTTATAGAAGGTCGACCGGTACCATTTGACTGCAACAGATGAGCTCTTGTTGATAATCGTGGGCAGTTCAACTAAACAAACCTGGATATTGGCCTGGCTCATAGCCAGATGCATTTTCGTTCGACATGTTGAATATGGTGTTGTTCGTGAAATGAAGTGTAGCAAAAGAAAAGCTCCGATGTGCTCGATAATCTGTGTGGGTAAAGAGTACCGGGAACTTGGTTGTCGTCATGTCCAGTTATAGAAATATTCGATCGGCAGTTGGCACGCTCATTAGCGGCCAATTTTCATGGGTAGATGATCTAGATCTAGCACGCCATAGATTGCCATTTTGCGACCATGTGTTGTCATGCTGGGAGATTGGCATGATGTGATTGAGCGGGGTGGGCACGTTATGATAACCATCCCGTCTACGGTCTGGACTAGATTAATAGCTGAATCTGCTATGTTATCGACTACGCTACAAATCGCTCATATAAACTATAAACACAGTGACAAATTTGAAAATCTCAATTGAATACCTTAACAATTCACCATGGGCGACGCTTTTGATTTGGTTGAGTCCCGGCACGATGCAGCCGGTGACAACATCTTGGGCGCAGTGAACGGCTTGCCCGTCGGGCTACAGAAGCCCTCAGAACCGCAATCATATGTCAGTCCTCAAGCAAAGCTCCCTTTGCTCGACAGATACATTGATGAGCCGCGACAATTACGAGTCGCTATCATTGGTGGTGGTCTGTCAGGGATTCTTGCTGGGGTTTTACTCCCAGAAAAGGTACCCGGCATTCAACTTACAATCTACGACAAAAACTATGACTTTGTAAGGCTCTCCTAATACTCTACAATCGTGCAGACTATGTTAACATCGCTCAGGGAGGAACATGGCTCGAAAACACATATCCAGGAGTGCGCTGCGACATTCCCTCGCATGTCTACCAGTCAACATTTGCTCCCAACGAGAAATGGTCTGATGAGTTTGCGCCCGGCGCGGAAATCCGTAACTACTGGCAGGGCGTGGCCAAAAAGTACAACGTCTATCAATATGCCAAATTCGGACACCACGTCAAGAGCATTGACTGGAACTCCGAGGAATCGACGTGGACGTTGACGTTGCGCAAGCGGGATCAGTCTAATCAAGCTACCACGACTGTAGTACAGACAGCCGACGTTGTCTTCACTGCCACTGGACGGTTCAATGCGTGGAAACTACCAGACTACCCTGGCATCTCCGAGTACCAAGGCCTCCTCAGACACGCCCAGAACTGGGACCCATCGACAGATCTGAAAGGCAAGAGAATTGCTGTGATTGGTAACGGAGCCAGTGGCATACAGCTTGTTGCGAATGTACAAAAGGTCGCAGGGCACCTTGACCACTACGTTCGAGGAAAAACATGGATTGCCAATTCCTGGGCCGGTGATGACCGCACACTTGAGCCACAGCCGATTTCAGAGGATCTCAAGGCCACCTTCGAAGATCCAGAAGCATACCTGAAGTTCCGCAAGATTACCGAGGACAAGTACTGGCGCGGCTTCGACGGCTTCATCCGCAACTCCGACACGAGCAAGAAACTCAAAGCTCAGTTTATTGACATCATGAAGAAGAGGCTCGCCAAGAAGCCAGAGCTCCTCGATGTCATTGTACCGGACTTCTCACCCAACTGCCGACGCCTGACCCCAGGGCCTGGATATCTGGAAGCCATCGCCGAGGACAACGTGGACTATATCACAAATCCCATCGCACGATTCACCGCCACCGGCATTGAGACGACTGATGGCGTGCAGCGTGATGTCGACGCCATCTTTTGTGCCACTGGCGCAAACCGCGACATGATTCCTGCCTTCGAGATCCGCGCAAATGGAGCCTCCATCGGCGACGTCTGGGGCAAAGAAAAAGGCCACGGCTTCCCCTACACCTACTTCGGAGTAGCTACCCCCGGATTCCCGAACCTATTCTTCCTCGCAGGCCCACACGGCACCGGACCATCCGGGACAGTACCTCACTCTGCCGAGACACAGGTTGCATACTTTGCCAAGATCCTTCGCAAGATATCCCGAGAGGGCATCAAGTCCATCGTAGCATCAAAGAAGGCCGCCGATGACTTCTTAGAGTATGCAGACTCTTTCTTCGCCTCTACTACACTCTCGGAAAACTGTAGCTCTTGGTACAACGGCGGACAACCTGGTGGACGCATCCATGGCGTGTGGCCGGGAAGTGCTACTCACTTAACAATCGTGCGTCGAGAACCACGATGGGAAGACTTCGAGTATGAGTACTTGGCTGGTAGCGGTAATCGCTTCCAGTGGTACTTTGGCAACGGGTGGACACGGAAGGAGCAGGATCGGGATGAGGACATGACGCCTTATCTGCATCAACCTGGCAAAGTTAGCCTTAAGGATATCCATGAGAGTTGGTGGAGTGTGCCTTGAGTAATATCATTATACATAAATTCTATCAGACTACTGCTACCTTGTAACAGGTATAAAGCACTGTAATCACGGATATAGCAAAACTAAAATTATTCATCAGGGCAGGCTTATCGCTAGTTTCAAATGCGGTTCAGATGCTTGACTGTACTCATTGTGATAAGGAATTAATAGTGCGTTTGTAAATTGATTGTAATAAAGTCAAGAAAGTAACTATGCAGGAGTCGCAGAAAAATATTCTCGCTAAGCTCATAGCACACGCGTCAGGCAGTCAATTAAAGAGCCATAGCAGCAATGACACCAGCGACACCTGCAACACCCAACATATCGACACCCATAGTAGGGGCAGCAGCGGCCTTGGAGGTCTTGGAGGCGGCACTGGTCTTGGTCGCCTTGGCGGTCTCAGTCGATGTTCTGTCATGTCTTAGTATTGATTCGTCGAAAAATTCCATGTGTCAGCTTACGTCGTGCTTGAGGCGGCCATGACAGGAGCAGCAACGAGAGCCGCGGTAAGGAGGAAGTTCAGCTTCATTTTGAATTGTGGGTGTTGTTTGAGAGATCTATTGGAAAGAATGTGAAATTTTGATAAAGATACAAATTTACAATAAAGGTTCTTGTCAGATCCTTTTATACTGTGATGTTGTTCTCAATTTCCAATGTATAATATTCCCCAGAGTCTAATTCTCTTAACGTGATTGGCCGACGCGTAAATCGGCATTTTCTTGCCGTATAAGCCGCCTAAAAAGAGTCATGGCGCAGGACATCACAGCCATTGAAAAGGAATACGAGCATAGCCACTGGGTATTTCAGGGTTAGTTGCTTGATCTAGAATCTGTCCTGACATCCAGACCAGTATGCACACCATAGTTGTGCCTCTCCGTGGTAATTGATCGGCCCCTCGCGATGCCGTACTATCCGCAACATCCAATGGCATCTTCATTTTTTCCTTCGGAATAGGGGATTTTGGAGATTAAAGTAATTTATTTTCCAACTTTATCATCTTCATTCAATGACTTATTGGTTTCCGAATTAACGTTAGAGTTGAAGATATCGAGTACCTGCAGAAGCCTTGGCTGGGCATCTGCTCAAGGCTGAAAAGGAGAATGTGAATACGTAAGCTCGGTCTTTTCGGTGACATACGTGGAACTACTATGTGCAAGTGACGTGTCGCTAACGACATAAACCAATCAGTTCCAGTTACATGGTCTGACATTAGTCAAAACAGAGAGTTTCGAATTTCGGTTAATCTCATAGGCAGCATCGATTGTTCACCGACTGCCCAGATTTAGTTGGTTGAATAGATGTTTGTGCATGGCGCTTATGTCCCAATACATCAAAAACCAGATTCTCTGAATGTCAATCCAAAGGATTGGCACTAGGAGTTCAATTTACAAGTGGTTTAGGTCAAACGGGACTAGGGCTGCAGGGTAAATATCCTGAAGGAAGTCATTTCCACACATCAAACTGTCGTCCCAATCCAATGAGTTCATTGTTGATTCTTCCTGATCATCCTCCAGTGGATGCAAAAAGTCCGTGGTTACATGGATGCTCACTCGAGTGGCACTTCCCGTGGAAGCATTGTCGACGTTGCTCGGGAGTTCGGCTGGGATGATAATGGGGTCGAGAAGTTGCCAGATCATGGAAGGAGGGAATTCGATCATCGTACTGGTGGTACCTATTTCCAATTGGGTTCCCATAGCAAGCGCTTGTAATTCTTTGAGACTTTCAAGCTGGTGTATCATGAGCGGTAGGTCCTCATGAGTTCCTGGGTTTATGGTCACATACCTTGCGAACTAAGCATGGCCAAGTTTTCGACATGCGTTCAAGAAGCCTCTGACCTTTTGACAAGTTCTGGCTTGCTTTCCGAGCAAGCTTGGCATTCTTGACAAACTGGTACAGCCATGGTATAGTCGATGTCGCTGCAACAGCCAATCCAACTAAAGGATTTGAAATGTCCACGGACAAATCTTCGAATATTCCCACCAGCCAGAACACCCACCCGGAATGAAAGATAGCCTGATCCACAACCTGTTGAAGAAACAATCGAGACTGGCTCATGCCTCTGTTACGACGAAGTGCGACGAGATGAATGAAAGGGTGGTTGAGAAGTGCAAGAGATGCGTGAAGAATAAGATGCGTTGTCAGCCATGGATTCCAATACTGGCGACATGCTTTTACGTCTTCCGGTGATCTTTTGAATGGGAACAGATTTCTCATCAGGTGCTTCCGATGAAGTTGGGCTTCGTATTCAAGCAGAGAAAGATTGAGCTTAGAGTACGTAGACTCTGGCAGCCATGGCACTTGGACCTCCCCCATTCGGATATCATGGAGGTAGGAGGCGACTTGGCTCCAAATAGAAATAATGCTAGTTGCATGTGTGTTGATTCCGACATCGCGACTTGTTCCCCCAGTATCATCAAAGTCGGGGGCATTTATCTGGTCTGAGTTGCGAGGAATCGGTGGCGGTGGCTCGACACTTGGCGGATGTTTGTATGTATGGCCCGGGTTCAATTCTTGGGGAATATGAGGGAAGAAAATGGATTCTATCATGCGAATGCTCCAATAGCATCTGTTGTCTGTATCCTGGTCTCTGGTGTTTATCGTCCTGGGGTGCCACAAACGGCCAACAGTACTTAACCGTGCTGCGGCACCAACAGACATCCAAGCTCGGGGTAAATCACCAGCTAGATTTGAGTCAGCATTGATTTTCAGGCCGTTACTTTGTCCGTACCTGCAATATTCCGCAAGGCTAACATGCACGAGGCTTGCATAATTTCTACTGTTGGCTTCCCCTGCCCTGCAAGTTGTTGAGTTGCAGCTTCAGCGGAATGCCTATAGAATGTAGAGGCTTCCTCGTGCTTACTACTATAATACGAATGTGAAGTGAACTCAAGCATCAGCGTCAAGAAGCTGTATCGGAGATATCCAGAGGCAACTGGTAGCATGCTGCGCAGGCATTCAAGCTCAAACAAAGGTAGCGGCTGGAGATGCAACTTGATGCTGTATACCTCTACAAAATGTTCCAAGACACTCTGAGGTGGATCTGGGCTGTTCAACTTGTTAGATGGCAGTGCGGGAAGAAAGGGAAGACATCATATCATCTACCTGTCTTTGGAAAAGACATAATTATCTGAAACTATAGGTGTAGCTGCGAAATCCGTATCTTGCCCCGGTCTTGAAGATACCGTGCAGTTATTTTTGTATGATCCAGCGTCTTCTCTTACAACAGAACTGAACACGGCGAAGTAAGCTTCAGGCTCTTGGGAATCATGATAGAGCAACATACGTAAGCAACCCAGACAAGGAGGAAACTTGGGATTCCAGTAAGCGTATTCTGTCTGCTGTGGACGACCTTCTGCACTTTCAATAAGCAAATGTCATTAAAATTGGCGAGAGAAAAATAATTTACTTTTCGATTCTAGTAGCACGTTTGAGTTGAGTAGCCATTGAGCTGCCCCGTGCAGCATACTCACAAGGTAAATCCAACCGTTCACAAAATGAACAGATGGGTCGCTCACCGGTGCATTTGGACTTTTTTCGACTAAAATAGTTAGAACATTACAGAATCAAAATCAGTTACTTGAATTCTTACCGACAAGGCTCGCAGGCCCGTCGGGTCCCGTCTGTCTGGGACCCCGATCTTGTCGTCATAATTGATCCTTGGTGTTTAGAAACTTTCCGCGGAGTTTGATTCGGCGGAGTATTCTGGGTTGACAGTGGGGCAGGCAGTGAAATTCCGCTCACGTGCAAAGGTGAACCAGCCAGGATTGGTAAATCATGGAGAAGACACTTCCTAGCGTCTTCCGAGGAAATTCAGAGTTCCGTATCAGCCACAATAGTGAAGGGGGGTATATAAATTATCAGAAGGATCAAGTATGAAATTTAAATACTCTACTATTAAACCAGATATTCTGTTCAAAACCATCTTTCTTCCTGTCGTCTTCACTCCCCTGCAGTGATCTTTCACAGTCTACCCATCTAGCATTCATCAGTCTAGTGAAAACATGTCGGTTCCAAAATTCATGAAAGCCGTGGTATTCAACGGACCGTTCGACATATCCGTAGAGGAGAGACCAGTCCCTCAAAGTATGTCATCATCAGAGTATATGCACCGTTTAAGTAATCTGACTTTGACCAGTTCAGGATCCTCGAGATGTTATTGTCAAGGTCAACATGACTGCGTTGTGTGGATCGTTCGTCTCCCTATTGCCTCAAACTTTCACGCCTATACTAATAGAATAGTGAGTTGCATCTCTACCGAGGACTTGAACCAACGGAACCCAACTTCATCATGGGCCATGAATTCACAGGAACTGTTGTTGGGCTGGGCTCTGCTGTGAAATCTGTACAGATCGGCGATAAGATCGTCTCGCCTTTCACTGCGTCATGGTGAGTCAGTATTACTAATGGAGCCCAATCTGTATTCAAATATCCATCGCAATGGTTCTAATCTACTATCACAGTGGCCAATGCTATTACTGCGAAAACGGTGGATCAGCTAGATGCGTCAACAGCCAACCTCTCGGCTCCCCAAACCTTGACGGTGCCCAGGCCGAGTATGTCCGGGTTCCCTTCGCCGATGGTACTGTCGCGAAAGCTTCTGCAGACATACATGACCAAGCGTTGATTCTCATGGCCGATATTTTCCCAACTGGTTACTTTGGCGTCAAGAGCGGCGTTGAGATGATGCCGAACCTTGATGTACATGACTCGACGATTGTTGTAATAGGATGCGGCCCTGTCGGGTTGTGTGCTGTTGTTGCTGCTGCTGCTCTGAAACCCAAAAATTTGTTTGCTGTGGACAGTGTCTCATCAAGACTTGATCAAGCAGCAAAGCTGGGAGCCGAGCCTCTGAACTTTATGAGTGATAAGACCGGGATGCACGATCGCATCAAGGCGGCTACCAATGGTCGAGGTGCCGACATCGTGGTAGAAGTCGTTGGTCTTTCACCAGCACTCCGCACTGCGTTCGATTTGGTCCGCCCCTTCGGTGCCATCAGCAGTATTGGTGTTCACAATGCTGAGGTATATCTCCTACTCTTCAGTCAGCACTCTACAGATTACTGATACGATATAGATTCCTTGGTCTGGAAATGATGCCTATAAGTAAGTTCCATTAACTACGCCGACAATTGATACTAACATTGTTAGTAAAAACATTCGACTCCAGATGGGGCGATGCCCAGTGAGAAGCATCTTCCAGGAAGCGATGAACGTCCTGAAGAAAGAACAAGATTCTCTTGAGTATGTACCCTCTTGTCCCTTCCCTTCATTTTCTTGCTGGTTTCAAGGGTTAGTCAAGTTAATATGCTGTAGTTTCCTGTTTGATAATATTCTGCCCCTATCTGATGCAGTTCGAGGTTACGATCTTTTCAACCAATCAAAGGTTCAAAAGGTTATCTTCAAGGTTTAATGTCCATATAGCAACAGAAAATTAGTGTCTTACAAGCTTACATTTTCTCGACTGTCTGTGTATCAAGTGCTCATTTCAATCAGTAGTCTTGTTCTCATAGACCAGTATAACATTGCCGCTTAGTCGCGCAGCCTCCTACCACTTGGATGTCAAACGATATACTGTAGAATATAAAGCTTCCGAGTCGACAGAATCTTATTCTAGAGACTTCTCTAGACAGACGGGTTAATAATTATTACACACCAGATTATCTTTTTCCAGATTCGTTCCATCTAAGCACAGGGTCAGTCCTCATGCTTGTGCATGGTCTCAATGTCGAATGAGTCCGATGAAGTAATGAATTTGTCTTATTGGTAATTCTATCCCTTTACGATGAATCAATCCAAGTAGTCAGCATGAAATGCTACATTTGCACGAGACCGAGTTATTAACTTGGAAGTCCAAACGTAATCGCCATGACTGATTGCGTTATACCAGGGTAGTCCATATGCGGTAATTATTTCCATGGGCCGACAGAATCTTCCAATTGCGTATTGCCTAGCACGAATGCTACTCCATATCGTACAATTAAGCATAAATAGCGTCTATTTCGTCATGCAATGTCAATTGTGACACTTTGCGGATCCGAACTTCTCAAGGTCGAGGATTGTTATCTCCGCAATAGACGACAGATTACCTATTGTTATATAGAGTAATGGAAATCGGAATAGATTTCTTCTTCTGGTGCCCCATTTCTCTGTAGTACCGCTATCTCATCAAAATGGGCAACGAATCTAATGTGGTCTGTGAGGCAAATGCCCCCTCGATCGAGTCTCCTTCGAAAGGCAAGACAGTGACAAAGAAATACGCCGATGTAACTCTTCGTCTCATTGAAGAGCACGGGGATCATGTTGAGCCTTTGTCTTCCGAAGAAGAGAAAAAAGTCCGAAGAAAGCTATATCTGCGGCTGGTGGGGTTGCTTTCGACTATCAACATCATGCTCTTTGTTTGTTTCCTCGCTCGGCATTGTGCTCTTACTGCGAAAGCTAACACTGTCTCTTAATCCAGATCGATAAATCTACTTTGGGCTATGCGGCAATCCTCGGGCTTTTCGAAGAGACTGGCATCTCACAGGCTCAGTACAATAACTTGAACACAATGTTCTATGTCGGTAAGTTAAATGCGCTCATCAATTGGCATTATTAAAACGTCGATAGGATACCTCGCATTTCTGTGGCCTGGTCACTACCTCATGCAACGTTTACCCTTCAGCAAGTTCATTGCTGGTATTATCTTCACATGGTCTATCGTCATATTCCTCCATTGTGTCGCAACCCGATATGCAGGGCTCGTTGTACTTCGACTTGCCTTGGGTGCAGCCGAAGGAGTAGTTGTTCCAGCGCTCGAAATGACCATTGGCATGTTTTTTAACCGAGCTGAACAATCTTTCCTGCAACCCATCCTTTGGATTACTTGTCAAGGTGCACCGATTGTTACAGGATTTATCGCGTATGGTCTCCTCTGGAGTAGCGGGCCAATTCTACCCTGGAAGCTGCTCCATATTGTTACTGGTGGCATCACTTTCATCCTCTCTATTTGGGTCTGGTTCGACTACCCCAGTAACCCTGCCGAGGCTAGGTTCTTGACGCTCCAAGAGAAGATCCATATCATTAAGCGTGTTCAACAATCACAGCAAAGCTCAATTGAGCAAAAGCAGTTCAAGAGATCGCAGTTCATCGAAACCCTGAAAGATCCGGTGTCTTGGTTATTCGCACTGCAAGCTTTCACCCTCATGTACTGCAACAACCTCACGTATGGTCAAAAGAACCTCCTCGTCACATCGCTCGGTGTTACTCCACTCGAGTCTACTCTTGTTGCAGTGGCCGGGGGCGGCTTCGGAATCGTCAACTGTGTCATCGCGGCATTTGCCCTCCGGAAATACCCTAAGAACTTGGCGTTGCACTGCACTCTTTGGTGCTTACCTGCTATTGCCGGTGGTATCGGAATGGTGACAGTGCCCTGGGACCAAACCATAGGTTTACTTGCCTGCATGTTCTTGGCTGCTCATACCTACGGCGTCGCATATATCATAGCCCTTGGGTGGACCAACTCTTCAGCTGCAGGCTATACTAAAAAGCTGACAAGAAATGTGATGTTCATGATTGGTTATAGTACTGGCAACCTAGTATCGCCTCAGATCTGGGTTGCATCAGCTAAGCCAAGATTCTATGGAGCTTGGTCCTCGATGATCGTCATCAGTTGGTTCGGAACACCTGTCATTTTGTGGATTATTCACTTCATTCTGGCTCGAAGGAACAAAACCCGAAGGGAGAAGATCAATGCCATTGGTGAAAACGATGGTTATCACTATGTTGAACAGCTTGACGAGGGTGGCAGATTGGTCAAAGTCAAGGTTGAAGTTGCCATGTTGGATTTGACGGATCTAGAGAATGAGAGTTTCATCTATCCCCTGTAATTCAGCTAGTCTCATCAACAAACAGAGAGTTCAATGAGCTATAAATAGTCGTGGCATCGGACAAGAAGCATATAGATCATATTCGATTGAACTGAGACGTCAGGAGTGAATCTGTTCGATGACCTTGATGCCTACAGTGATCCCAAAGTGATCGCTGACCCAACACTATCCGACCCAGATTTAGTCTTCAGCCCTATTCCAAAACGGCCTAATCTTCCTGTAGTGTCCTGGGCTTCTTTCAACGCAACAGTCTCGATGCGTACTGTATAAAGAAACGTGTCCAACTGCTCTCCTTCTCTGGTTCTGCCGGAATGGGGGCTCCCTTTGTTTCCTTTGCTTTTGCTTTTGCTTTTGCCTTTGCTTTTGCTTTTGTTTTTGCCTTTGCCTTTGCTTTTGCCTTTGTCGGACGTGCTGTCTCGAAATGTGAAAACTTTTGGAGATATAACTCGTTGAACTCCGGATCAGAGAGCTCATCGGCGCGGCGGAAGTCACCTCGACGCGCGAGCTCAGCATCAATAACTTTATTTATCTTTGAGGCATCCGGAGGAGTGCCGTAAGATCTGGTCAGGTTCATGTTTTGCTGTTTTGGTTGGAATCGTGACTGCCAATGCTGATTGAAATATCCATACCGCTGGCCCAGATGCAGTACACGAGCACTTCTGTGGAAAGAAAAGGCAAGGCGACGAGGGGCGAATAAGCCATTCATATTTGCAGTCACAGCTTGTCGTGATGATGCGTGCTGAGGTTGTTAATGAGGAGGCTATGTTACTACGGCAGGGCACTGCGGAAGATGCGCTGTCTTGGGTACCCCGCTATCATGACTAAGCGGCTTGTTGTCTCGCCAAGGTGCGTGGCTGTGGGGCTGCGGAAGAGAGTGTTTGATTCGTTCGGCACTTTCTTCCGCCATTGACCCGCTTCTTGGTTTAGCCGGCATTACGAAAATCCGGTGAGGTTCACCTACCCTACTGCGAATCTCTATTATTAGTTGAACAATTCAATACCATTGAATGTCTATGGTGAGATGGAGGTAGGGATTGAATTTACTGATCCTGTAGTAGTAGAAAGGTATAGATATACGTTGCTTTTCTTTGCTGTTAGTTCCAGCTTGCAATTGAAAAAGATGGATACACATTGCTGAAATCTTTCACACATCGGTTAATCGCTTGCTGGTCACTAAAGTTCATTTGTAAATAAGCAATCCGGACTCCAATATAACACCTTGGTAGTCAAGAATCTCGTTTAAATAAGGCGCAATAAATTATATACAATACCTACTATGGCCTACTCGAAGTTTCTTCCCGTTTGGAAATTCCAAGTATGGTATGCACATTTCGGATTGGACGGTGATTACAGCGTGTTGGGTAGCATCCCCTTGTCAAAGAAAATGTCCGTGCATATGGTGTTGCTGTTACAAATGTACTTTCTCTTGATGTTGTCTGAGACTGTTTCTTGACTTGCAGGCTGGCCTATTACCTGTGAAATGTCAATATGAAAATTGTATTCATAAGAGAAATAATAGAACATCTAATATCTAAAACTTTTGGCATCTGGCTTGCTATCCTCTATCACAGCATCTGACTCCATGGTTGTACTACCATATCTCGAGGTACCTTTATTGCCCACGTCAGAGCGGGTGGAACTTGAATTACCAATCACAGCCTGCAAAACTATCCACCCCGCGTCGCTTTTGTGGATTTCCCTCGGATTTCCCCTTTCCTTTTCCCCTTAGCAATACCGAGGCAGAGAACCTTGATGTCCGCACCTGTCGCGACAAGACCAGCAAAGAAACTCTACACGCTATCGCGTCTCGTCTAAGTCTGCTTAGTAGGCATGAACGTCCAAAGTATAAGTGACAAGACCCAGCACCGTGCCTGCGACCCTTGCAGTCAGTCTCTCTCCCCTTTCTCTTTGTAATCATCGGCTGATGACGTGTTTCAACAGGGAAGCGAAAAGTCCGCTGTTCCCGCCATACTCCTCTATGCGAACGATGTTCTCACTTTGCCTTGACTTGCGAATATTCTCCTATGAGGACTATAGGACGCCCGAGAAGAGGACAGCCGCTGGGTTATAGATCTAATGGCGTTGCAAATACTAGTGCAGCATCAATGTCGCCTAAGATTATGGAGACGAGGAATTTCGCTGGTATAATGGATCAATTCCTTGATGACTTGGCTACGCCGTCGCCTTCCTTCGACATGGACTTCTCTATAGACCAAGAGCCTGTACAAGCATCGGGTTCCGATCTGTTCAACGGCACATCTCCGCAACACGATCGCCACAACCATTATCCTGACATTGCAAGTAGGGATGCGGCAATAGCCCCACAGAGTATCGAAAACGCTACGAATTCAAGACCCCCTATTCAGAAGTGTTCCTGTATCGAGTTAGTGAACCAGCATTTCTCAGAGATAGAAAGCTCCCTTGAGACATTCCAAACGCTCAAGATACTGAAAACGTCTCTGGTGTCAGCAAGGAAAATCCTGGAGTGCACAGTCTGTTTCCAGTCCGTCAAGAGTCCACGCTCATCACGGAACGTTTATCTTTTAGGTTCTCTTCTATCCAGCATCGGCTCGTCTTATGGTGATTTTTTCTATATGCAGAAGCAACGAGCTTCCGATCCGTCAGTTTCTGGCACACCCATCAGCCTTTTTATCGGACAACAGGCTGATGCGCAAGACATGGTAGAGGTCTCTCTCGAGGGACCGAGCTACATTGCTTTTCTACAAGCAAGCCTCAAAAGGGAGTTGGCTTGTCTTGTGCAACTAGGCGACGAGTTAGCGGCGAGACAGAGTCAGTCTCACACCGAAGGTCACGAGAATTGCGAAACGGGGACAAGTTGTTCAAATACTGAAACACCTCCAACGACAAAGCATCCGACCGAGATGTGCCCCAAGGAAGTTGATATGACGACTGCTTGCGCGTGCTTTCGGACGGTTGATCAGGTCAGGGCTGCGGTAGCAGAGGCAAAAAGGATAATTACAGCGTGACTTGAGGACCATGATCATAACCTACCGCTTCAAGCGCTGTTCAGAATATACCCATCGCTTCTTCATTCATCAGTAACTTATACCGGTGCAATATTATGAATCTATGAAAAAGTTAAAGGCTATCATGTTTAATCGTTGAGTTGTTATTAGCATGTCACACGAACGATTGGTTATCCTGTTATAGGTAACCTGAAATACTTCGCGCAAACCACGGAAATGCGGCGCGGAGACGGAGCGCGGAGACTTTTGACAGCGGGCGAAAGTGGGGCCGTCCGCGGAACTGAGAAAGGAAAGAGTGTCACCATAAACCACAGCACAACTCCTTTGTCTATTTATTGGACTAGGTTCATCTAGTTTCAAATAATCTTTCTCGATACCTCAAATCAGTATTAACTCCACTTTCGAAGCCATATTTACAACATCATGGGTGCATCTTGTTGTGCATCGAAGTCTGAGCATGTTAGTGCCAGCTTGGACGAACACGGCCATACAGCCGAACACTCTGATTCCCAACACCATAGTAGCCATGACCATCATGATACTCACGAAGAGAATACCAGAGATCACCATGATCATGGGGGCTGTTGCGACGATCATTCCGACGCCTCTAGCGTTACGTCCCAGGCTTCGACATGCTGTGGCAGCGAGGAGCAATGCAGTGGTGAGCTCGTCTCTGTAAGGGTTGAATACATTGATCTCCATTCTAACTATGCATAGAAAAGTGCATCTATGCCATCGCTGCCCTGCAGTGCAAGAAAGCCTGTGACGAAGATCCAAGACATCAAGGTAACTTCACAACCCACACATATATATCATCGCCAAGTTTCTAACAAGAAAAGGATCCCACGATCTACCTCACGGGCACGAACTCGGCCAACACGAGGATGACACAGCCTGCGGTACCCATCTGGCGGCTGCATTCGACCAGTATAGCAGCTACCTCGAACAGATTCGCTGCATCTGCCGAAGCGCCATCGAACAAGGAATGACGTCCCTTGAAACCTGCTGTATGACCACCCGATCGAACACGAATAAACACAAACATAAACATGGAGGCAAAAAACAGAAGAAGAGCACCCTCCCTATGATCCCAACTTTCAAACCTTCAGGTCCTGAGAGTAAAGAAGTTGACGTCGAGCGCGGAGTAAATCTCGAGACTATCGGCTTCTTGGTCAGTGGCATGGATTGCACCTCGTGTGCAGACAAATTGTTGCGAATCTTTCGGAGCATGTCTGGCGTTTCCAATGCCCAGGTCAATTTTGTCATGGGAAAAGGAGAATTCGATGTTGATTGCTCCTTGACTAATGGGGAAGAAGTTCTCAGCTTCGTGTCTGGCGCAACTGGATTCATGCTTAGCAAAATCGTTGGTGGGAATTTCTATGTCGATATCTTGGCCACGATGGAACAGAGCAGACAACTTGTTGATAACCCACCCCTGGGTGTAGTCGATGTACAATGTCTCGACAAGAAGACAGTTCGCCTGTCGTACGAGCCAACAACTATTGGTGCTCGAGACCTGATGGAACAGGTACAAGACAGGTGCAATGGTCTGGCTGAGCCTCGTGGCGACCCTCAACTTGAGAGTAGTCGCCGCCGTCTCTGGGACCAACTTACAAAGACCCTTCTGGCGGCTGCTCTCACTATCCCTGTCGCAGTCGTATCATGGAGTGAAGGCCTCGTGGACAAGAAGACTGAGGGAATCATTTCGTTGATACTTGGTACGCTTGTCCAAGCCATCGCTATTCCCGAATTCTATCGCCCAGCACTCTCTGCCCTGTGGTACAGTAGAACAATCGAAATGGACATGCTTGTTGTCATCAGTATAACGGCTGCTTATGTCTACTCTGTCGTTGCGTTTAGCTTTGAGATGGCGGGAAGCCCTCTCGATGAAGGCCAATTCTTCGAGACCAGCACCATGCTCATCACCCTGATCCTCCTTGGTCGACTTTTAGCTGCCTTTGCACGAGTGCAAGCTGTTTCTGCTGTATCGCTTCGATCAAAGCAGAACAATATAGCTGTGCTTGTTGAGAGGGAAAGCGACCGCGAGATCGACGCTCGGCTTCTTCAATACGGCGATGTTTTCAAAGTCCTCCCTCATTGTCGTGTTCCTACTGATGGTATTGTCATGTCTGGCAAAACCGAAGTGGACGAGTCAATGTTGACAGGGGAGACACTACCCATTGTGAAACAAAAGGGCAGTAGCCTTATCGCCGGCACTGTCAATGGTGACGGTACTGTCGTTGTTCAGTTGACGCGCCTTCCTGGCAAGAACACAGTCACCGACATTGCGCAGCTCGTGGAGGAAGCCGCGAACTCGAAGCCAGAGATTCAAGATCTGGCTAACAAGGTTGCTAGTTGGTTTGTACCCGCCATGGGTACAGTTGCTATTCTTGTCCTTGTGATCTGGATTGTATGCGGGATTGAAATTCTCAATTACAGTGGTGGTACGAGTGTTGGCAATGCCATCACGTATACCGTGGCCACTCTCGCAGTTGCTTGTCCTTGTGCTCTTGGTCTCGCTGTGCCTATGGTTCTTGTTGTCGCTGGTGGCATAGCCGCTCGAGGTGGCGTTATCATCAAGTCTGCTGATATCACCGAAGGAGCGCGCAAGACTACTGATGTTGTCTTCGATAAGACTGGCACAATCACCGAAGCTGAGCTTGTAGTGAATGAGAGACTGAATCTGAATGGGGACTTATCAAATAATCTTGCTTTAGCAAAGGCTCTGGTTTCTGGAGGTAAACATCCCGTCTCTGCCGCCGTCGATGATTATCTGGGACTACAGAGTATCAAGAACATGTCAGAGGTGCTCAACATTCATGTTGTCCCTGGCGCCGGAGTTGAGGCCGAATACCTGGATTCGACTGTCAGAGCTGGCAACTCTCGCTGGACTCAAGCTGGCCAACTGGAAGACGTGTCACGACTCGAACACAGCGGTCTCACTACACTTGTCATCACACGAGATGGTGTTCCGCTCATTGTCTTCGGTCTTTCGGCTCAAATCCGCCCAGAAGCTGCACGAGTCATCTCTGAGCTCAAGTCTCGGAACATCAACGTTCATCTCGTTTCAGGTGACCAGATCAAAGCTGTTCAGGCTGTTGCCGCCTCTGTTGGGATATCAGCTGACAAGGTTGTTGGCGAGCGCACCCCGCCAGAGAAGAGAGATTATGTCGCTGCTTTGATGGGTCAGGGAAAGCGAGTTCTCTTCTGTGGTGACGGAACCAATGATGCCATCGCCATTGCCCAAGCCGATTACGGTGTTCAGATGGGTGGGGGTTTAACAAGCAGTGACGTGACCCAAGACGCAGCAGCAGTCGTCCTTTTGAACGGTCTAGAAGGTATCCCATTCTTACTCGACATCAGTAAAGTCTCGTTCCAACGCATGTACTTTAACTTCATCTGGTCTGCTGTCTACAATTTGTTGGCAATAACAATGGCAAGCGGTGCTTGGGTTGAGTTTCGGATTCCTCCTCGATATGCTGGCTTGGGAGAGATGGTTAGTGTTGTTCCTGTAATCTTTGCTGCAAACACTATGTTTTTTGCGAGATACTTCAAGTTGAGGGATTAGATGGACGCGATGTATCTACTTGCAACGAGAAATAGAAACGTTCAAATATTACTATATTTGAGTCTAGGAAGATTCTTTCTAGAACGGGGAAAGGAAATGATCTCTGTTATTTAGATGCTGATGAAGTAAGTCGAAGGTGACAATCCTCGTCTTGTTGCTAGTTGGCCCTTTCACTGATTACTGGTTTTGTGGAGATTGGACTGTCTAACAGGCCGGAGACCAGACGCCGAGGCAAAATAAGTGTCAAATGCTATTGGCTATACAAACCTCGGCTAGCCCATCATTGTCTTATCCTTGTACCTAGTTCTTTCAACATCAACCACCTCGTCTCTTTCTTACTTTGCCACAAAAGTATGGATATTCATTACAATGAGCAACACAGAGGCAGTTGCAGTCACGGTAAATGGCGAGAGCCACGAGCTCCGCGCCCTGCCAGTGCCGTCACCATCTTCACCAGTGACACTCTCACGAAATTCTATGCATAACTCAGCTCTAGGCTCTGAGTTTGAGCATGACAGACGTTCGGAGAATCAACAACAGCTTGCTCCTGTAGACGGAGGAATCGCGGCCTGGCGACTACTTGGTGCAGCTTTCGTATTTGAGACGCTACTATGGGGTAAAGTAATCTGCCTAAACTAAGTAATTGAAACTGACATGGCATAGGGTTTCCATTGTCCTTCGGTGTTTTTCAAGACTACTATTCCAGAGTCCCAGCTTTCGCTAGCAACCCTTACATCGGTGTCGTCGGTACAATAGCATCTGGCCTTGGTTACATAGGCGCTCCATTTATCATGCCATTCATCCAGCGGCATCAGCGTTGGCGACGGCAGATGATATGGGTCGGTTGTATGCCACTCACCTCCTTGATTCTACGTATACGATAAGACAATTTGTACTGATGCATCTTACTCTGAGTAGGGCCAATCTGTATTGGCGGACTAGTAGCAGGTTCTTTTGCCAATACGCTCGAGACCCTGATTCTCACGCAAGGTGTCGCTTATGGCGTTGGGTTTCTAATACTCTATTATCCCATACTAATCATGGTAAACGAGTACTGGATAGCTCGCCGGGGCATGGCCTACGGTTTACTCTGCGGTGCGTCGGGGTTTTCTGGTGCCATTATGCCCTTTATCATACAAACTCTCCTCGCAAAGTACGGATACCAGACGACTCTCCGCGCCGTTGCTGTTGGCCTGTCTGTTATGACTGGTCCTCTGATTCCCTTCTTAGACGGTCGCTTACCGCCTTCTGAACATGTCAACACGCCCGAGACCAATTGGTCATTTTTCAGGAGTCCTCTCTTTTGGCTGTATTCGGTGTCCAATTTGTTTCAAGGCTTTGGCTACTTCTTTCCCGCACTGTACCTCCCGTCTTTCGCAACTTCACTCGATCTTGGCGAGAAGTCTGGACCTGTCCTTCTCGCCATCATGAGTATATCCCAGGTTGTAGGGCAATTTGTGTTCGGCTATCTTTCAGACCGCAAGCTTCCACTTGACATTCTGGCTTGCACCTCCACTCTTGTCGCGGCCGTGGCCACTGTCATGGCGTGGAGGCTTGCAAACTCGTTTCCCATCCTGGTTGGATTTACTATTCTTTATGGTTTCTTTGGGGCTGGGTTCACTGCTACCTGGGCAAGGATGAGCACTACAATTACCGATGACGTGACGGCGGGTCCGATTGTCTTTGGTCTACTCAACTTTGGCAAAGGTATTGGCAATGTCCTCGCAGGCCCAATCGGGGGCCTCCTGGTTTATAACAGCAGTGCGCCGCAGAACTCCACTGCTGCGCCTTTGACCCGGTCGTCGTATCATTGGGTCATTGTCTTTACTGGATTTTGCATGTTTGCAAGTACTTGCACCATATTCCTGCGATATCCCAGACGAGCCCTGAAGATTCTATGTACTGCGTCCCTGCAGGAGCCAAGCCATGGACGCAGTTATCCTTTCCATGAGTGAACCGAAAGTCGCAACAGCGATGAGTCGAGAAACAATTTCCACTATTAATTGATTGCTTCCTTCGATTTTCAAGCCAAATAATACTATTTGTTGAGTCAATTAAATCCACAAACTAGAGGGTTACAATGGACAATAAGTTATCTACTTCCATGCTTCCCAAACGTCCTTGACTGTAAGGCACTTGATGCCTGAAAATTCCAGTGTCAGATCAATAGTCGTATCCAGATCAACTTCTCCTTTAGAGAATCCAATTCCTGACAAAGCCAGGATATTTTTCATGCTGTCATGCATTTCTGTAGGCAAAGCCTTCTTCATACTGGGTGTGAGATCAATCTCACCCTTCTCCATCTCTTCCACGGAGAAATACTTGACGTTGAACTTGGTACCCTTTACCTCTTCAGCCAGCCGAACGGCGTCATTGAGAGTGGTTCGGTTTGCAACAATCGAGTATCTGCGCTTCCAGTGCGGAAGGTCGAGCGCGGCGACCGTGAACTTGGCTGCATCGGTGGAATGTGTGAGCACCACAGGACTGTTTCCATCACCTGGAATTACTGCAGCGTTGTTTTCAGGGTCAATGAGCATGTTCACTGCGCGGAGATGGGTTGGGATACGAGGAGCAGCCCAGTAGTCCAAGAATAGACCAATTGAAATGAGAGAAAATTCTAGGTTGGTCTTTTCGAGGGCATCAACTGCTTTCAGTTTCCAGTGGTACGATGGGAAATGGGCGATGTTGCTGGTCGCATGTTAGTCCAATTCTAAAGAACTTGAAAAGGGAAAATACTCACTCTTCCCGGTAGACCATTCCAAACTCACTCGGCAAGAAACGCTTGGTGGATTTTGACCTACTCGCTGCCTCAATGAGGTTAAGCTGAGCTTGTCCACTGTCGTCATTATCGATAGGTAGACATGATAACACAGTGTCAATCTGCTCAGAATCGAGAAGAGACACCAACGCGTTTGTGTCAGAGTAGGAGACAGCCCGAGTGTCAGGCGCGGTATCCGTTCGTGATAGGATAATAAATTTATGGGTCTTTGCCTCCCTGAGGGCATCGACCATTGTACGGCCCAGGCCAGATGAGCCTCCAGCAACAGCGACGTTTCTCATGACTGATTGGTTTATGCAAAATGATAGATTGTAATGGGGTAATTGCAATATATGGCTGTTATACTCTTTATATATACTGGGTGAGTATTTTAGCTAAATGACGGAGTTGGCGTTTTGCGGAGTAAACCTTTGCGGAGTTTAGGAGATAAGGGATTTTACAGCACTAACCTGCATTAGCCTCTATTTTCCTAGCTCCTACCCTATTCTGCATGTATACAGCTAATATTGTTATGTTAGAGAAGTATCTAGATAGCAATAAGAACTTAAAAGCGATTTTGGAGGCAACCCGAATACGAGCCGCTAAAAATCGTATTCAGGTGAAAATTCGTTTATCTGGCTCGTTTAGTTCTTTTCGCTAATTAATTATTCGCTCTGCTATACGAGTCAAGGTTGTTGCATTGCGTTGCATTGAAACTGAGACATTCCCCGAAACCTGTTTATTTTAGAAGCCGACGAACCAATTGTATAATTATTATATTTCAAAACGATTCTCAGCACTTAACGACCCACTCGGGTTCGGGACTCTACTGATCCCCGATGCATGCTGTTCGGGCTCTTGGGCAGTTTAGCGTGTAGATCTTCGGCATCACCAGATTAAGTTCCGATAATCATTTAATATAAATATATATGTCGATAAACCAGCATTCAAATCCTTCTACTCTAAGCATTTAACTGCTATCATCATGTTAACCAAGCTAGATACCATTCTGGAGAATCCCCAGTATGCTATCCTTTGTGGTATTACTGTTCTTACCCTCTTCATTGTACAATTCCCCCTCTTCAACCGCGGTGGAAAATATCCCCTGTTGAATCCAAAGGGTTCTTTCGAACTCACGACCAACCGTGTTGTCAGAGAGTTTATCAACGACAGCATAAACATCCTCGAGAAAGGCAAATCTTTATTCGAAGGCCAAATTTACAGGGCCAACACAGACTGGGGACAAGTCGTTGTTATTCCTCACCAGTTCCTCGATGCGCTGAAGAGTCATAAAGACTTGGATTTCACAACCCCCGCTAAGGATGTAAGAACTTTGTCAGTAATGGCCCTGATGGTTATGGTCACTAACTCAGTAGGATTCGCACGCTTACATTCCGGGCTTTGAGCCATTTAGTGGCGATCACGATTTGAGCAAGGTCGTGATCAAATACTTGACGAAGGCTCTGAGTTAGTCTTACTTTTGGTATTTGGCGTCCTCTTTGCTAACTGTTAATCCTTAGACAAAGTGACAGGACCACTGTCAGAAGAGGCATCCCTAGCATTCCAGCATGTTATCGGCGGTTCAACAGGTACAAACCTCGTTCCGCTAATGAATGGAATTGTCTGATAACTAACCAATGGTGATATTTTAGAGTGGCATGAGATCCAGCCGTACCCTGACTTCATTCGTATTATCTCACGCATGTCATCTCGCGTCTTCATGGGCGAGGAGATCTGCCGAAATGAGGAGTGGGTAAAGCTCGCTGGGGATTACACAGTCCAGGCATTCAGGACTGGTGATATGCTGCGAATGTACCCCCGATGGTCTCGACCGTTCGTCCATTGGTTTCTACCCTCTTGCAAGGAGCTGCGAAGGACTCTAGATGCGGCTCGAAAATGTCTGGAACCGTTCTTGGAACGTCGAAACGCTATCAAGGCTGAAGCAATGGCTAAAGGTGAACCTTGCCCATACGACAACTCGTTCGAATGGTTCGAGAAGGAATACACCACACATGATCCAGCTGTTGCTCAACTTACCCTGTCACTTGTTGCTATCCACACCACTACCGATCTTCTCCTGGAGACTGTCCTTAATATTGCTCAGCATCCTGAGTTACTGATACCGCTTCGAGAAGAGATTGTCCGCGTATTATCTACTGAAGGTTTAAAAAAGACTGCTCTACTTAACTTGAAACTGATGGACAGTGTTCTTAAGGAGTCTCAAAGACTCAGACCGGTCCTCCTAGGTAAATTCCCCCACTGCTGGTGTCGAGTTCATATTATTAACATGTTACATAGGCAGCTTTAGAAGACTGGCTATGAAAGATGTTACTCTTCCCAATGGCGATGTTATCAAGAAGGGAACCAAGATCGTCTGCACCACTTCGCACATGTGGAGTTCTGAGTCCCATGAGTCTGGAGAACAATTCGACGGCTATCGATTCCTGCGTATGAGAGAAAAGAAGGAGGCCGAGCAAGGGAAAAACTCGCATCCTCATCTTGTTAGCCCTAGCACCGACCACCTGGGTTTTGGTTATGGCAATCACGCATGCCCGGGACGTTTCTTTGCCGCCAACGAGCTTAAGGTAGCACTTTGTCACATGCTCTTGAAGTATGACTGGAAAATGGCCGATAATGCCGTCCCTACACCAGTTGCCTTTGGAATGGCATACATGCCTGATTTGCGAGCCAAGCTGCTTATTCGACGACGTTCTGAGGAATTGGATATTGATTCCGTGGAGTACCAGAGTTAGAAACTTCTGTACACTACTTTTGCTGACCGGAAGGACAAACTCGGAATTATTCCACAATGAACTCCAAAGCCAAGGGTTGATACCTCCCAGCCTTACTTTGTCTACTGAGCCTACTCAGCTCGATCATCTTTGCCAGATGATCCAGGACTCGGTCACTAGTAGTAACCTCATCGTTAGACACGCAGACTTTAGGCTTTGTGTAGACTCCATATGCAAACTTGGAGGGAAAAAGTGGCTCAATGATGAGGTGATTTTAGCTTGTCTACATCTATCTGATAAGTTGGCCTTTGTCCGAGTTGGCTTCTCAATTTCATTGTATCGGGAGACACAGGGACTCAGTCTCCTCGAACGCCCATTCGAGATGGCGGCGAAGAAGATAGAAGAGTGGCACCGTCAGATGGGGGAACGAAGCCGCTTAGTCTGTTTCTTCCCACTACTTCAACATGGGAATCATTTCAGTCTCCTAGAGATAAATGAAAGACAAAGTTCCGTTTTCCACTATGACCTAATGGGCTTAGGGGAAAACACCGACATCAGGGTACAAAGCTTGGTTCAGTACTCGCAAAGTCTATGCTGATGATATGATAGGCGGCATGTAAAAAGGAGTTTCCTCTCTTCCAATATATTGAGACGGTACTGTACTTCAGATGGTTACTTGTGCTTTAGTTTGACTAACACAGGGGGTTAGGAAACATTGCATCAGGTTGATGGTTATAGCTGCGGCCCGCTTGTTATCCGGCATGCACGACATTGCATGTCAAGCCGCCCTGTCGTCTCTGCAGGTACAGATACGTACAACGCAAAGGGGATTAAAGCTGATGCCGTACGTCTCTTGCAGTTGGCATGGCTGTGTGGTGAATTAGCCGCTGCTCCTGAATCACGGAGGAGTAAGTGGAAGGCTAGGGATGAGGGTTTTGTAAGAGAACGAGGTAGCTTTCAAGACGATTGTCCTGACGTCATAGTTATCGACTAGATAAATTAACTGTGTCTCCGAAGCTATCACAAAAACCGTTGTATTGATCCTTGTTTCAGCCTTATGCCTTCGCACGTGGCGATGACACCTGTGCTACATGACAGCATGCAGATCCACGTGATACCACACTGTTTCGTGTTTCATGAAACAGTTTCTCGAAACTCAATTCCAGAACGGCAGTATTCTGTGCTGTGTGAAACAGTTGTCCGTCAGCTTTGTGTGTATTGGCTGCCCTCTATGCCATTTATTTAAAGTCAGCGCAATACTCAGAACTCATTCAATACGTTTTCAAGCAACGATTAGCATATTACCACAGCCATGAATGACAAGGAATACCTGATGACTACGATACCGTGCACCCCAAATAAGGAGCTATCTCAAGCCCTGCGTAAAGTTTCATACAGCAAAATGGTACTTGAGGCTCATGACGCTCCAGCAATGAAATGCGCCATAGCTGCCTTATCGAACTGGATCTTCCTTGCTGGGTTCGTTGTGATTCCCGGTACCTTTACGTCATTAGGACGTGCCGCCCTACTTAGCGAGTCCCAAGCTGGTAGAGTGGTGCAGGGCATGATTCGCAATACCCCGCTTCTGGTTATAGGTATTTTATGCTGCACAGCTGGAGGAACAGGAATTGGATAGACCGCGTGGAAATTTAGGAAAAATTATGTTTGGTTGGTTGATCGTATCTTAATGTAAGTTCTCTATCACTGCGTGCAATTGGGTTTATATTGCTAACTGGAGTATAGTCCTGGATTACTTAACTCAATTGTCGCTCTTCTCATGAGCTTGATTAACATATATACAGCACAAGAAGGCGAGTGGTTAACAACAGCAATAGTGACTGTCTGTATCATCGGAACATGGGGTACTGTCACGGGGGCAATGCTTGCAGTCTGTGAGATATGGCTATTGAGGACATTGAGTAAGGTGTAATAGAGGATGGCTACTATTGGATTTTCTATGATCTGAGGAAACAAAGGAATAAGAATGATCACCATAGTTTCTGTTAACCAGTCTCGCTTAAATATAACTGCTGAATCTGTGCTCTCACGCACTCAATAGTGTACTGCGAACTCTCTGTCACCATCATTTCAAGCCAGTGGGCCAGCTGTCTCTTTCCCATGGCCCAGGTAATGAGGTGGTAAGTCCAGGCATGCTCGCCTTTGAAGGTCCGTTGTGGTGATGCCCCTAGGGAAATGAGCTGCGCGATGATCTCGATAGCTCGTTCATCTGGTAGATAAAGGGCATACATAATAGGTGTAGCGCCTTCTGCATCTGTGCAATCTGGGGGGAATATTCCAGTCACGGACGAAGCTAAAGATCATATCCTAAAACCCTCCTCTTGCCGCAGCATACAGCCCGTTCGTACGAGATTCTCCACGCGGATCGGCGCCTAGCTCAAGCAGTAGTTTGGCTGTGTCGTGATGCCTGTTAAGCAGAGTTAGGCAAAGGGGGCTCAAGGTCGCCGCATTAGAAGTATTGCTGACATCAGAGATGGCTGACAGCACTTTTACATGTTCCTTGCCCTCGTATGCTGCAAGAGCGAGGGGTGTGAAAGTGACGTTGGTTTGGCGAGGGGTGAACACTGGGTTAGACTATTGATCGAATTGAAAGTCCCTAAATGGAAAGATGTCTCTTTGAAGCGTGATCTCTTCTTCTTTGTCCAAGATGAATTCGATGTCAAGGATGTACGCGCTGATAGTGCCAACAATATACCTGCTTGGCAAGAAGGAGATATAGCTAGATAAAGACTGCAGGGAAAATATGGTAAAGAAATAGTTTCGGGGTGGTGAGTGTGGTCGGTGAGGTTGCCTTTGCTGTCTAAGATAGATATTGATGAGGGTGGAGGATGGAGATGAGCTGTGTTCCGAGAGAGAGGCCGCTATCCTTATATAGTTGTGCTGGGAGTCAGCAGGCCTCCAATTCTCCTCCACAGATTCTCAGGGATACTTGTTGGTTCTGTACTTCTGGCCTTGATCCTCCACAGGACGGACACTGGCATCTGACTTGGGCAAATTCCCCTATATGGTAAGTCGACCGAAGCGTTGTTACCTGTTCCAATATGTTGTACGGTCTCGTACTTCTGGTCGACCTCTTTGCAAGCCTGATATCACTCTACTAAACCAATTGCTTCACCATGATGATAACGAATGATCTATTGGATGGGCTATGATACCAGGCGGGCTCATAAACCAAGCCACCAACAAGCTTGGCCTGAATCAAGTTTTACTTATTCCGGTATCTAATCGAAGCCTTTATTACACTTAACTAGTCATTCTATTATAAGATTACCATATCCAGTAATTATACTAAGGCTTAGATACCCTCACTTATATATTATGAAACGCTATATATATTGCCGACCTCTCTGTAAGCCCTCTACCACCTCACTCGTCTAATAAGTTAATAGATATAATACATTACGACCTTTTTCCTAGGCTATGACCCTAATTATGCACGTGATTGACCTATGCGACGACCATGAGGCAGTAGTTATCTCCAATAAGAATATCTCCATGGGATTTTTTGACGTCGTCGTAGGCTCCGGCAAGGCATTCTGCTCTCCTGGGCCCCCCTTTTCCACATACCGAAACAGGATATTCATGTTTAGCCCAGATTCAATCCCAGTATCACTGCCCTTAACCAATCAATGGGCTCAAGTTTAGTCTTTCGTAGGTAAGGATACGTCTTGAGATGTAGCAGTTGGTGGCCTTTTCGTCATGGGATTGGTACACGACTTGCACTTCAGCCGACCATGTGAAGACCAGGAGGCAATTATCGTGCCATGATATTATGTCTCTTTGTTCTAGTTGCCGTTCACGTCATCTCCTCTGCTTCAATATGGAGTTCGTCTATAAAATATTCCACTACTTAAGGGAGGATACTCCCCCTCTCGTTCCATATTTCAACTTCTCTCTTCAACACCAACAAGCCATTTTTGACAAAGACTTCACAGAAAGACCATAAACGCATCCTATCTAAATCATCTTTATTCATTCTTCTCTTTTTAAGAACAGCCCACGCAACCCCACAGCCACCAATACAATGTCTCACTTGTATCCTTCGTCCAGTTTTGGGGTTGAGTCTATTGTTAGCACGACTCAACGTTTCCTGGATCGCCTCTCGACCCATGTTTCTACGCCATGGTCGGTGGACGTTTCTGGAACTATGTTTCCTCTCCAAGCTTTCAATCATATACCTAGCAGTGAAGTATTCTTCTTGCCTCTTCCAAGGACTCGGCTAAAACTCTACCCACTATCTTACGCCGCGTTCCAAGGCCTGAATGCGGTTATTTCATCTCTTTTCAGCGTCTCATAGCGGGGCATACGCCTTCAGACTGATCTTAATAATACTCTGTTCTGTTCTTAGCCCTCTATTCTAGGCATAGAAGAACTGCCGAGTTACTTTTAGGTCTTAGAGCAAACCCAGGACGTCAGCTTTCATCCAATGGTTTACACGGTGCTGCACGGCGGGGACCTCAGGAAGAGATCCGTCGTTATATAACAGAGTTCAAGGTTAAGCCTGATATAGAGGACAAATTTTACGCAACGCCAGTCATATATGCGATGCAGCTAGAAGGACCGCATGGTTGGAACACTATCGAGCTTTTATTCAAGCTGGGAGCGGAGCCAGCGGCCATTGTTGGCGATGGTCTCTGGCCTTATTCCGAGATGGCAAGGGCTATGAGGAAACTGGATTTGGCGGAACGACTTGACGAAGCAGTACGTGTCTCGCCGGGCCGTGGATCAAGTTGCACGATTGATTCGGAATAGTGGTATCTTTCGATGATTATTCTATTTGCTTGGGTTTACTGAATGGTCATCAAGTCTATTTCTCATTGTATGTTTGTGTAGATAGTGCTCGAGGTACTATGATCCATTCTCCACCACAATCAATCGCCCGCGTTCTCCCACTCGGCAAGACATGCCACCGATGACCTTGTATGCGGATGGTTTGTGCCAAGCACTCGTTGTCTAAGAACTATACAGTCCCGCAAGAGTGCCAGAGCATCTCCAGTTCGGCCGCGACCTTTCCAGATAATAGCTAGATGGTCCATGCTAGTCAGCGTAGAGGGATGTTCCCGTGTTAATGTCGTCTCTCTTATCGCTAATACGTTTACTCCAAGCTCTTCCGCCTCCTTCAATCGTCCCTGATGCCGATATAGCGAAACTAGGCTACCCATACTCATCAACGTAGAAGGGTGCTTGTCTCCCAGGGTCCTCTTTCTTGCCGCTAATACTCTTACCCCGAGCTCTTCTGCCTCTTTCCACCGTCCCTGATGCTGGTATGTCGACGCTAGGTTGCCCATACTCATCAGCGTAGAAGGGTGCTCGTCTCCCAGGGTCCTCTTTCTTACCGTCAATGCTCTCACCCCGAGCTCTTCTGCCTCCTTTAACCGTCGCTGGTGCCGATAAATCGACGCTAAGCTACCCATACTCATTAACGTAGAAGGGTGCTCGTCTCCTAGGGTCCTCTTTCTTGCCGCCAATACTCTTACCCCGAGCTCTTCTGCCTCTTTCCACCGTCCCTGATGCCGGTATGTCGACGCTAGGTTACCCATACTCATCAGCGTATCAAGGTGCGCCTCTCCCAGGGTCCTCGTTCTTATCTCTATCACCCTTATCTCAAGCTCTTCTGCCTCTTTCAATCGTCCCTGATGCCGGTATGTCGACGCTAGGTTACCCATACTCATCAGCGTATCAAGGTGCGCCTCTCCCAGGGTCCTCGTTCTTATCTCTATCACCCTCATCTCGAGCTCTTCTGCCTCTTTCAATCGTCCCTGATGCCGATATATCGATGCTAGACTATCTTTACTTATTAGTATAGAGGGATGCTCTCTTGTTAGTACCCTTTTTCTCGCTTCTATCACTCCCACCTCGAACTCTTCGGCCTACTTCCAACGCCCTTGGTTCCGGTATATCGATGCAAGATTGGCCATAGTTATCAATGTATCAGGATGCTCGTCTCCCAATAATTTAGCTCTGGTGTCCATGACCTTATTGCTTATATCTTCTGCCAACCCATAGGCGCCTATGTTTAACATATAATATGTGCAATTTGTCAATAGATTGGCCCAGTCTAGCAATCCCTTGCTGGGTGGTTCCTCCCTGAACGCCGGCTCGACATGAGGAAGCAATGTCTGACAAATAGGCCAGGTCTCAAAACTACCATCTGGGAAATGTCTGGACATGGATTGAAGAAATAGGTGTCTCCATCGTTCTTCGTTGCCCAATCCAGATATCCAAAGCCGCGTGCAAAACTGTACTAGGGCATGCATCTCACACATGCCACTTGCTGCTGTCGCAGATACAAGTGAGTAGCCGCAGAGAACATCGAGATCGTCCTCAAAATTATCGCACTTTGCATCTCTACTGGCCTCATCCGGCAGGTCGGCACCATAGTCGCTAAGTATAAACTCAGGAATACCCTGCGGGTTGAAAAAGCTCATGAAGGAAAGCAGTTTTGCTGCAGATGGTCTCTCATGGCGTATCTGCTCGAAGATGACTTGCCATGTGACAACAACTGAGTTAGAAACTGTCTCATCTCGTCGAAGATCCCCAGCGTCCCTATTAAGGAGGTTGCCCTTCTTTTCATCGCTCTCCCGGAAAGTGTCTAGGTAAGTCTTTATCGATACCCGTGGGGCGCGGCGGTTGATGTAGGCTGCCGCTTGGGTGATGGCCAATGGAATGCAGTCCAGAGCCTGAAGAAGATCAGTAGCAGCATCCTTGTCGAAATCTCCACTGAGCTTGTTCTGGAGAAGCTGGAGGCCTTGAGCGCTGTCCATGTTTGACACTCGGTAGATAGCCTTATGATTTCCTATCAGCTTTTCGGCAGCATCCATGCTGCGCGACGTCACCAGTATGGTTCCGTTGCGGCGCTTCGGCAGGTACGCCGCCAACGGCCGTTGATCGCTCTGAGCAATGAAAGTGTTCTTGTCCGTTTGCTTGGTCGCTGCCTTGTCCTCGCTGATACTGGCGGGATAAAATAGGTTGACGTCATCAGCATTATCCAATATCATCAGCCATGAGCCAGCTTGCTCTGTCTGCAGCCAGTCACGTACGAGTCCGAGCACATCAATGTTGGGATCGTTTCGCCTCGGCAGCCGTTGACTTTCTGCAATAGACCGATAGGCCTCTTCGAACCTCGGCCTCGAACTCGCGTGCACCCAGTAGATGCTGGTCTTGTGTGGTTCTTTGTGGGCGCGATAGGCAAACTGGATGGTCACTTGCGATTTACTTTAACCAGTTAGCAAGGACAAACGTCAAAGCCGACTTCAGTATGGTGTAGCTTATACCCAAACCCGCCCATACCTACAAGGGCCATGCGACTCGTGGACCTCGCGTATTGTTTCTGCAGCCATGTAGTGATATCCGGTCGCTCGACAAAGTCCGGGTCTGGGTCGAATGGGACGTTGAAGCAGGGTATGCGGGTAACTGATTCGTCTCCATGAGGTTGGAGCAAAACACTGTCGAACTTCACTTGGATATCGAGCAAGATTGTACTACGATGGCGTCAGCTATCTCAATCGGTGCCCTAGGCAGCGTTTTCACTTACGTTTGGTCGACTTGTAGGCATAGCATGATGGTCTGTTTGTAGTGTTCTAGGTTAGAAACGATACCGTTAACCTCTTTGTTATCAAAGGGCCACTTGAGGGCACGGAGTCCGAGTCGGCGCATCGTCTTGCGGGCTTTGCCTGGATCCAGCCTGTTCTGCACCTGGGCTAACTCTGACTTGCAATCGTTAAGAGAGCCAATTAATTCTCGGGAAATCGTAAGCTCTTGGCCATTTGGGCCATGGAGGACACGCTGGACTCCCCGGAGGCATACGTCTAGATCGTTTAAGCGGCTTTGGAGGCGTGCAATATCCTCTCTTGCGTTTCCGACGGCGTTCGAGAATTGGAAGCAGAACGTCGCAACTTTAGCAGACAAATCGATGATGGCAATGACGCTTGCCGCGAGCCCTACTGCCTCGGCCATGGTGGTTGGTCGTGGCTAGAGGATTAGGGTGTTTTTGTGGGAAGTCCGTCTTCAAACCGTCTTCAACTCGGTAGTTCTATGACCAAGTTTCCTAAATGGAGGGGCTCCCATCAGTAGGTGCCACAGATGCCCAACGAGGCTGTGGCGTGGCGGAGCGAGTCGCTCAGCCCCCTCTAACAACATGTTCCCAAGTCCCCAACTCAATGTCAAGTATCAAGGGAAGTATGACTGCAATTTCCATGAACACATTTGTGGACAGAGTTTCTACTGCTGTTGCGCGTAGCGCGTTACTGAAGTGCTAAGTCATCTCTAGTACGTGTCTGTTCGTACGTGACGTACGTACCTCAGGCTTAGTGGGTCCGTTTACTGCTAAGATTATCTCTCGTTTCATGAGCAATCCCCAAGCCAATTTAGATCGACGTGAGCTAACTACTAGAAAAGTGGACCGAGGTTAAGCCGCGAAAGGTATGCATTCAGCCTATCGAACCCTTGTTTCTGCCACGTGTCAAATATTCTCCTGGTTTTCAAGTTCTCCTCACGTTTATTTCCCTCATCGGACTTAGCTGCTAATTCTCAGATTCATAAACTAAAATGCCAGACCAACTTACTATCGAATCGGTATCGGCGGACGTGTCAGCGACTCTAAATCGAACGAGCGGTATCCAAGCGATAAATCGATAGTAAATCGGACTAAGCAGAGGAGGCCTCACATGTGGGTCCCAGGGGTGCAGGCCAAAGTGGTGTGCGCAACCAACAATGAACCGTCATTGGCCGACACCTGCAGATACTCCATAGTCTCGAGTCTGTTTCTGCCTTGCTGCCTGGTAAAGATTCAATCACGAATAAATAAATACTCACGACTTTCTACTGGCTACTCAGCAGAGATATACCACAAGCTACACTTACCTTCTGTCTCGTCTAACTCGCCCGACTAAGACACACAACCCTTTTGTCACATACCCTATACCCAAGCTGATACTGACTTGTTGCCAGATTTAAAAGAAGACCAACCAAATGAAAGCTTCCGCGACCGCAGACGACTTCGCTGCTCTACTGGCCAAGTTAGCCAATGGCGTTAATCCAAACAAGATCTGGAAGAAGAGGCTTAGATACTCCTCTGCTCCCGCGAAGAACCCTAAGATAAGCGTCCTCCAATGGGCTTTGGAAGGTTTATCCTTTGAGGCTGCAGATTATCTCTTATCTCAAGGTGCAGAAATCGACCTCTGTAACCGTGATAACCTGACAGTTCTCCAAGAAGTTATTCTAAGAGAAGACAAAGACGCAGTTGCCTTTCTTCTCAGAAAGGGTGCCAACCCCGATAAACTTTACCCCGATGGTTCCCATCTACTGCATTATGCATTGCAGAGGAGCAATGTCGCCATTTTCGACCTTTTGTTCAATGCTATGCCCGACCTAGCTACCGCCTCATCCGAACCCTGGTGTATCTTGGACCTTGCAATTCTTGCAGGAGACCATGGAGCGGTAGAAGTACTCTTCAAAAAGGGTTTGAGCTTGAAGCTCTTTGCGCAGATCTTTCCTACATCTATCGATGTTCTAGAGCAATGGAATAATCCCTCAAAAGCTAAAGAATTGCTGGCTTTTTGTTCTAGCAACCTTTTGATCCCTCCTGCAGAACTTTACGAAGCTTACGCATACGCGATATACAAGTTGATTATGAATAGTCGTGGCGAAATCGATGTTACCGCCTCCAACTTTTTTATTCACGGTGTTTTCCAAGTCTTGTATGATGCTGCGTCTATTACGAGGCCAACGTCACGAGTAACACTATGTCAGTCTTGCTTGTCTTTCCAGCAATTTGCATGCTCACCAGGCGAATCCAAACCTTGGTTTCAAATTCATCAAGATCATTATGAGCTCAATGAATGTGCGAAAAGCTGTCCACTCTGTCGATTAATTGCCGACGCCTTTGTCAACGCAAAGAATGGCGATATGAAGAGCTTACTCACCGAACATCAAGAAAGATGCTGTGAGGACGAGGATGACAACTGTCAATTCTGCAGGATGGAAGAGCCGGAGAACGATGATGGTCATACTTCAGCATCAGAAAGGACGTCTACAGCTGCAATTCGCCTCTGGATCCGCTATGATATACAATACCCAATGACCCTTAGCGGTCATACTTTCGTGATCGTTGAGGACAGGCAAAGAAGGCTTGTAGCCAAGTTGCCTGTAGACGTAATCGATGAAGCCTACTTGCCTGACACAAAACACTCAGTTGGACTGGACGTATCAACAGGATCCTGGCAAAGTTTTGATCTAGCAGCCAGATGGTTAGATAAATGCCGAAGTTCAAGCAAGCATAAGGATTGCCAAAAGGCTTGCTGGGAGACTATTCCAATGTTGCCAACCCGGGTTATTGACCTTGGCAGCTATCCCACCCTGCGCCTAGTGGAGAGTAGCGGTACCAGATCCATATACTGTGCACTTTCCTATTGTTGGGGAGAACCAGGATTAAATTTGACAACGACACGAGCAAATATCTCGAAACACAAGGAAGAAATGCCCGTAAACTCCCTGCCTCTATTCATACAAGACTCTCTTGTTGCGGCGAAAGCTCTTAACTATCGATATATCTGGATCGATGCTCTTTGTATTATACAGGATGATCCCGATGACTGGGACAGAGAGGCAGCAAAGATGAGAGATGTGTATGCAAACGCCGACCTGACTATATCTAGTCTTACTGCAAAGGGCTGCCAAGAACCCCTATTCCACTCACGCGGCCTTTATACAACGCGACCTATCCCATTTGATATTTGGATACCGAAGGTCAAGCGGCAAGAACGGGAAGACAAAACGATCCATCAATACGCTATTTATCCATCCTATCTGGTAGAGAGTGGCAACTATTCTTACTTCTCTGGTAATGACGAGGTCGTAGAAAACATACCTATAACCTCTCGCGGATGGGTACTACAAGAGCAAATGTTAAGCACGAGGATGCTATATTTCGGCAGTAATTATCTCGTCTGGGAGTGTCTTTGCCTCGCAACACCCGATATAGACCCCTCTCGCATCATATCGCCAAGGACCCATATTGGCCTCGGGGTAGATAACGACCAGAAACGTGCAGTACAGGGTGTTACTGATCCACACAACATTTGCCACGACTTGAATTTTCAGCCTTACGGAATTTGGAAATCTCTTCTGACAAGCTATACCGAACGTCACCTTACAAAGCCATCCGACCGTATCCCTGCTTTTCTTGCAATTTCGAAGAATTTTGAGAGCGCAATTGGTGGCGAGTTTATCGGAGGGGTTTGGAAGGGAGAGAAACTATTAGACAGTCTCGCTTGGAATGTTGAAGGCGCGGATAGCAAACAGGCTAAAGCACCTTCGTGGTCTTGGGCATCTGTGAGCCAAATCATCGACTTCAATTTTGTCCGCCGAGGGTGGTATTACATGGCTACAACCCCACTAGCAACGGTCGTTTCTTTCGACGTACAAGCAAATCAGTCACAAAGCCATATCTCCGGTTCCATCACTCTGAGAACCACACTACACCAGAAGAAGGTTAGTCAGTTATCTAAACGCAGCCATGTGCTTGACGACTACGTTGCTGCGGCCTTCGACTACCATGCTATATCATTCGACCATGAGGCTGGTGTTACGGAGACATGTTATGCTGTAGACCTCGTGGGGCTGGACAGAAGCAAATACCAGGATTACGAGGAATATATGGACCCAAAGAGTGATGAAGTCCCAGCAGCAGCTGTTATTAGACTCCTTCTAGAGCCCGTTGGTTGGAATCCTGGCCCCAACATTCCTCACGTCTTTCGACGAATTGGAATCTGCAGGGATCATGGACACAACGAAGAAGAACTAGAGGATAGAGAGCTCCCTCGGAAGAATAATGAGGATAGAGGACTTTGGGAGGGGATCATTTGGTCCGAAGCTAATCGGTTAGTTACTATAGTATAGACCGAGAGATGTGATCCATCGATATAAATCAAGGTTACTTTAACAAGGTATAAACGTAATTTTCACATTTACATAGCGATATCTTATTACAGAGCTTTAAAAACTAAGGTAGATAACCTCTACAATATAGCTCCCTATTATCTATTGTAATCGTGGGTTGACCAACCCACGTTTATTTTATATGGCACTTTAGCGCGGCGCTATCAGCTCACCCCTCAACCTGGTCGCTAGTCCCGCTGTGGTTCACGCTGAACTATAACCGCAAGTGGGGTTAGGGTAAGCGATGGTGTAATCTGATTGTCTGAAAAAGATAGGTGTATAGACTATTTACGTAGGATTATAGTTCACGCAGAACTATAAGCCAAAATGGCCAGCCAGCTAGCTAACCTTAAGCTAACCCTCTATATATAGACCCTTTAATATAAAGTATTAATCCTTAAGAATAGTTAATTAGGATTTTAGTTTAAATTATAAGTTATTTCCCTAATTAAGAAAAACTTATTTAGAGATATTTCTTATTAGTTAATATTATTAGGGGAAATTAAAGCCCTTTTTAAGATAAATATTATATAGCTATAATTAATAATATTAATTATAGTTTTAATCTTAAGGAAATCTAATTACCTTTTTAAGTAATTTTATAGTAATTTTTTTTTTAAGAGATATATTATTAAAAGAGGAAAAATGTTACGCCCCAGCTGCCCAAGAGGCATAGGGACGCCACAAAGGTCACATGACTGACCCGATTCAGCCACGACTCAGCCACGATCCCCAATACTAAGCTAGAACAGCCTTGCAGAGGGATTCTCTCTCTAACAAGCTTTAGTACAATAATACTATTAAACCTACCTAGCCTTCCTACTAACTGTAATAAAAAAAATAAAAAAATTAATAAGAATTATATTATATATTATTATAAGAACTTTCTTATAAAATAAAAATAAAAGTCTTATAGTAATATTAAAATTAAATATTTTTTATTACAAATTTATATAAAAATTAAAAAAGAAATAATATTTAAATAAAGATATTAATAATATTTAAAAGAGAAAATAAAAAAAACTATAAGCAGTTTTATATATATTAATTTGTCTCTAAAGACTAAAAGCTATTAATATATATATTTTATTTTATATTTTTTACTTTATTATTTAATATATTTATAGTAATATAAGGTTTTATTTCTTATATAATCTTTAATTAAGATATAATATAATATAAAATATAAGCTTTTTTATTTCTATTATAGTAAAAAGAAATATATTAATAAACTGCTATAACTTAAGTTAAATCCTCCTAATAAAACTTATTAAGTCTTAAGCTTATATCTAATTAGTAGCTCTTAAGGAGTATTACTAAAAGTTACTATTTTATATAGGCTCTATAACTAAAGAGTAGAATATCTTATAACTATATTAATAATATAATATAAAGTAAATAAAATATATCTTATATCTTTCTTATAATAGTTTAAGTTTCTAAGGGATAAACTAGTCTATATTAAGTTTATATTAGCAGAGTTATAAGATATAGTTACTAAGTGGTATAAAGTATTATATCTCTTAATAGTAAATAAAGTAAGTTAAGTATATTTAAATAAAGAAGTCTTATTAATAGCTAATAAGCTAATATTACTAATTAAAGAGTATCTGCTATATATATTAAAAGTAGTATTTTACCTTAAAGTACTATAAATATATTATAAGCGATTAATATATAATATTTTAGTCTTAAACTGTAATATAAGTCTATCAGTCTAGTTATAATTAGTTATAAGGTTAAGGACTAAGAGTTTATATATTTAGTCTTATCTTAATTAGTAATAATATAAGAAAAATTTAAAGTAGGTAGTATATAACCTAGACGCAGGGGTTATAACATTTCTTTAGTTAAGAGGCTATATTAGCTAAGAATACTAATTGCATTAAGATAGGGTTCTTTTATTTTATTATGCTATTATATATATTTAAGTGTAATTCTAATCTTAATGCGCTATATATATTAATTAAGTAAAAGAATAATTTATTTTATTATAAATAGCTATTAATAGAATTAATTACTTATTATATAGATTTTATATATAATAACTAGGGATTAATTATAAGGGAGCTCTAAAGAATATTACCTTCTTATTATTATATTTAAAGATAGTTATTAAAACCTATAAATTATTAATAGATATTACTATAATAATTTAAATAGCTATATTAAATTAATATATTAATAACTTATTAATAAGAAATTTATAAAGCTATAAGTATAATACTGATTTATCTCTATTAAGATCTTATATATTAAATAGAAGCTTATAGAAAGTAGAGAGTTATACTTAGAGAGTAATAGATATTAGCTATAATTATTATAGTACTATATTTAATAAATATTAATAGGTAAACTAGCAGTAAGAAATATATAGCTAATTAGTATTATATTATTTACTAGCTAAGCTTAAAAAGCTATTATTATTAGCCTTATTACTATTTAATAAGCCTTACTATTTTAATATTACTTATTAGGCTATAAGTATTTACTAAATAAAGATTAACTTTTAATAGATATATTACTTTTATATTATATCTCTTATATTTATTTCTATATAGTAATTAATTACTATTATTTAAGTATAAATAGAATAATATCTTATATATATAGTAGCTCTATAAAGATAGCGAAGTATTTAATTTTATATCTTTTAGCTAAAAAAGCTTAGCTTTAGTAATTATAAGAGTATAAATTATTATACTTTTTCTATAAATAAATTTAAACTTAAATTATAATAAATAGAAAAATTAAATTTAATATAAGTCTTCTATTTAAAGATAATAGCCTATAGAGAGCTATATAGGAACCTAATTAATATTTAAATATATTAATAATCTACTATATTTATAATAATTTAATTTTTAAAATTAAAAGTAAATACTTTATTTAGCTATAAATTAAATATTTACTATTTTTCTAATAATATTTATATTAATTGCTAATTATTCCTTTACTATATCTTAATATCTTAATAAGATTTAAAGCTTAATTAAAGAAATATAACTTAAGATAGTAATATACTATATAATTATATAGCTAGTTATAAAGCTATAAGATTCTATATAAATATAAAAGCAATTAAAGAGGCAGCTAGAATTAAGATTAGTTACTTATTTTATATCTTTTATATCTTAACTTTAATTGCAGTATAAATATATTATATGTAATATATTTAATAAGTAAGTACTCTAGTGAAGTAAGTACTTTAAAAATCCTAGCTATTATACTTAAATTGCTAATACAATTATAATAACTTATTTAATTAATTAAAGTTACTTACTATACTCTTCTTTAGATATCTCTAGAGTTACTTAATAAATCTTTATATTATATTTAATCTTACTATATATACTATATTAATAAATATTTAATTAAGTTAAGTTTTTTTAATTACTACTTCTTAATAACTTATTTATTACTTATATTTTTTATTTTTTATTTATTTTTTAATTTATAAGCTAAAAGCCTTAGTCTCTTTAAGTTCCTTATAATTATTAATAAAGGATCTATTTAAATTAAAAACTTAAATATTTATATTAAGGTTTTCTTAATAAATATATACTTTCTTAATAAGAGTATATATATATTAAGTAATTACTTAATATAATAAACTCTATTACATAAGTAACTAATAAAGAAGATTCTATTAAACTATATATATAATAGTAAGTTCTTCCTCTTATAACCCTTAATTAACTACTAAATCTATAAAATTATTAAGTAACTTTTATTACTATTATTACCTAATTAATCTATTAAGATTAATTAGTCTATTTTAGTCCCTTATAATTTATATTATTAATTGCTTTTATAGGCCTTATATAATAATACTAACTAATATAATTAAATAATAAAGCCTATATATTAGTATTAAGGATTATAATAATTAAGATCTTAATTTAATTAATAATACTATTATAAATAGCTTTTATAATTATTATAATAATAAGATAATTATAATATTTAAAAGGCTTAAATAAATAACTAAAGACCTTAAAGCCTTTAAATTAGCTTAAAAGCTTAATTTATATATATTATCTATTTAAATTATATAAAATAATTATAATTTAATTAAATTAATTACTTTTAGCTATAAGCTTTTTTAGCTATATTATTATAGGTTTTTTAAGACTAATTATAATAATATAAATAAAATATATAATAAGCTTATATAAAAGGTAATTAGCTTAAATAACCTTAAAGAGAAGCTTATAGTAAATAGTCTTTTATTTCCTATTAAGATAGCCTTCCTAATAGGAATTAAGTTAAATTATATAACCTAATATACTATATTAGAAAGTAAGCTTAATATAACTAATAAGGTCTTTAAAAAGTATATCTTTAATAATATAGAGGCTGCGGCATAAGAGACCAAGCTGGTTATAGCCTGAGACTATAAGCACGCAAGTCGGCAAGGGGTCAGTAGGGTTCCTAGAGAACACAATACTTAGTCAGCGTCTGACTTAAATGGAGTTAGGATAATATAGCTGGGCCATATGGATAGGCAACTTAAGAGTTAAATCTAAGGTTTCTATTAGGGTTATATAGAAAGCTAAGTTTAGGTAGGCCTAAATAAAAAGGTCTGAATTGCTAAGTGATCTAAATTATATATATACCCTTCTAACTGCTTGCCCTATATAGGTATTAATATTATTAGTAATATTCTTAACTGAGGATAATGTATTCTATAGTATATTATATTTTATAATTTATAGGTATATAAGATTTTTTTAAAAACCTTAAAAAAATTAATATAGCTTATTTTAAAACTTATATTTAAGCTAGTAACGTTATAGCTAGTTTAGCTATAATTTAAGCTTTTTATAAGCTTTTAAAAACTGGATTTTAATATATATAGAGCAGTATAATACTCGCTTGTCTATAATACTTACTTATTAAATATATTATTTTAAGTCTCTTAGTCTTATAGGTTATTATTATTTTCTAAATAATCCTTTTAAATAAGTTTAAATTAATCTTTAATATCTCCTTAAATTAATAATATAATAGCTAATATCTTCTTTTTAATTAAATCTAGTTTATTAGAGAATATATAGAAATAACCTTTTATTTAAATTAAGAATAATAAGATATCTATAGAGTATTACTTAAATAGTTTAAATAGTAATAACTTAAGGTATTTATTAAAGTTATAATAAATATTAATAAGATTAATTATAAAAGGTATAATAATTAGTATTTTATTAACTCTTACTTAAAGAATATATATTATATTTTAAAGTATTTAAAGCTTAGCTATTATTTCTATATTACTTAAATGTAATCTTATATAAGGCAGTAATAATTTATTATTAATAGTATTAATAGATATTATAATAATATAAGGTATTATTTAATATTTATATAATATAGTTTAAATAGGAGCTATTAATATATAATAGTTTAGGTTTTTTAAGAGATAAATTAATATTGTTACGATTGGTTACCGTAACAGCGCTATAAGGCTCTATATACAGCTGTAAGCACTACCGTAATTGCTCACATAGTGATTATGGCCCGATCTTTTGCCCTGTGGCTTAACGGCTTGTGCAACTGTTACAAATATATTTTAAGTTTATATTAATAAAGTTATAAAATATATAAATTAAATAATAATAAAGTATTATATCTCTTAATAGTAAATAAAATAAATTAAATATATTTAAGTAAAAAAGTTATATTAATAGTTAATAAGCTAAATATATTAACTAATAATAGTTCTAAGGTATATATATTTAGTTAATTTATAAGTAATTAATAGGTTATTATTAAATTAATACTAATTATATTAAATTAGTGCTAATTACTTTAAATTAGCGCTAATTATAAGGTCTTAATACTAATTATTAATATATATCTATATAATATAGAGGAAGAATTTACTGCTTAATATATAGTTTAGTAGAATCTTCTTTATTACCTAAATAATAGAGTTTATTATATTAAGTAATTACTTAATATATATATACTCTTATTAGGAAAGTATATAGTTATTAATAAAACCTTAATATAAATATTTAAGTTTTTAATTTAAATAGATCCTTTATTAATAATTATAAGGAACTTAAAGAGGCTAAATGTAACAGTTTAGGTTCCTAAGGGATAAACTAGTCCATACTAGGTTTATGTTAGCAGAGGTGTAGGGCATAGATACTAAGTGGTGCAAAGTATTATATCTCTTAATAGTAAATAAAGCGAATTAGGCATATTTAGGTAAAGAAGTCTTATTAATAGCTAGTAAGCTAAATATTACTAACTAAAGAGTATCTGCTATTTATATTAAGAGGAGTATTTTAACTTAAGGTACTATAAATATATTATAGAGGACTGAGATATAGTGTTTTAGTCCTAGACTATAGTATAGGTCTATCGGTCTAGCTGTAATTAGTCGCAGGTTAAAGGACCGAGAGTTATATATTCGGTCTTATCTCAATTAGTGATAATATAAGAAAATTTAAAGTAGGGGGCATATAACCTAGACGCAGGGGTTATAACATGATCTCTCCCCTCTGTAGGCCTTTATCCTCAAGGCTATAGTTCCCTTATGCTTACTTTTATATCTGTTAGTTCTATCGGTATATATTAAACTTAGACTTATAAATATTCTTATGCTGATATTATATTTAATTATATCTCTAAGTCTAAGTATCTAAAGATAACTAAGTCTGGTTTACTTGCAGAGTATATTTAAAAATATAGTAATTATATTATACTATATTCTTACTGCTTCTATTATAATCTAATTTATAAAGCAAAAGATAAAAAGTCTAATTATTATAAGAATTACATAAAGGTTAAGGTAGTTTATAATAGTTCTAGGGTAATAACTTTTTATAAGTGCGCTGATTTTTCTTTAAAATTCCTTCCTAATTTATAGTAGTTACTTGTAATATATAGGAGAGAAAGAAACTTAAGGAGGATAAGCGTAAAGCAGAGGAAGCCCTTAAGGAGGCAATAGCGCATCTGGCTTATATTTATAAGATAAAGTGTTATCTTAAGGAGTAAGGTAATTAGTTATTTATTTATAGTATATAATCAATAGAGGAGCAGTTGGCTCCTATTGCGGATTAAGTGGAGTTATCTATTATTAGCGAGGCTTAGTCTTATAATACTATCGATATAATTAACTAGAACTCGGTTTTTGCTGATATTCTATTTACCGATAAGTCCTTATTTTCTGATATTGCTAATAGAAGTGCTTTAGGAGTCATTAGGCATTAAGCAGGTGTTCTAGAGGTTCCTATATATTCTCATTTTCTAGGTAGTTTTTCTATTTAATTAGGTATTCTATTTATCGGTTTTCTTTTCTTATATCCTTAATTGCTTCTGCCTTATATACTTCTGGTCCTTCGATCTCTTTAGGTTTATTACCGATTTATACTTAAATAGTATTAGCTGCTAATTCGAGTAAGGAAATATAAAAGATTAAATAGAGCCTAATTTTTAATAGTAAGTCCAGTTTATAGTTATTTTCTGAGATTTTCTTAATAATTTTATAAGGTCTAATGTATTTATAGTCTAATTTATATAAAGGTCGTTTTATTATAATATTTTTTATAGCTAGGTAGACTATCTCTCCCTCTTTAAAGGTTAGTTTTTTTACCTTCTTAATATTATAGTATTTTTTTATTCTTTTTCTAATAAATTTAAGTTCTATTTTTATTTCTTTATATAGATTTTTTAGTTTATCTGCCTTTAGGATAGCAGTAGGGTTAATTGTAGGTATATCTCGTTTATTATAGTATATATCTAGGGTAAATCTAAAGTTAGTATAAGTAGGTATTAACTTTATGCTTTTATTATAGGCAATATTATAAGCTAGCTATATAATAGGTAGTTTTTTAACCTAGTTATTTTATTCGTAATTAATATAGTATTATAAGTATTGCTTTAAGACTTGGTTTATTTGCTCTATTTATTTATTAGTCTGTAGTCAGAAGGCTATTAAAAGCCGGTAATTAAGTCCTAGGTGTAATATAAGTGCCTGCCAGAACTTGGCTATAAATATCGGCCCTCTATCTAATAGGATCTTATTTAGTAGTCTATATATACTAATAATATATTAGTAGAAAATATAGGAAAGTTCTTCTGTATCTATAGATTCCTTATAGGGTAGGTAATATAAGAATTTTATAAGTCAGTCGATAATAATTATAATACTATTATAAAAGATTCCAATTAAGGGTTCCTCTGATAAGGGTAGTTTAGTTATAAAGTCTATAGTAATCGAGTCCTAGGGCTATTGCATTACCAGTAAAGGTTATAAGGTGCTATAGGGTTTATATTATTATGCTTTTATTCGTATATATATATTATATTACTTAATAATTTATTCTATATCTTTCCTTAAGTATTTATATCCTTATTCTTGCAGTTATTTAAGCATCTTAGTAACGCCTTAGTATCTATATAGTAGGTATAAATAAAATTCGCAAAGGAAGTTGCAGTCTTAGGTATTAATCTCCTTTCTTATGTGCACTACTGTCTTTATAAGGGTTATAAATTGATATTCTCCTTTATTGTTTTTCTTAAGGAGTTTTTCTTATGCCTTAGTTATTCTAATTTTATAGTTAGGTCTTCTGCTAATAGCGTCTATATATCTATTATTAGATCTTTTATAGTATATAATTATAAAGTCAAATTTATATAGGTATTTAGCGTAGTGTAGTTATTATTAATTAAGTTCTTAAGTTATTATAAAATGTAATATATTCTAATAATTAGTATAGACCTTAATCTAGTAAAGACTTCCTATAAGGTAATATTTAAATTCCTTAAAGTAATTAATAATAGCTAGGAATTCTTTATTATAAATAAGATAATTAAGTTCTGCTCTATATAGCTTATATAAATAGAAGGCTATTAGATATAGTATTCCTTTTTCGTCTTATTAATCGATTTACCTTCTGAGAGTAAAGTCTAAGGAATCGGTTTTAAGTTCTATTTCCTTTTTTAAATTAAATATAATTAGAACTAGTTCGCTAAGTATAGCATCTTATAGGTTTTTAAAGGCTTATTATGCCTTATTATGCTATATGAACTTATTATCCTTCTTAGTAAGTTCTATAAGAGGATTAGCGATTTTACTAAAGTCTTTAATAAATTATTAATAGTAATTAGTAAATCCTAGGAAGCTCTATATTTCCTTAATTATAGTAGGTACTAGCTAGTCTTATATTGCTAATATCTTCTTATAGTCTATTTAGATTTCTCCTAGTAAGATAATATATCTTAAAAAGTTAACTTCTTTAATATAAAAGTAACTCTTCTTAGGTTCTACTAAGAGGTTTATATCCTATAGTGCTTTTAGAACCTTATAAATATATTCCTTATATTCTTCTTTATTATCTAAAAAGATTAAAATATTATTAAGGTAATATACTATAAATATATTTAAGTATTATTATAAGATATTATTAATTATTTATTAAAATATTACTAGAGCATTTATAAGTCTAAATAGTATAACTAAATACTTAAATAGTCTGAATTTAATTCTAAAGGCAATCTTCTATTTATTGCCTTCCTTAATGCAGATAAGGTTATAAGTGCCTTTAAAGTTAAGGGTAATAAAGACTTATTTTCCTTATAGTTAGTCCTTAAGTTCTATTATAAGTAGAAATAAGGTCTTATCCTTAATAGTAAGGTTATTTAGTCTCCTATAGTCTATAACTAGTTATAGTTTTCTATTTTTCTTAAGTATAAATATAATAGGAAATCCTACTAAGGATATTAATTCTTATATATTACCTTTCTAGAGTTTTTCCTCTAGGTAGTCTCTAAGTATAGTAAGTTCTAGCTTATTAAGATTATAGATTTTCTAGAAGGGTAGATTATCTGATTTAAGTATAATCTTATAGTCCTAGCGGCTATACTATAGTACTTTTATATCTAATTCTTCCTTAAATAGCTTCTTATAGTAATAATACTCCTATAGTATATTCTTAAGTCGGTCTTCTATAAGGGGTATTTTTTATGTCTTTAATTTCTTATTAAGATTATATAGCTATGCGCTAAATGTTATAATTATTTATCTGGCGTACCAGATCTTACCCTTTTTATGCTTATGTTATATTCCCTTTAGGGATAGGCAAGTATCTATTATTTACTTGCTCTATACTTCGCTGGCTACTTTAGTTAAAGTTTAAGATCTCTAGTTATTATTACTTTCTAAATTTATATCTTTATTAGAGGGATTATTTATGCTAATAATCTAGCTAGTCCTCTAGTAAAAATATAGGTTATAGCGATATAGCTATAGGTATCCTAATATCAGGTCATAACCCGATATAAGGATAATATCGAGGTTAATATTATACCTTTAAGTTCTAATAAATACCTTTAAGTAATTAATCTCTTAGGTAATTAGTCCTCTATTATAAGTAAGTTTTCCTCCTTTTAAGTTACTTAGTAAGTAAGGCTACTCCTTAGGTTACTATAGTAGCTATAATATATTAACTATATAAGGGTCTATAGTATTAATATTAGCTCTACTATCTACTAGTATAATTAGCTATTTTCCCTTAATTCGTACTTATATATCTAGGTAAGTCCTTTAACTATTAGTAGTCCTTTTAAGAGCCCTTAAAAGTATTAGCCTATATAAGAGCTTATCTGTAGCTCTAGTATAGTAAGCTATTATCTTTTCCTAGTGCACTAAGGTATTATAAGTTATATTTACTATTATAATATAGCGCATTATTAAGGCATTTATTCTCTCTTTATAGTTCTTTTTATAGTTTAGCGTCTACTTACTAGGCATTTTCCTTAGCCTCTTCCTACTGTTATAAGGTATCTAGGTCTAATATATCGCCTTAGTTAGGGTTATTCTTTATATCCTATTGTTATTTTCTAATAAGGCATTAGTTATTAAGTTCCTTTTTTTATAAGTCTATTAATATAATTAACTCTATTTAGTATTTCTATTTACTAATAGACTAACGTATATAATAAGCGGGCGGCACAGATAACCGAGCGGCATAAAAATCTCAACCTTCTTAAGATAAATCATAATAAAAATACAACAGACTATCTAATCAATTAAAATCAATTACTATACTTATCTCCAGATGCCTCCGGAACTATCTGACAGGTCCTTGCATTATGCCTGGGCTTGCCGCATACACTACATCGCCGAATACCCGGCCTAATTGACCTTCCTCGACCACCACTTCTCGATAATTTGGCCAATACCTGCATACTTACATCTATCTGATCAATTAAATTATAACCTTCCTATATAATTAAGCTCCCTTTATTCTGTAGGCGTGTCCTTTTTGCCCTACGCCGTCGGCTAAATATACTATTTGCCTCACGTAGCTCTCGGCACTTAGCCTCTAGTAAGGCAGTCTTCTATATATTCCTTATGACTGCCTTTATAAGAGACTAAAGAGCTTCAAGGATTAACTCTAGGGAGCTACTATAATATCTTCTAATTCGATCACTAAGGTATTTAGACTGTAATCCGGCCTCGAGGACTATATTTAGGGTCCTTAAAGTCCAAGCTTGAGCTTATTAGGCCACCTCTTCATTAGGCGTTAGAGTCCGTAGCTGCATATTAAGCTTTAAGATAACAACTTCGGGGTCAAAAGGAGCAAGGCCAGCTCCTCTAAAGCCCCCCTTGATATTTAACTCGGTTATAGTCAATTGAAAGGCGGCGTAAAAGGCCTAGAAGAACTCGGTCTTAGAAATGTGCGTTATAGACCTTCTGATTAGATGCTCTATTTCTCGACCATATGCCTTTTTCAGCGGCCTAAAGCACCCGATATCAAGTGGCTGAAGCAGGTGCGACGAATAAGGAGGCATGCAGAGGGTGATAATATTATTAACCTTATAATATAGCTGGAATTCGACGGATTAATGACTTTCGTGGCTATTAAGGATTAGAAGACGATAGGCACTAACTGATCGGTCGGTTATGCATCGATTAAAATGCTTTAGCCAGTTGAGACCTATCTCGTTATCTGTCTAGCTATTTGCGGTCGTAGCGATAGCCTAAGTGCCCGGGAGGTTACTGTCTTGGTACTAATTGGCAAGGTGATATTGACCTGCAATTACTAGATATAGATCGATCGCTCGGCCTTCTGCATTAATCGCTTAAATCGCAGTAACCCATTCACGGTTTCCAGGCTGCACTGACTTTAGGTTTTTACGCCTTTCTAAGCTGGTGATAACTATACCGCTTAATATAACGCCTATTATAAAGCCGGTCTTATTAAAGTTCCAGATATCATCTGATCTAATACCGTACTTTGCGATTATATTCTATATTAGCCTAAACTAGTTATAAATAGTAGTTAGATCTTCGCATTAAGCTCTCTAATAGTTATATTTACGAAAAGAATATATATTAAGCTCTAGTTGCCGCTTAATAAAATTAATAGCCTAGCGCTTGCTAACCGGTAGTGTATTACGATCAGCAAGCAGCCGATTCGCTATTTCTTCAATATCGCAATACCGGGAGGGAAATCCTCGAGAATCTAGATTCAGAATATACTTAACGATAACCTATTCCTCCTAATCAGATAGTTTCTAACCATTTAGAATATAATCGATGCGAGCCTAATGACCCTAAAATCGGTAATAGAGGGTGCAGAAGTAGATATTATAGAGAAATGCGGCTTATCGCAGACTTAATTTTAGGTCTTCCTAATAGGCCTGAAGTGCAAGAAGAATATGAGACTCTTTATTAACTTGCGACATGTTATATGGTTGAAAATTAATTGATCTGATAGTATAGATGTAAGGTGAGGGATTTTTGTGCCGCTCGGTTATCTGTGCCGCTCGCTTATCATATACGTTATAGTTTTTATATATATACTAATACTTATTCTCTTAATTTAGTATAGGCTATAAATTGTATTACCTTATCCTCTAAGTAATACTTTACTAGCTAATATCTTAAAGTATTAGAGATAGCATATAGTCTCTAGTAAGTATATTTTTTTATATTTAGTAGGAAATAGTTATTGCTTATTTTTTCTTAGCGATATAGCTTATAATAGTATACTATATATAATATCTATAAGATCTGGTTATGCTTAGGGCTGCTTAAGTACCTCTATAGGTTATAGTAGGCTATAGGTCGTTATACCGAGCTAGTAGGTTCCTGTTCCTATTTAGCGGTAATTGCCCGGATATAGATATTATTATCTTATACTATTTCGGATTATTCTTTTACTTATTATATAGGTTTACTATTTCGTTCTTCCTATTAGTTATTATAAGAGTACTTTTATCTCTATTCCTATGCTCTTTAATGCTTTATAGGGGTATTAGTATAATATCTATCTTCTGCTTATATAGCGCTAGTATAGTTTAAGTCTTAATAGTATTAGTTAGGCCTAGTTTATTATATTAGGATACTATCGATTATAGTGTTAATATTAGCTTATTTTATAGCTTCTTATAAGGTTTTTATAGTTCTATCTTCTTAAGGAAGTAAGATCCTTAAGAAAATCTAATTTAGGGCTTTATTAATTCTATAAGAGATTTCTTTAGGCGTAAGAATTCCTTCCGTATTAGGGATAGTTTCTTTTTCTTTTTAAGTGACTGTAACTATATATCCTTCTCTAATTATTATAGCTGCTTTAGGTATAAGTTAGAACTTATAGTTCTTTACTTCCCTTTTTCTCTTTTCTCTTTATAACTTATTAGCTCTAGCTCTATTTTTAGGTCTACTATTATATTTCTTTTTTACCAGTTTCTTATTTAGGGCTACCTATTATAGGTATTCCTCTTCTTATTAGTAGGCTTGTTCCTGTTTTTTATACTTAATGGCTTTATTGATACTTTTTTTATATGCAATTTATTAAATAATACTATTATCTTAAGTATCTACGTTATAGCCTGACCTAGTTATAGCTACTTATTGTAATATTTATATAGCTATTTATAGTTCTTCCTATATATTAGTATATTAGGTATTCTTACCTTTTAGTATAAGTTAGTACTTCTAGTTAGTTTTTATAGGGTTTCTATAGTCCTATTCTTAATATCTTTTCTTACTATAGTTCTAGTAAGTAAATAGTAGTCTATTACTTTAAGTTATATTTATATTTATTAGTCCTAATTTAGCACTATAAGATATATTATATTATTATAGCTTTCTATAATTTACCTAATTGCAGTTTCTATTTTAGTATTTATTCTAGTTAGGGTTATATAAATTACTGTTTTTATTAGCTTATCTTTTTTTTTATCTTTTATATTATTAATTGTTAATATCTATAGCTACTTTGCCGAGCTTATTAAGGTTATTTAGTTTCTCCTGCATATAGACTATTATATCTTTAATTTCTGGCTTTAGTCCTTATTAGACCTAGGCTATATAGGCTAATTTATTCTAGTCTAGCTTAGTAGCGTAAAATCGGTATTTAGTAAGGTATAATGCAGTAGATCTTTTCTATATTAGTTTTTAGATTTTTATTTCTACTTCTTATTACTTATTTATAATTTTAAATATATTAGTAAGTTCACTTTTAAAGTTCTTATATTTTTTATAGATATATTAGGTTATTTTTTCTTATTTATAAGGTAGATTTATAATAAAGTCTTAAATAATAGGTTTTATAAGTCTTTCGGCCTTATCTTTAAGGAGGCTTAAACTATATTAGACTTAGGCTTTATAGGTACTAAACTGGATTAGGTAGTATATTTAATAACTTTAAAGGTTAATTAGGAATCCTTAGAGTTTCTCCAGTTTACTGCTATAGGGGTCTAGCTAGTATAGCTTAAGGATCTCTTCTAGGTCTTTTCTAGTAATTATAAAGGCAGTAATATATTTAATATGCTCCTTATAGAGCATCTGACTTTTCTCTGCTTCCTTGCCGAGATAATCGGCAATATCGGCGATATAGGCGACTTTCCCTTTAAGTTCTTTAATCTTATTCTTAGCTACCTCTAAATTATATTTAGCAATATTAAGGAGATTATTATATTACTTACTGAGAATATAAAGCTTTTATTTAAGCTTAATAACTTTATCTTTATAGGTACTTAAATAAATATAGGTAATTCCTTCCTCTTCTTTATCTTTAGTATCTATAGGGATTTTAAGTTCTTCCTCTAGGGTAAAATAAATATCGGGGGGTATTACCTAAGGCGGCTAACTATATAATATAGTAGCAGGTCGGTTTAGAGTAGTAGGAGCTATTGCATTAGTATTACTTAGCGTTATGCGGTATAGTCTAAATAAGAGCTATTAATATATAACGGTTTAGGTTCCTAAGGGATAAACTAATCTATATTAGGTTTATATTAGCAGAGGTATAAGGTATAAATACTAAGTAGTGCAAAGTGTTATATCTCTTAATAGTAAATAAAGTGAGTTAAGTATATTTAAGTAAAGAAGTCTTATTAATAGCTAGTAAGCTAAATATTATTAACTAAAGAGTATTTGCTATTTATATTAAGAGGAGTATCTTAACCTAAGGTACTATAAATATATTATAGAGGACTGAGATATAGTGTTTTAATCCTAGACTATAGTATAAGTCTATCGGTCTAGCTGTAATTAGTTGCAGGTTAAAGGACTAAGAGTTATATATTCGGTCCTATCTCGATTAGTAATAATATAAGAAAATTTAAAGTAGGGGGCATATGACCTAGACGCGGGGGTCGTAATACTAAAGCTTTTAGTTTATAAATTAAAAAATAAAACAATATCTATATAATATAATTAGTAAAAATATAAAGTATATATAAAGTAACTAATTTACTATTTAAGTTATAATAATAATTTATAATTAATTTAAGTATATATAAAATATAATTATAAAATATAATATCTATATAAATAATATTTAGAACTTTAATAGAATTAGCTTTATAATAAGTATAATTTTAATTAGAAAAGTAATTATAAGAGCAGAAAGGTATAAAAAGCTAAAATTAATATAGCTTAGAAATTAGAAATAGGTTATAATAATTAAAGGGATTAATGCAATAAGCTAAGGTATCTTACTATTTATTATAGTTATAAGTAAGTATTACCTTTATAACTAGTATAAAAGAAGTAGCCTTTTAGCTAATTAGGCTATTATTATAACTTAAAATAGATAGATAAATAATAGGATAAGTCTTAAATAGCTTAAGCACTTTAATAAGTATATAGTTAATTAATTAGTTAATTAATATTGCCTTTTAATCTTTAATTACTATAAAAGTTATTACTTAGCTGACTTTAAAGTATATTATAAGGAAAAGAGAATTATTATATTATATATACCTACTTATATCTCTTATTTACTTTAGTCTCTTAATATTAAATACTTTAAGCTACTTAAAATAGCTTATAGTTAAGAAATTAACTATTTAATTAAATACTTTATAAATTATATTATTAAAATTAAGTATTTCTTTATCTTTTATATTACTTATTAGGCTATTATTATAAAAAGTAATATTAAAAGAGGTTTTAAAGGAGCTATATTTATTTCTTTTAATTTAAAAAATATAATTTTAAAGCTTAATATATAGCTATAGACTTTAATGCTATTTAAAGAGGATATTAATTAGGCTTAATTTTAAACCTTAAAGATATTAAAGATAGTTAATAAGGCTAGTTTTTATTTAAAATACCTTTAAAGATAAATTAAAAAATATAAAAGTAGCTCTCTAAAGTCTATTATTAATACTATTAAGTTTAATATTAAGGCATTAAAGGATAATATATAAGAGATAGCATTACTATAAGCTAAGATTTAAAAGCATTAAGAGGAAAATATAACTTTTAATTAAGTAAAAAGGGTTAAAAAGATATAGCTATAAGATAGCAGTAAAATAACTATAAGGAATAATTAAAGTTAAATTACTTAAATAGATATTAATATAACGTATATAATAAGCGAGCGGCACAGATAACCGAGCGGCACAAAAATCCCTTACTTTATATCTATACTATTAGATTAATTAATTTTTAACTATATAATATATCGCAAGTTAATAAAGAGTCTTATATTCTTCTTGCACTTTAGGCCTATTAGGAAGACCTAAAATTAAGTCTATAATAAGCCGCATTTCTCTATAATATCCACTTCTGTACCCTCTACTACCGATTTTAGGGTCATTAGGCTTATATTAATTGTATTCTAAATGGTCAGAAACTATCTAATTAGGAGGAATAGGTTATTATTAAGTATATTCTAAATCTAGATTCTTGAGGATTTCCCTCCTAGTATCGCGATATTAAAGAAATAGTAAATCAGCTACTTGCTAATTATAATACACTACCGGTTAATAAGCGCTAGGCTATTAATTTTATTAAGTAGTAACTAGAGCTTAATATATATTCTTTTTATAAATATAACTATTAAAGAGCTTAATATAAAGATCTAACTACTATTTATAACTGGTTTAAGCTAATATAGAATATAATTATAAAATATAGTATTAAATTAGATAATATCTAGAACTTTAATAAGACTGGCTTTATAATAGGTATTATATTAAGCGGTATAGTTATTACTAGCTTAGAAAGGCATAAAAACCTAAAGTCAGTATAGCCTAGAAACCGTAAATAGGTTACTGCGATTTAAGCGATTAATGCAGAAGGCCGAGCGATCGATCTATATCTAGTAGTTGCAGGTTAATATTACCTTGCTAATTAGTACTAAGACAGTAACCTCCCGGGCACTTAGGCTATCGCTATAACCGCAAATAGCTAGACAGATAATAAGATAGGTCTTAACTGGCTAAAGCATTTTAATCGATATATAACTGACCGATCAGTTAGTGCCTATTATCTTCTAATCCTTAATAGCTATAAAAGTTATTAATCCGTCGAATTCTAGCTATATTATAAGGTTAATAATATTATTACCCTCTATATACCTCCTCATTTGTTGCACCTGCTTTAGCTACTTGATATCAGGTACTTTAGGCCGCTAAAAAAGGCATATAGTTAAGAAATAGAGCATCTAATCAGAAGGTCTATAACGCATATTTCTAAGACTAAGTTCTTCTAGGCCTTTTATGCCGCCTTTTAATTGACTATAATTGAGTTAAATATTAAGGGGGGCTTTAGAGGAGCTAGCCTTGCTCCTTTTAACCCTGAAGTTATTATCTTAAAGCTTAATATGCAGCTATAGACTCTAATGCCTAATAAAGAGGTAGCCTAATAAGCTCAAGCTTAGACTTTAAGGACCCTAAATACAGTCCTTAAGGCCAGATTACAGTCTAAATACCTTAATAATTGAATCAGAAGACATTATAATAGCTCCCTAGAGTTAATCCTTAAAGCTCTTTAGTCTCTTATAAAGGCAGTTATAAGGAATATATAGAAGACTGCCTTATTAGAGGCTAAGTGCCGAGAGCTATATAAGGCAAATAGTATACTTAGCCGACAGTATAGGGCAAAAAGGATACGCCTATAGAATAAAGGGAGCTTAATTATATAGGAAGGTTATAATTTAATTAATTAGATAGATATAAGTATGCAGGTATTGGCCGAATTATCGAGAAGTGGTAGTCGAGGAAGGTCAATTAGGCCGGGTATTCGGCGATATAGTATATACGGCAAGCCTAGGCATAATGCAAGGACCTGTCAGATAGTTCCAGAGGCATCTAGAGATAAGTATAGTAATTGATTTTAATTGATTAGATAGTCTGTTGTATTTTTATTATAATTTATCTTAAGAAGGTTGAGATTTTTGTGCCGCTCGGTTATCTGTGCTGCCCGCTTATTATATACGTTATAGGTAATAGCTAAATTATTAAGAAGTAATAATTAAAGAAAGTTAATTAAGTTAAATATTTAGCGCTATAATATATATAGTAAGACTAAATATAATATAAAGACCTATTAAGAGGTAATAGATATTATTAATAAAGATAATAGTAATTAGTTTTAATTAATTAGATATATTATAATATTTTTATTAATATATTAATTAAGAAGATTAAATTTTTTAATTAGGCTACTTTTCTAGTTAAGCTACTTATTAAGTATATTATACTATTTTAAATACTATAAGATATTAACTAATTAAATAATACCTTAAAGATAAAATAAAATAATTTATAGCTTATATTAAAATAAAGAAATAAGTACTTATATATATATAGAATTAATAATCTATTAGTAAATAGAAATATAAAGTAAAATTAATTATATTAATAGACCTATAAAATAAGAAAACTACAGTTAAATATAATATTAAATTACTAATTATTATATAGTATTATTTAATATTACTTACAATATTAATATATAACTTATTATATAATTAACCTTAATAACTTATTAGCTATTAACTTTAATAACTTATTAGCTATTAATTATAATATCTTATAGCTTAATATAGCTAAATAGCTTATTAATTAATATTTATTAAACTTAAAAATACTTAAACCTATTAATATTAATTACAAATAACTTAAGGTATAATACCTACTTAATATATTTTTTTCCTTATATTACTTTAAGGAATATATCCTTTTCCTTTAAATATTAAATCTTTTAATTAAGCTTTAAATATAGTGCATTTAGCTGCTATTTCTTATATTTAACTTAATTAACCTTATTAATCTAATTAAAATATAAGTAATATATAACCTTATAATTAAATTAAGTTAATATAATATTAATCTTATTACTATAGCTCTTGCTATATTAATAATTATAAAGCTTATATTAATAATAAGTTAATTAATATAACTTATTAATAGTAGCTTAATTATCTATTAGCCTCTTAATAAAATATATTATATTATTAAAGTAAAAGCTACTTTTATATATATTAGCTTTAAGGCTAATATCTTTAGGGTTAAGATTTAATTAATAAGATATATTTTTAAAGCTATTTTTAATTAGCTTATTTCTTTATAAGTAATTAAAGAGATAATTTATATATTTATAGCGCTTTAATTATTCTTTTAATAAATTTTCTATTTTTATTATTTTATATTAAAAGAAGAAAGATATTTTAAAATATATTTATAGCTTAAAAACTAATATAAGGTTTAACTTTATTAAGCCCTATAGCTTATTAAATTACTTATAGTTTCTTATATAATATTATAATATTATTATTTTTTACTATTTAATTTATATCTCTATAAAGATTAAATAAGTAATATACTTATAAAATAAGAAAAAAGATAATAAATATCTTATTAGGAAGTAATAGTAAGATATAAAAGGTAATTCTAATTAAAAAGATATATTAAATATTAAAACCCTATAATAATAAGAAAACTAAAAAGAAAAAGAAAAATAAATAAATATAGAAAATACATACTTAAATAATGTATTTTATTATAATAATAAATAAAACTCAAAATACTTAAATTAATTAAAAAATAATAATAGCTTACTATATTAAAGCTATAAGTAAGCTTTAATATAAAGTCAATACTTTTAAAGGCTCTTAAAAGGACTATTAATAGTTAATAAACTTATTTAAATATATAAATATAAATTAAAAGAAAATAGCTAACTATATTAATAAATAGTAGAGTTAATATTAATACTATAAACCTTTATATAGTTAATATATTATAGCTATTATAATAACTTAAGATTTAGTTTTATTTATTAAAGAACTTAAAAGAAGAAAAACTTACTTATAATAGTAGAATAATTATTTAAGAGATTAATTACCTAAAGGTATTTATTAGAACTTAAAGGCATAATATTAGCCTTAATATTATCCCTATACTAAGATATAACCTGAGATTTATTAGAGTTAGGAAACTGCTTATTACTATAACTCTATTACTTAATAATACTAACTTATAGGATCTTAATAATAATAAAAAGTTACTATTCTTTAAATTCTCTTAAGAAACCCTTTATTTTAGTATTATTAATAAGACTAACTTATCTTCTGCTATTACTAGGATCTGCAATATATAAGATAATTTAAGTAGCTTTTACCTTCCTTAAAGTAACTTTATAGATATATATACTTAAGTAGGTAATACTGACTTTTTTACTACTTATATCCTCAGCTATACTACTCTACCTACATAAAAGGTAAAATCTTTAATTAAATAATTCTTTACTTAAATTAATAAAGTAGGAATATATAATACTATTAAACCTAATATTATAGTATTTACATTGTATGGACTTATTATACCTAAGATATTACCTAAGGAACTGGCTGCTGGATTTTATACGAAGCTCTATGCGCTGTAAGGACAGCGTAACACGTTTTAGACTGGACTGACTTAGGCCTCGGATTACACTCCGATCTTATAGGACTTTACTGAAAAGCTTCTACCTCAAATCATGTCTAGTATCTCTTAGGTAGACAACAGTTGGAAGTGCTGGTTATAGTTACTGAGATATGCAATACTTAGCTGAATGTAATACGATCCAACTGTATTCTCTTTATAGTCGTCCACCTGTCCACAGTACGTCATATGGACTTAGTTTTTCAACGTTACTTTACAAGCTCTAAACCTTGATAGGAATAGCGGGAAATAGAATGGCTTGTAGTAGGTTTAATGTAAGAAGAGGTACTACTTCAGAACTTGGCTACTGAAGGTCCAGGAATCACATACTCTGTGCTACTCCACTCATCCACAAAAACATTATGCAGCAAACCCGCATCTGTAGAAGAGTATAGGTCCGTAGCAAACACGCCATCTGGTTGTACAGTACCATCTCCTTTAACAACAAGATTGACGCATTGAGGATACATTTGTGTTGTTCCTTCAGAGCCTCCAGGATGGAGTGCAATAATTTCATGTCTGAGAACATAGCTTCCAGGCGCCAGAGTGGCCGGGATAGTTATGTTCCATGTGAAATTTGCATCCCGAAGTTCGTTGTTTGCCCAGTATCCCGGTTGTCCAGGCACCGTTCCTCGTGTCAACTGACCCAGCTCGTCGATCTTAAAAAACTTCAATTTGGCTTTATCGACTGTTGTGCAATCGTTGTTCGAACATCGCGCCATGTAGTCCAACACAGGTCCCCAGTGGGCTTCTGGCCAGTCTGACCAACGAACAGTAATGGTTGTGCCGGCAGTGACGTCTGCGGTCAGATGCCCGTTGGTAGCATTGAGGTGACAAACGATGTCTGGGGAAGACAGGGAGCTCGCGGTGGATATCACGAAACCGTTGTCTTTAGCACCGTTTGACCAGGTGATGCTTTCAGGCTGAGGTCCGTAGGGGACTTTGGTAGGGTCATGACCATAGTAACTTTTGTCATCAATGATGACCTCGGACACATGGCCATGAGATAAGACCAGAGGCGCGAAGACGACAGTGCTGAGGCTGAAGGAACGAGCGGCAGTCAAGAGCATTTTGTACAATAGTATGATCTTCAGGATTTATTTTATGTGAAAAGCTAGCATTGAAGACAGTGTTTCGTACCGTCGATAACTTTTCACTGTTTTATATAGCCTCGAATTGGTTTTAACCAAATAGGCAGAATAGCTAGGAACTGACTATTTCTTTCGGAAGTCTATGTTCCGCAAAACCCACCCTAAGAAAGAGCAACCCCATCGGCGAAACATCTTCCTAATAGCCATTTTGAGAACCAGTACGACTCCAGAAGGTTTCACTGATGTTATGTCGAGCTATTCTGGTTGGTGGAAAAAAGTTATAAATTATTATCATATTAACATAACGTACTTGTTACGACCTTAAATCCTTACGTCACGTGTACCCCACAAATCATCATGCAAAGCGTCAGATGCAACTGACGCTTACCTACCCTATACTAGCATCTGCTATAGGAATGCAGCGTCCTAGGAACGATTCGTCCTAACACTTATTGTTCCCTATATATTCCCTTCAAGTATATATGCCTTTAGTTAAGTACCTCTTAGTATAGTTAGCTTACTAGCTATTAATAAGACTTTTTTACTTAAATACATTTAACCTGCTCTATTTACTATTAAGAGATATAATACTTTGCTATTATTTAGTAATGCCCTATATATCTGCTAATATAAACCTAATATAGACTAGTTTATCCCTTAGAAACTATACCTATTACACTTATACCTTTTATTTACTTTAGCCTCTTAATATTAAGTATTTTAAGTTACTTAAAATAGCTTATAATTAAGAAATTAATTATCTTATTAAATACTTTATAAGTTATATTATTAAAATTAAGTTATTTTTTACTTTTTATATTACTTATTAAATTATTATTATAAAAAGTAATATTAAAAGACGTTTTAAGAGAGCTAGGCTTATTTATTTTAATTTAAAAAGTATATTTTTAAAGCTTAATATATAGCTATAGACTTTTATATCACTTAAAGGAAATATAAGCTAGAATTAACTTTAGACCTTAAAAATATTAATAATAGTCCTTAAGGCTAACTTTTATTTAAAATACCTTTAAAAATAAATTAAAAAATATAAAAATAGCTCTTTAAAGTCTATTATTAATATTATTAAGTCTAATATTAAGATATTAAAGGAAAATATTTAAGAGATAGTATTATTATAAATTAAAATTTAAAAGCTTTAAAAAGAAAATATAACTTTTAATTAAAAAAAAAAAATTAATAAAATCTAATTATAAAATAGTAATAAAATAATTATAAAAATAATTACAATAAAGTTAATTAAATAAATATTAATATACAAATAGTAAATAAATTATTAAAAAGTAGCTATTAAGTAAAATTAAAGTAATTAAATAGTTAATATTATAATATATATAGTAAGATTAAATATAATATAAGGACCTATTAAGAGGTAATAGAGGTTATTAATAAAGAGGATAGTAATTAGTTTTAATTAATTAGGGTTATATAATAGTGCTTTTATTAATATTTTAATTAAGAGGGTTAAGATTTTTAGTCAGGCTGCTTATCCAGTCGGGTCGCTTATTAAGTACATTACTACTATAAGTAGCTGAGGTTTTTACGATGAGAAGTGCGGTGAAAGTGTCTCCTATCAGTAGCTATGCCTCGGTCGTCTTTAATCTCGGTTGCCAAACTGACTAGATACGGTGATGCGCCGCCCAGAGCACTGTGTGCCCACGTCGATGGTAATCTCTGTGGGCAAGCGGCTTCTGGCTGGAAAGGCCTTGAAGCATCCTTGCCCCCTCTGACCATGAAGTTGTTTCTAGATATCCTTCGGCAAAGGCTTGATCTCAAGGAAGCAAATGTGTGTGAAGACCCAGAGATGAGAAAGAAATGTTGCAGTTGTCTGTCCTGTCTCTAACCTCTGCTAGGATGCGGTGATGATGGCCACGATACCACTCTCGATTGCTCTCATAAGCTGTTATCGTTACCAGTGCTGTAGGCCAAATTCGAGATATCATCAATCCGGGGATTTCTCAAGATCAACTATAAGCAGCTCATAGGAGACCCTCCCCAGCTTTGCCAGTATCGACGGTTGCAGACAGAGAAGTAGGCTTCATTTTGTAGTCTTGAAAGGAGAATCTTGTCGATTCGTTAGTTCAGCTGCAACTCGGTTCAGTTGCTTGCTTTACCTTGATCAGTTTCCTTATAATCAAGGTAAATGCCGTGACCTTGCTAGCTACCCGAGTGGCGCAAATGCAATTTGAAAGCCTTTGACGTTTTGTTGCATGTTCTGATATTTTGACCTCATCACGGTAAGACAATAAATAATGTGACTGTAGCGTTGTGCTTCCCAAGTGACCCAGAATCTGTGGCAAGCATTTTGGGGATTTGGGTGTAATAGAAAATATCACTGCCGAATACGATTTAAGCAAAATCTTTGGGAAATTAGTGTGAAGACAAAAGGTTGACCATATCAGATGATCATCAAGTTTCTCTGTAGTAGTAAACGAAGTTATAGGCAATCAAGGCACAAATCTGATCAATATATATAGTCAACTTACATAGCTCATGCTCTAGATCCAGACTCAACCCGAATACACGTAACGTTAGTATGCCCTTGGGGTCATAATACAACCAACCGACTCTCACGGCATAAAGAGCAATGCACTATCATATCGTGTCACGTGATATCGGCATCACATCCAACTCATCTCTATCGGCCACTGGATCCCGGGCGGAGCGTATGGTGAAACGTTACCGCAGTACTGGAGCACTTCATGCACTTTGTTTCGCATCAGAAATCAGAAAGGCAGTGTTGTGCTGTCCAGATTGGGGTCAGAGGAATCTCTCGATCTATTGCCTTCAATACACGGGGCAATACTAGACAGGGTAATTATGTTGCCAGGAAGACTGTCACAGTCGCAACTGACGTATTCACGACTTGGGGTCCGAAAAGCTGGATTACATTGGCTCATGAAACGGGACAAACTATGTGCATGGCCGACTACTATCCATTTGAGAACCTTGGTTTGGGTTACTATGTCGGCGGCTGGAGTGCCATGGGGGATGTGTCTGGCATTGGCCCCGATTTCTTCGCCTGGGATAAGTGGCGCCTGGGTTGGATCAATGACAATTCCATCGACTGTGTTGTAGACAGAGGGACCTCTGAGCATACTCTGACACCACCAGAGTCCAAAACCTCCGACAATGACACCAAGGCTGTAGTCATCGCCGTCAACCAAACCTCAGCACTTGTCGCCGAAGTACGTACCCCCGAGGGTCTCGACTCAGGTGTTTGCGCACCCGGTGTATTACTCTACACGATCGATGCCTCGGTCAATTTGGGCAGTGGTCCTGTCCGCGTTGTAGATGTTACCCCAGGATCTGGCGGTTGTGGTACTGATAGTGTCTACGACAAAAACGATGGAACGCTGTCTCTAGACACTGGCAGGGTGAGCTCGTACACAGTTCCTGGATGGGGAGTCAAGGTTACTGTAGTCAAGCAGACAGAAAAGGCCTACACCATTCAGGTTGACGCAGAGATTTGATGCTCAGAGTTTATCCTAGGCGATTTTTATAAGGTGTAATAGAGCAGACAATTAGGAACGAAACTGAACAGATCATTTGAGTTGGGTTTCACATTAATTTATTTCATAGATTAATAACTACTATCACTAGGATATAGAAATTAAATCCCTTGCCACTCGTTTCAACTCCTCTCATGTCAGCTTTTGAGTGGGTAGTAAGTAAAGATAAATCCAATTGTATTCATCATGAGTCCCCTGGCTGTTCTTAGGAGCCTAGTCTTTCTAGACTTCAAAATTGCATGGCTAGACAAAAAGACCAGCAGCTTTAGATATAAACCGCGCCTTACCATTATATCAACTCCAGGAGGGGCCAGATGTTGTAAAGAAGATGGTCAGCTATTCGAGATGGAACATTTTACGATCAACGTGAACGTTCCACTTCGCCAAGGTGTTCTTACTTCGGATAATATGGGAAACAAAGTTCATCCGGATGTGCCCCGGCATTTTATATTACATTGCTGGGATTTCGATTGCATGGGTGAAGGTGATTTTTGTGGTAGATGAGCCAGTACTATCTTTGCAGTCGGTGGAACGGATCCAGATCAAATTGAACAGGGTTACTTCGAAGGAAGTCTAGCAGAAGCAGCAGAAGGCGAGTGCAGACGCGACACGCGATCGATGCAGGCTATCCTCACTAACTATCTTAGTAACATGTGACCTCCCACTGGCTCAAGAGGCCATACTTGATTAAGGAGGAAGTGAATAGAGAAACGTTGGTATTGAGCCACCTTTCAAGTTTCTTTTGCCATTTTTACGACACGGGACCGCCCTGATTAGAGTTAGGAAACTACTCTCGGATGCTCGAAAATGGAACAGCTTCCCCATGCTCTTAGACTAAGGACAATGCCGTTCGTTGATGAGGTTCCAGATCAACCGTAGACCTGGTCGACCTTTGCACAATTATGTGTATCGGGAGTATTGATATACCTAATCCATTTCATACAATTACAAATGCCTGATGAATTCATCACAGCCAGAAATCAGAGCCTGAAAGGTCTCACACTTCTGCCGTGTCCTTACCCTACGTCACGATGTTTTGCTAGCCTCCTAATCGCGTGGGTATGAAGCATTGACCAGTAAAATTCTCCCAGTTAGCAATTACGCGGCGTGTGCAAAATTAACCCACAGCCTCACTTAGCGCTAGACTAGCTCCCGTAACTTTGTGCTTGCAATGCCGACAAGGCGACTTTTCGGTTCGGGTTGTGGGAGACCAGAGACACGAATATTGTGGAAAACTTGAAGGCGAGGGCGTGATTGCTATCTCCCGCTTACGCATTCGAGAATCATGCATGAATAGGTATCGGTCCGCTGCAGGAGGTATCTTCATTATATATAGGCCTAAGATGTCATCTTTTTCCAATGGATCATTAGCAGCTACCCTCAGCATTTCCCAATCCTCTATACTCTCCATCCAACTTTCAATATGGTCTCCTTAAAGACCCTTTTCTCCACCGGCTTGCTGCTGGCTGACTTCGCCACAGCTCATCCTGGCGAAAAGCATGACCATGAGCACATCAAGAGACAGATTCAGGCTCGAGACGCTGTGGCCAATCTAGGTCAGAGATCGTTGAATACATGCTCTGGTACTGAGCATGCGAATGCCCTCAAGGCTCGATCCATTTCGCGTCGCGCCCAAAAGGTGCAAGAGCTCCGAAAGAGACTCGGTATCAAGACTTGTAAGTTATCTACGTACAAGATTAGTGCTTTTAATATTTGCTAATTTCTCATCAGCTCTCAGAAAACACCGCCGCGATGAGGAAGACATTGTTGCTTGGGAAGCCATAAATCACAACAAGACTGGCATTTCCAACAACGATATGTTTTCTCCCCTGGAGACAATCTTTGGCGCCAACTCCAGCTGTATCCTGTCCCCCGAGGTGACTGCCGGCCCATACTATATCCTCGGCGAGTATTTGCGATCCAACGTTATCGAGAATGAACACTGTGATGGAGTTCCCCTGTTCCTGGAAGTACAATATGTCGATGTTTCTACTTGTGGAGGAGTTCCCAACCTGGCCACCGATGTCTGGAACTGTAATGCCACAGGTGTTTACTCTGGCGTAAGCTCCCAGGCTGGGCTCAATACTACGTTCCTTCGTGGCATTCAGATCAGCGACCACGATGGTGTGGTTCAGTTCGAGACTATCTTCCCTGGACACTATGAAGGCCGGGCCACGCACACCCATCTCCTCACACACGCCAATGCATCGGTTTCTTCCAACGGTACCATCCAAGTCTGGAACAGTCCCGTTTCTCACATCGGACAGCTCTTCTGGCCCGAGGACCTGCGCGAAGAGGTTGAGGCTCTTGCACCCTACAACACCAACACTGTTCAGGTGACCACTAACGAAGAGGATATGTGGTCGATTATTCAGGCTGATGAATCTTATGATCCTTTCCCTCAATACGTCTATCTTGGTGATACTGTCGACCAGGGAATCTTTGCCTGGATTCAAATTGGCATCAGCACTACTGCGGACCACGCTTCAGATGATTATTATGCGGTTGCTGGATATTTGGATAACGAGGGTGGTCATGCCCTGGATAGCGGCATTGGCGGTGGTCAAGGAGGTGGAGCTCCCGGCGGTAGTGGAACTACTCCTTCAGGCCAGCCTACTCCTACCCCATCGTCCTAGACATGAGAAGCAGAACGATACTGTTATTTACACATCTCCTTCATATAGACGCTCGCTCGGAGCACAATATTATCTACTGCTAGGTTGCCATAGCTACAAAAAGACTCCGCTTGCAAACCCTTATGAACCTTTTATACTCCTCGATCTGGGCGATACCAACCACTAAAAGCTCCTCAATTACCACTTCTTCCAAGCCCTTCTTAAATAGACTGATATAACCCCGGGTCTGATTTCCATTGATGCTTGCTACCAGGATAAGATCTGTTGAGCTCCGCAGCTCCCATGAAGCGCTGCCATAAGGCTCCATGCCTATAGGTTTCCAATGTAGGGGGCCGACACCACTCAAGGCCTCGTATTCTCGTACGGCCGGGAGGGTTTTAATCTTGCGTTTGCGGCCGTCTCTAGCGAGTACGATCTCGATACTGGGCGGTATGGAGCGGAAATCAAGGGAACCGACCTCACGACCTCCGTCGGCAGGTGAGTAAATATGACATACATCTCCCCAGGCGCCTCCCAGCTTCGCAATGCGCTTGATGACATATCGGGTTAATTGATCTCCAACCACAGTGAGGGTTCTCTCGTGTTTAGCATGTACACAATACTCAAGTTTGAGAGCATGTTCTGGAGGGGGCATTTGTGAATCTGGTGTCGTGGTGTCACGGACAATGAACTTTTCAACCCACGAGGGAGCCATTCTTGATGGATGTTTTAATGGTAATAAAAGGGATGCCTGATGAATGAGTTGCTGAGTCTTCATTCAAAGCATGATGAACAATTTATATTCGCAGTACCTCTCTGACTCGAGAGTAAGGACCCTTGTCGATACAGAAAAGACTAAGAGTTGTAAAACAGACGGCTGAGTGCCGGGTCCTCAGCTCCACCAATGATATGGGTCAGTTCGACCGGTAATGGAACCTCAGCCTCGTAAAATTGGGGCGCTAGAGGATCCCCGAGATTGCTAACACGCGAGCGGCGACTCCGCGATTCCTGCAGCGTAGCACGTGGCTGTAACATGGAGTACTACTACCATTAATAACATTCATGACCGTCTTGGATGATTCAAAGGATCGCTCTACAAAAGCGATGTCACACTTGATAAGGCCACATGTGAGAAGACAGTGATTTAAACCATGCAAGCTGGTCTTGGCTTCTCCTTGAGTTGATCAGCATGCACTGCAGCTAGCATTCTGAGGCATGAAGTGGACGTAGCTCATTACCTGGTCAACAACTCAGTAGCAGGTATTCTCAGTTTAAATGCTAAGGTACTAAGACTTCTTCGTCAGAATTATCATTCAGTAGCAAGCTAAGCCCCTGGCATCTTTGCGCTCCCTAAACTATAGTGAAACAATATGTTTCACTAACCACCCTGTTCGGGTTGTTGGAGAGTAGGCTTTTCAAAAGAATATATCTGTTCTGATGACTTCCGCAGCCATAGGTATGAGATGTACTGATTATAGAGTTGGCACAAGTGTTGTAAAGGCGCTAGTAACGGTTACTTTGCTCGTCGTATTAGAATCTGTCGCGACATCTGTGACAATTTCCATATACTCTCATGTGATATTGGACAAGTACCACCGGAAATGAAAAACCATCAATCGGCTTGTTGACTAGGGTTATGATTGAGGACCCAAAGATTAGACTACCTTTTTGGATCTGACGATTTTGGAATCTACCGCAAGTATAGCGAATTAAACGGACGGCTCTTATTTTTCAGCGTCCAATTATCGCAAAGCAAAAAAGGCGATGTCAATGCAAGAGCAAAAACGGATAATCTCGTCGGCAACGAAGACCTGAGAGTCTGCACATTTGCAGCGACATTCATCCTACTAAAGGGGAGCTTGGCGAGGGCAGCGCCGCGAAGACAGCTTAACAGCCATATGAAGATAATAAGGAGCTAGCTGAACTAGAAAACCCCGCGAATTGCCCTACTGCTAGAATAATTCCGACACATGACCGGGAACGCACTTACACGAACTCAGCTCTGCCCAATGGAGAGGAAGACTTTTGTCAAACCGGACCTACCGGTGCAAATACGGCTTAGTTGTACTGATCGGATGATTCAGCCAATTGTAATTGTTAGTTATATCCCCGAGAGTAAGTTTAAGTCAGTCATCTAACCAATTGCAACTGTTCTTTATCTTCCTGATCACTCTACCTGGTAATGGTGGAAATATGGAGCTTTACAAATGGACAATGAATGGCATATAAATATACTGGCCGTTGAACCAGTTTCGGACGTTGTATATACCTTTATCTTAAATAAAAACACTCAAACTGCCCTTTTCTTTTTCACTTCCATACCAATATCAACATGTCTGAGCTTATCGTTCCTGATGCTATCCTCCGTTACGAAACGTTCATAGGCGTTTTTCCTCACCCGCATCTTGAGAGACCTTTAATAGAAGATGCCACATATCTCTTTCCAAACCAGAAAGACTCGACCTAACTAATCCAGTGCTGGGGTGTCAGCAAAGTTAGAACTACTCATAGCTTCAGTATATCGACCACCCACGACCTCAGCATTGTCTACTGCCGACCTCACCGCTTTCTTCTCCTCATCACTCAGCTTCACCTTACAACTATCCAAGTTCTCAACCAATCGGTCCTGCCTGGTTGTTCCAGGAATAGGGAAGATGTCGTCGCCCTGGGCCAGAAGCCAAGCCAGTGTCAGCTGCGAGGCCGTGACTCCCTTGGCCTTGGCAATTTCTTGTATCTTGTCCACAAGGGCCAAGTTCTTGGGAAAGTTCTCCTCGGTGAACCTGGGCAGAAGTGCGCGAAAGTCTCCAGGGCCAAAGTCGGCCGGCGAACGCAATGTTCCGCTCAGGAGGCCGCGGCCGAGTGGCGAGTATGCGACAACAGCGACGCCTAGCTCACGCGCCGTCTCGAGAAGCTTGAATTGGGACGACTCGATCTCCAGCGAGAATGGTGAGTATTCCATTTGCACTGCGGTGATGGGGTGGACGGCGTGTGCGCGGCGGAGGGACGTGGCGCTGCACTCGGAAAGTCCAAGATACTTGATCTTGCCAGCCTCTTTAAGATGTACCATGGCCTCAACAGTAAGCTCGATGGGTGTCTTCCGGTCCAGCCGGTGGCAGTAGTACAGATCGACAGACGAGACACCAAGGCGCTTGAGGGACTTGTCGCAGGCCGATAGAGTGTATTCTGGCGTGCTATCAATGCTCAAAGACCCGTCTTCCGAAAACTTGTTGGCAAATTTGGTGGCAAGGAAGATGTCATCCCGTTTTTCGGGATTGGCTTTGAACCAGCGTCCTATGAGTTCTTCGGAATCACCGTATATGTCCGCTGGGGAAGTAATAAGTACTTGTATATTTGTAGCAGCTTCAATTCAGAGACTTACCAGTATCCCAGAAACATTCTCCCAACTCATACGCCTTGTCCAGAAAAGCCATGCGCTCGGCCTCGGGTTTGGCGTCTCCGTAAAAAGCGCTTATACCCATCAGTCCAAGTCCCAGCCTGGGAACGACAGGGCCGTTTCGACCAAGAGGGCGGCTAGGCAATGATTGGGGGGCCATTCTGATATATTTGTCTGTATAGAGTAGATTAAACGTGATACGTAGTCGTCTGGTTGGTTGTATAATCAGGTCGTTCTCCAGAGTGGTGAAAAGTGCCGCCTATTTATACCTTGTCTACCTTCGAACCTTAATATCGGTGCCGGGCACTAGTATGAGCCCGATGCGGGCACTACAGCTTCTTCACCATAGATGTATCTCCGTTATGTCCGCTTCAATACATATTGCAATGTTGTCATAGAAGCATTCCACTCCACTTTCACCCAAACGTACAAGGGAAAGCGTTAAAAAATGGAGCAGTGCCGGAATGCAGAGACGCTAAATAAACACGACGCTGAATACAGTCGGCTCTTGCCATGCCAGTGACGACATTATCCCAACTAGCTTCAGTAGTCTAGCTATTTGAGCCCGCCAAACTCGGTATGAAAACTCTCCTGGCGTATATAGTACTGGTTATAAATAAAGCATCTGTTTTACCAGATTTGATACTTAATTGTCTGTAGGCTATTAGTCAGATGGCTATCTTGTCAAGTTAATATCGGCATTAACAATTTCGTTGATGGATCTCAGGGGGAGATGCCCCAGCTGCAGCACAGCACCACGACCTGCTAATCTCTAAAAGCCACGCTTGATTCGTAAGGAGTTGATGGATTCGAACAAATGCAGAGGATCCTGCTAGATCTTCTTTTGCCGTTTCGATATACCAGGAGCATGCCGCACAAGTTTGACTCTAAATTTGACGGGAGACAGTGCTTTGGACTGGGTCATCAGACACGTCTTGTCTCAGCCAGTTTCGGCTGTATTAGTGTTAATTTGGCATCTACAGGCACTACCAGATTTCACGAGCTGATACGGTATTATGTGTCACCGATAATTAGCGAAGGTTTGTATCCCGGGGGGAAAAAATATGGATATTTGCTTTGTAACCAGTGGACTTGACAGAAAAAACCCCGTAGAATTGCGCAGGAAATGATGACATGATGTGTGGAGATAACCCACTTTCCATTTCCTACTACATGTAGGGTGTTAATAATCCAGCTGTACCTAACTACTATGTATAGCATGGGGAGTGTTGGACGTCAGTCTTGGGCTTCAAAAATGACATCACGATGCTATAGATATAGGGTAGTTGTGAGTTACTACGTGAGCTAAAACAACAACGGTTAGAGGAGTTCCAGTGTGGATTTTTCGGATATACGGACTCCGGAGTTGTTGGGTTTTGCTTTCAAAGTTCATGATAGTTCTGTCGTCTAACCCTGCTTGGACCAGCTTCGGGGTCAAGAAAAACAGCGGAAAGGCTTACTATGAAAACTGCCGATATTTCAACCAGATCTTTCCGCAATTTTTCTGGACTCCCTGGACCAGTAAAGAAAGATTCAGCTTTGCCAAATCTGTTTGAGATCAAGACTCTAGTCTGCTGTCAAGAAGGAAATGAAATTCGCCTGTCACGAATGACAGGCCGATTGAGTTGCCCGTTTAAAAAGCCGTTGGGCCCCGTGGCGGCGCCTCCCATCCACCATAGCGTCAGGTTCCGGTATCATCCATAATGGTTCTCTTTCGCTGTCTCGCGGTTGCAGCTGCGCTGTGCCACGAGGTCAGCGCCGGTCCATGTCGCCCTCACCGAGACTCCACCACTACAAACGAGTTTAGCGGTACTACATTAGCATTTGAGTCGTCAGTGCTAGTTGATACAACTGCTCCGACGTCGACATCTATCACCCATTCATCAGTCGAGACAGTATCTTCCTCGTACATTTCTACATATCTTGCGGTTGCTACAATGAACACATTGCCGGATGAAATGGTGACGAGCGTCACTCTTTCAAGCAGGTTGGGCGATGAGACATCGATCCTAAGTGAGATGACTGACGCAGAGACATCTCCCTCCAATGCCGAACAGAAGGAGACAACTACTGCTCAACCCAACAGCTCGAGCGAGGACCCATCTGTCACAGCGTCTCACCAAGCGTCAGCTGGCACAGAGACAAGCACTGCCGAAATAAACAGTTTTGAGATCATCTCTACTGTACCAAGCAGTATCGAGACGACAACCGACGAGACAACCAAATTCGAAACGACCAGTGCCTAGCTAAGCACCACCTCAAAGGCAGAGGAATTAACCACTATGTCTATAACGTCAGTTGAACCACAGCCAACCAACTACTTTATCAATAGAGGCTTTGAAATCCCCGATGACGGTGGCGAGTACACTGGCGCACCCAGCAAAGAGATATGTCTACACTTACAAATAGGCACCCGCAAGGATGGTTGCAAATTCTGGAGCCTCTCCCTCCCTTCAATTCAATTCGTATGTACAATTATAAAGGCAAAGTGAGCCCCGAGGATACCTATGTTGAAAGAAAGCTCGTCTCTGGTGGAAACGGCGCCGTCTGGGACAATGTGCAAACTCAAGTCAAGTTCAATAACATCGCCAGGAGTTCCGTCTACTTCGACAACTTTAGCATAGTCGAGTACCACCCGCCGGCTAAGCTGGTCAGCCCAACACCAGACGATAAGTGGTGTGACCTCGCCGGTCATGTCGGCGTAACTTGAAACAACATCTCCTCATCATACCTATGCACCAGACATGGGACGTGCGTGCGTTCAATCTCGAGATTTCAGGAAAAACTTGAAAATAAAAAGCATCAAGACTAATAACCGCAACTACCTACATATTCCGCTAGTCATCCACCATTCCCAGCTTTTAAGCTCTAATTTCTCGACTATCGTTCCCTGTTGATGTTTTTAATTAACAGCTGATCCAGCCACCCATTAAACTGAAGCGCTCAGACTCTGCTTTTTGACTTTGTTACAGGTGCGCAGGCGCTGTTTCAGCCAAGAGATGAGTTATTGTCACTATTATACTCAGGGATGACGACTCCTTTATAGATATATAGAATAGCATTTATCTTGTAAATGAATATATACTTATCTCCCATCTCGAACAGCATCCTTTCACCCTCTACACAAATATTTACCACGTTTTCTCATTTGGCCTAGTGCTTTTCCTATTTATATTCCCCATTAACACAAAATGCAGTTCGCTATAGTCTCTCTTCTTTTCGCCGTTGGCGTCTATGCCAAGAACGGGTAACCTACACTTTACACCATTATATTGAGTTCAGCACTGTTAACACACGATTCTAGTTGCGGATTTCCTGACGGCCCAGACTGCGTCTCACTGGGCAGGGCCAGCGACGGCTTGGAAGTTTTTCGTGACAATGACGGCTGCTGTCTTCTCCCTCTCCGTTGTGGCAATGAAGCTGGCGTTAACTGCCGTCGCGAGAATGAAGGCCCCAACGGTCTACCAATCAACAGAAAAAGGGCAGTACAGCGTCGCGGCGCTCAGAAGAACTACCGTGCATAGACCAAGGAACAGCAAGTGACAGAGAGGCTGTGACGTTGTACACAACATGTATTTATCATCTATATCAGGGCAAGTCTCCTTGGTTATAACTATTGCTGGCAGTAAGAGCCTAGGAGGGAGATATTAAAATTTCCCTATTATTCTTCTGAATTTATTTATTCTGGAGGTTTTAAATTTGCAATATTAGTGAACAAGAATTCGCTTGGCAATTGAGAAAAGACCATTATTGGAATAGATGTGGCCATCAGGCTGAGGTACAGTGGTTCATTCTGTAAGGCTAGTTGTTTGAGTTCTTCACAGAATGAATCATCTGCGGAGGTGGAATAAAATAAGAAGACAGTTCGTTGGAAACCTGAGGTCGTTAGCTTGTTGTTTATTTTTATACTAGTGTCACTTACACTTCTCGAAGAGCTCTTGTTCTTCTCGAGTCCTCAAATGAAGCCATGCGGGCTCTGTATCGTTTACCAAATAGGATTCCATATCGGGTGGCGAATTGTGGTGGTCTGGCAAATAATCACTGTTTCCCTCTGTCCCAGCCAACAATTGAGTGATTTGCAACTGCTCAAAAAATCCCGAAGGACTATGCTTATCGCTGTTCTGCTCTTTTACTCCCTCTTTTGGCAAAACTGGAAGTGAAGCCCCAGTAAGTTTACCTCTGGAGGCAACTCCAACATCCCACTGTAATTTTATGGCATAGCCGTCACATTGGAGGTTATGCTTTTGGCATTCGAGACACGACGGTTTAGTCTCGTCGCACTTGCGATGGCGTTTCTTGCATGTTGTGCAGCCATTTCTTGAACGTGGTATGGTTACATGATCACATGGATAATGGAAATGATAAAGATGATGTTCTCCATGATAACGGTCAAAGCGGTGAAAGACAGCAGAAAGCCTGAGCGATGGGGTGGACCTCGTCTCCAACGCTAATTATTCAGGACATATTCAAGATGAAGGGATATTCCACTATTTTATACCACCAATGTCGTAAGAATTCAATCACTTCTTAGAATTGGAAATAGCTAGAAAAGGCCCGTGACTTTTTGCGCCTGGGATAAAGTGTTCATAGTTAGCCAAGTATAGAAATTGCAATAAATGATTGCTACCCTATACATATCTTGCCAAGTTTAGATAGTGGATTTTATCACTGATACTACAGCGCTCTAGAGGCCCCATAGCGGCAGCCGATTAATCCCTACCACCAAGTTCGTTCCCCATTAACCTGGGAATAAACTATTCATTCGATGCTAACGAGGTTGGTTCCTGTGACTCCCGTTGACTCAACAATACAATCTGTTACAATAACGACAGGTAGAACCTCTACCTTGGTGCTGCCCGAAAACCTGACCGAGACTGTCGCAGCCACTGCCACTTCAGAAATTATAACTGCCGTTACCACTACCACATCCGAGTCGAAATGACAACATGTCCACTATAGCTGCCTTGGTAACTCTAACACTTATTATTTCGCCCTTCTCTTATCCCAAGCTGGGAAGTCGCAGCCATGACAATGCATATAAAAAAATAGTGACAAATAATTAAAGGTCAGATATGCACGTAGCCAGTCCCTTCATCACTGAGTGATACACACTAAAAGGCCAAGATAATCAGCATGTCTTAATGGTGACCAAGACCAACAGATGCTACCCTGAAGGCTTAGCAGCGCAGGGGTCTGGAAGATTATATAATACCTAAGATCCGTCAACGGGCATTCACATCATCTTCACTCTCTTCAATTGCACTCAACTTACTCAATCCTGTTTCTCAGTTTACCAGACATCATGGCTAACAGCTTTACTTTAATCCCCGTACTTGACTACGCCTACTCCCAGTCTCCTATTACCAAGCCAAAGTTTCTCTCTGACCTCAGATCTGCTCTCGTCAAAGTCGGCTTTTTTCAAATCGTAAACTCTCACTTACCCATTCAGTTACAGCAGGATGCTCTGCGTCTAGCAGGCCAATTCTTCGACTTACCTACAAATGAAAAAGTCAAGATCGAAAACATCAATAGCAAACATTTCCTCGGATATGGAAGGATCAACAGTGAGAGTACAGCTGCGCAAACAGATCATAATGAGTCCATTCTGGTATGATTACCTATAATTCAGTACGTGAATGGATGTTTCTGATATATCTAGATGGGCCCTGATCTTCCTACCCTAGGACCAAATGAGCCCATTTACCTCAATTTGCAAGGCCCAAACCAGGTAGGAGAGGATAATGGATACAAGGCAATGACTTACTGTTATTAGTGGCCTAAAGAGAGTTCAGTACCGGGCTTTCGTAAACTTTTCAAAACCTATTACTCGCAGATTCAACATTTTTCTGTCGTTTTCACAGCGCTGGTAGCTGAAGCACTTGAGATTCCCGAGACCACTTTAACGACGCTTCTAGGAAAGTCAACATCTGATGTTAGCAGATTAAAGGCTACTAGATATCTACCACCGTTCGTCAATGCATCCGCACAGGATGGAAGTCATGGTATCGGCCCGCATAAGGATGGCTCTTTCATGACATATCTGCTCCAGAGCGGCAAACATAATTGCCTCGAGGTACAGAATAAATCAGGAGACTGGATACCTGTTCCCCCAGTGCCTGGAGCATTAGTCGTCAACATTGGTCGCCTGTTGGAAACCATTACTCAGGGAGTCTGTGTTGCAACAACTCATCGTGTTGTTCTAAGGGCAGAAGCCTTCTTGGACGACGAGGGAAAGCACCTAGGTCCCAGAGTCTCCATACCCTTCTTCCAATTTATGAACCCTCTTCTTAGGCTGGAGGAGCTCACCGTGGATGTACCAGCACATATCAAGGCCCTAGCACCTGACAAGATTGCGGCTTCAGATGCAGAGACATTTTATTCAGGACTATTCGACAACTCTATTGGAGACAATGTTTTTGTAAATCACATCACAACATTCCCAAAGGTCGCGGAAAGATGGTATCCCGACTTGTTGCGAAGAGCGCGTGAGAAACAGGCAGAATCAAAGCGGCTGGATCAGCAGAGACGGGCGGCCGATGAAAGGTGACCTCGGTTAGTGGAGCAATAGTGAGATAGAGTCATTCGTTCAAGACATTCAATCCTTGTCGCTCACTGTGAGAAAACAAGGCGAGAAGAGAGAAAACAAATGATCCACCAATTGTATAAGTTGATTTGTGATGAGTGCAAGTACATACGGCGTAGATCAACGTCACCTTCTATATATGTGACAGCAACCCTTCTGAGAGTATAATCTGTATGCACACACCCTCTGCATGCATGTGGTGTGACATGGGACCAACGGGAGATGTACAACGGCTTACGGATACTTGATACCCCAAAGCAAAAGAACCATGACAGATTCATCAGATCCCTGCTTCAGATTCGTCACCAAGGTAAGTAAGCCCAGGATAAATCACACAAGTCAAGCTATGCACTGACTCAGCTAAAACTCAAATAACAACCGGAAGGATTCTTTGCATATACAAGCGTGGGGTCAAGACAAGTTCTTTTTCGTAATAGGAAGAACCTTATCAACCTGGTATGACTCCAAAATGATGATCGAAGGGGTCTTGCTTGTCCTTGCTCATTATCCTTTAATTTACTCGCTTACGATTTCTCCACCGCTTATTGACTTTCTTGTTTCAGTCGCTCCTGAGTGCATTACTAAATTATGACGATGGTGTTGAAGTCTGAGAACAAGAAGGAATCCGAATCTCCAGCGGAGGCGGTGCAAAGTGCCGCAATTGCTTTGCCTGTACCGCCAGATGGAGGTCATGGTTGGATACAAGTCTTGGTAGCGCAGTAAGTTCTATTTCCTCCCATGTGTATATGCACATATAAACAAGGTTTCGTAATACTTACAGGGTAACTTGTAGTCTGGAAGTGTTTAATACATTTGGATACAGTTACAGCTTTGGAATATTTGAGCAATACTACCATCAAGAGCTTGGCTTTAGCTTATCGTCAACATCTTGGATAGGTAGCATTCATCTCTTTTTTCTCTTTGCCCTTAGTACGATTTCCGGTCGTCTTTTCGACGCTGGATACTTTCGTCACCTTCTGATTATCGGTTCATTCCTTCAGGTACTCGGACTATTCATGGCGTCGATAAGTACCGAGTACTGGCACCTCTTCCTTGCTCAAGGAGTATGCAGCGGAATTGGAGCTGGTTTGGCATACTGCCCTGTCATGGCTTGCGTGTCAACATACTTTACTAAGAAGCGGGCTTTTGCCATCGCAGTCGTCACAAGTGGTTCAGCTACTGGTGGGATAATCTTTCCCGTCATCGCTCAGCAAATGATGTATGTCCACGGATTTCCATGGACTATTCGCTGCATGGCATTTGTGATTCTATTCAACGCTATCATAGTGGTTGCTTTGGCCAAGGAGCTTCTCTTACCTCGGAAAAGTGGCCCAGTCTTCGAATTTGCTGCCTTTAGAGAGATGCCTTTTGTTCTTTTTAGTTGTGGGTCATTTCTCATACTTTGGTCTGTATTCATCGGTCCTAGCTACGTGAGTTAACAGCCTGCATTATCTACGTCAAAGCTGCTTACTGACAAAGACTAGATAAATCATTACGCGGCATCCGTGGTCGGCATCAGTAATGAGACTTCATTGACCATACTACTTACACTCAATGCTCTAAGTTGCCCGGGACGAATCATACCGTCTATTATCTCGGATGTATATCTTGGTCCTTTCCGGACTTTAATTCCACTAATGCTTTCGGCCGTTGTACTTTACATTGGATGGCTAGGGGTCAAGAACCTACCAAGTGTTTTCGTCTTTGCGAGCTTATTTGGATTTGTATGCGGTGGCATACAGACTGTGGGCATGGCTGGCCTCCCAACTTTAACAATCGATCATAGTAAGATGGGTACGCGGATGGGAATGATTCTGACTATGGGCTCATTTGCTGCATTGACGGGCCCGCCAATTGCAGGTAAGCTGATTGAACATGGTAATGGTAGATACCTTTACATGCAGATTTGGGGAGCTTGTGCAATGGCTGTGGGTGCAGGATTTATCTTTAGTGCATACAAGAGCCGACCGAAGGGTGAAAACTAAGCGGTTAGTGATAGCTGCCTATAAATAACAGAGACGAAGTAATTGAGCAGAAAAGTTTATTGTCTTCTAGAAGTACATATAAATAACGACTGCTCAACGGTGTTGCTGTGAGCTACAGCGACACCTCAATCCTTCAGAGTGATTTGGTTGACTTAAAGTGGACATAGACCATCAGTACAGATCCTGCCAACATACAACAACCATTAAAAACCTGACTCTTCCAGAAAATTCCACCTTCAATATCGTTCAAGGCGGATGTAACAGGAAATCCGATCAAGGTCCCAAGCGCAGCCGCCGCAGATGATATTCCCATTCGCGTACCCACAAGTTCTGGGTTGGGCGAGAGACGAGGGACAAGGATGGGGTAGATGACCGAAAGAGGTCCCATGAATACAGCGATAAGCACAGCCCAAGCAATGACGGAGGGAACAGTGTCAACGCCAATCCACCCAAAGAACAAGACACTGGAAGCAAATCCGAATCCAGCCATGGTAATCGATGGGCCAAATCTGTTGGAAAAGGGAACCGCCATGTACCGTCCAGGTATAGTGGAGGCATTGGCAATCACCAGCACATAAAAGGCCAGCTCTGAGCTTGCACCGCCCTTGAACTGTGCATAGAGTGGAAGTAAGAAGAAGGGCACCCAGTATGCAATCCACATGAGGAATAAGGCGAGGCAAAACGCCATAAAGGCGGGATCACGGAACGCGGTTGGGTCTAGAAGAGAGCGCACTTTGTGTGAAAGTTTGCCCCTGGTGGCGGGTAGCATGATGGCTAACGCTCCGATAAGCTCAGCAAGGGTGACAAAGCCGAGGACACGTGTAGTCCACGCGAATCCAATCTTTGGCTGGAGATTGGTAAAGATGATAGGGTAAATGATACCTCCTAAAAGCTTGAATCAGTTTTGTGCACATGTTATCGTTGGAGGGAGGGCTGATCGTACCAATAGCTGTTCCTGAAGTCGCAAAAAATACGGCCAAAGCACGTCGTCGTTCAAACCTGGAAGCAACCATAGAGATACTTGGTACATAGAGGATTGCACTTCCAATGCCGACGCAGACACCTTGGGCGAGGAGGACCTGATAATAGCTGTGGGCCAAACTAAGCATCATAACGCCGAATACTGTGATGAGAGTTCCAACGATGAGAAGCTCTCTGAAATATCCTCGATCATAGATTGGACCAGTGACAACGCCTCCCACTTGTAATTCATTGTCAGCGACAGACGGTGACTCTGGTTGTGTTGTGCGACTTACAAATAAGGATGACACCTTGGAGGGTTCCGACCCAAGCAATGTTGGTCGAGGGTGTAGAAACTAGCATGACTGTCTCGTAGTACTTTTCATAAGAGCCGTAAGCACTCAAGAGACCCCTTCACCAGTAAGTATTGGAACATATTAAAAGCGGTGAATAATATGAGCTCACCATGTCGCAGTGTAAATGAGAAAAGCTCCCACAACTTGCATCCAGGCATCAAAGCCCTCTGACTTTGGCTGGACGGCATCTTGATAATTGTCTGATTCAATTGGTGTTGGGACCTCTGGAGGACCTTGAGATGATTTGGTAGTTGAAGGAGACACCATGCCAAGTTGGTCAACCGGGATGCGGTAAAAATTGCAATGAGATATTGTATGGCGCTTTTGCTTAGCAATGTCTCTATGAGATTGTAAAAGATAAGGTGCAACTTTGGTATTGGCCGATAGGTAGGTAGGAAGGAAGAAAGGTATTGGAGGATGGGTAAAGAGAGTTGAAACAGAGAGAAAAGAAAGAAGAGGAAAAAGAAGAGGAAAAAGAAGAGGAAAATTGAGAGTACTCGTGACGCAACAACAACCAACAACCAACAACAGTCAACCAACAAAACATCCTAGTCTAGATGAAGGGGTACGTACTCCTAGTAATACACAGCAACCAATACATTTACGAGATATTCCCAACCGCCCATGTTTGTTCACCCCTTTCCCCGCATGGTTCCATGAAAATGAGACATTATTAGGGTCTTATTCGTCAGAAGAAATTATGTACCTACACATACGGAGTATTACAAACCCAGCGTCGTTACACAAGAATCCAAATCAGGCACGATCAACTATGACTCATCCTTACCTTGCTACATTTGACTTAGTGCGGCGGATAGTACTTATGTTATGCACGCAACAATTAACTTGATAGGGCTCAATGCCAAGCAACGGGCCGTCACACCGGATCAAGATGCCGGTCGGCAAATTCCCGATATTGAACAAGGGCTCTGCATATTAATTACGGCACGAGAAGAGTCTAATTGGCACGGATGGAAGATCTAAGTCTGATCATGTCTTGGAACCATTCTTGTAATGAACTAAACTAGACTAGATCTCTATGAGCGGCAACTAATGTAACCTCATATGCAATAACATTGGTCAATGTCCAAGAGTGGCGTATGCCTTGATCCTCTGTGCAAGTCCCCCCAGGCGTTCCTGATCCTCTCCCGCAACAATGATGGTTGTAACACTACTCTGCAACCCTTCTTCATGACACCAACCTGCAATAACGATCCTTCCCTCGTCTAACTCGGCATTGAATATCTCGCGAAAACGGTCCAAACTCAAATTGATGAATAGTGGGAAAAACACGGCAGCGTCGTTGAAACCTCGCGTGACGCTGAAAAATCCCTTGAGGAATCCCAATGGGTGAGAGCCCGTGACACGAGTGTTGAGATCAATCACCAAGTGGTTGCCTTGGGCATCGGTCATGATGTCCGCCCCTACCGGGCCATAATATCCAAGACGGTTCAAGTAAGCGGCGATCTTTTTGGCAATAGGCAGATAATGAGCCTTGAGGTGAGATTGCTGAGAATAGTCGATATGCCCACCATCCCAATGGCCGTCCTCCGATACGAATTGATCGCAGCAAGAGGTTAGGATCGGTTCCCCGTTTTTGGGCACAAACAAGGAAATCGCGAGAGCGGAGCCAGGAACAATCTCCTGTACGACAATGCTTGTAGGATGTAGATGACTATTAGAGTCGTTGAGTTGAACAAGCATACGGTCCACTTCTTGTCTCAGAACCCCCAAGCTTGTCGACCTATCGGACTCGCTCCGAACAAGGAAAGTTCCCTGGCCGGAAAGCGCCTGGGGAAGCTTGACCACAAATGGAAGGTTCTTTTCCTCGACGAAAGAAAGCATTCGGGTGACTTCTTGAGCCCGAATTTGCGAATCAAGAACCTGTCTCGGATTGAGGCAAGTGTCGATCACCATCGACGGTGGCGTAGGTAAGCCTGAAAACACCAGTTCTCGCTTAGAGAGTGCCCGGTAGTGAGATTCGAATGGAACCGCGGCAGGAAGATGCTCGAGGCAGTCCATAGGATTGGCCAGACCCAGTTTGGCACCCTCAGGGATCTTGACATCTGAAGGACTGTGCACGTAGGTAACTGTAGGCCGCTGATGCTCACAGATCTGCTGCATGACCTTTTGTGTGTCTGTGCGAGGCTTCAAATCTACATCGTCTGTGCTCTGTCCGTCCAGATCGAACATGATGAGGTTCATCTTGCCTGCAATCATGCCAAAAAGCTGAGGCACAACTTGGGAAAAGATACGGGCCTGGACGCCTCTATCCTTGTGAGAAAGAGGGTCTTGGTAAGCGTACTTTTTACAGATGGGAATATTCTTCGTCATCTGCACCTGCACTGTTGGTATAGTGTAGCAGAGGTGGATTTTGGCATCATCGCCAGGACTAAGGGCGTATAGATCCTTGAGAGTCGAGTCGAATTCTATGATGGAAGACATGATTGTGATAGTGGCGTATACTGAGATGAGATGTAAGATGAGCTCAAGAGATTGATGTGATGAAGTTGACCTTTTCTTATAGCCGTCAAATTTCGGCATCAAGTTGCGTAAAGATCTTCATATACTTGTCTGAGCGTATTTATTGGTAACATGGGTTGCATGTATGTTATGGAAGGAGATCCGGACTCTCAACTGCGGAGTTATAGACTTTGGTACAGATACATCCCTCAAATTTTACTCTCTTGTGTTTTGCTGGCGTGTCCATCTTGCTCAGACTGTCCCACGGTCCTTCCTTAACTTTCGTATAGGTTCATGACGAAAAACATCATGACTCCGATGCTTGCATGAGACTATTGCCCTTACCCTGACATAAGGTTTACACGAGGATTTGTACGATGACTCTTTTGCCGTCATCCTTTTCAGTCTGTTTTCGGACTGTCTCACATGAAGAGTAGAGTAAAACAAGGAGGAGAGAACTAGATCTGTCGGCAGTTCCCAATATCACATCATTGTCCCTTTCATTTCAACCTTCACGATGATATTTTAGCTTACAGAAACGGCTTATTATATCCGACGTTACATTGTGAGGTTACAGCCGATGAGGGCGGAAATATCGTGCAGCCATCGGAGTCATGATGTTCTTTTCTCTTGTGAACTTTGACCAAACTCTAAACGTACGAGGTTATAGCCTCCGCCCCCTTCGTAATATGGGGAGGCTCTGCGGCAAGAGAGTGGCTCCAGTGGTAACAAGGGTCGTGAAACAGCTCTCTGAAGCCGGATGTCTTGGCAAAAAACTCCAGAAGTTGCGGAATTCAGTAATTAATCCTTCTACAGGGGTATTGAAGTCATGACAAAGAGGAACGTGAGTGCTATACGTATGCTTACCAGTGAAGAATATGAAAGTTCTGCATCTATCGTATGGTACAGTCTACACAATCCGTTTTGCTTAGTTCATAAGAATCTCAGAGTACACTTCAGAAGTCTGCCTTACGTCCCTTGGAAACATAGTCAACTTGCACGATTCACCAACCAAGCTTCACATTATTCACCATGTCAACCGGAATTCTAGCTTCAAACATGTCTTTGACACTGTTCCAAGCGACATGTCTTGCTATCCCAGCAGCATTCTTTTCTATCATCATCTACAGACTTTACTTCCATCCCCTAGCCAAGGTCCCTGGACCGAGGCTAGCAGCTATTACATGGCTCTATCAAACCTACTACAGCTTTGTGGGTGGAAGTCGTTTTTATCTTCAAATTGAGAAACTACATGAGAAATATGGTTAGTTTTGAATGAGATTGGGTTTATTGATAGATATGCTGACTCACATATGTACCAGGCCCTATTGTTCGCATCACACCTGATGAGGTTCACCTGAGCGACCTTGAGAACTATGACAAGATCTACTACGTAGGAAGTCGTTACGCCAAGTGTGCAAACTTCTATGGTGCTTTCGGAAACGAAAACTCTTCCTTCACAACACCCTCAAATGAATTGCATCGCCAGCGTCGAACTGGTCTCAATTCCTTCTTCTCGCGAAAGATTGTAATTGACCTCGAGGACATTGTCCAAGACAAGGCACGCAAGGTGTGCAAAGCTATCGACAGGACCATCGCAACTGGCAAGCCAATGGACCTCCATCACGCTCTGCGAGCCGTGTCCATTGATGTCATCACTGAGTATGCTTTTGGTGAAAGCTATGGCTTGTTGGACACGCCTGACTTTGGCTATGACTTCTTTATGCTTGTTTTGCGCCTCGGTCCAGCTGCTTGGATCTTTCGCCAAGCTCCATGGCTTAAGACTGTCTTGAGGACCATCCCCGAGTCACTTGTTCGTATCGTCAGTGCGCCAATGACTAACGTTATTGACATGCAACGGGTAAGTCCAATGCTCAATTAAACCCATGGTAACGCCGCTAATTGTATTGTTACAAGCAATGCAACGGCAAGTTGAGGAACATTGAGAAACAACTCGATGTAGGATCTGTTGAACTCAATGGCAGGGCAACCATCTTCTCAGCTCTCATGACTCCTGATGACCGTCGAAAGCCAGCTGCTGTAGCTCATCTTGAAGATGAAGCTTACACTGTACTCACTGCCGCGGCTGATACAACTGGTAACGCCATGACCACTATCTGCCGTTATGTTTTCGCGGACCGAAATGTATATGCCAAGCTTCATGCGGAACTCAAAGCTACTTTCCCTGATGAAAATCAAGTCATGAGATTCCAGATTCTGGAAAAGCTGCCATACCTGGTAAGCAGTTCAAGAAATTTGAGTAATCAGCTGCTAACTGCTCTAGACTGGTGTAATCAATGAAGGCCTGAGACTATCATTCGGTGTAGTCGGAAGACTTCCTCGAACCGTTCCTCTAGGAGGTGCCAGTTTTCATGGTTATGATCTCCCACCCGGAGTAAGCATTGCAATCTTATATTTTATGAAATTCATGAATCTGACCATTTCCTTCCTAGTCCGTTGTTTCCATGAGCTCTTGGTTAATCCACCGGAATGAGGAATACTTCCCCGAGCCAGCCAAGTTCGATCCAGACAGATGGGTCAACGCATCAGACCCTCAGCGTCTTCACAAAGCTTTTGTACCGTTTGGCAAAGGTAGCAGAGCATGTGTTGGTATGAAGTAAGTGGCTATGTCAAACTTTCCAATAATACTCTTTCACTAACTGTCCCTTAGTCTTGCGTATGATGAGATCTATGTTACAATTGCCCAGATCTTCCGTCATTATCATGATCTTAAGAGCAACACTCATGAGCTCACCGATTATGATCTGATTTTGGACGATTACTTTTCGTCGTACAATCCAGCGGATGCCAAAACCCTTGAGGTTCGGGGTTGATCTACAGGCTCATTCTTGGTAATTGATTACGCAATGCCACTAGTTAGAAATAGTTAAGGACGTTTCATTAGAGTGCAACAATGCGTATCTTCCAAGAGAAAGATAAAGGCTGTAGGAATGGTCAGAGTAGGATTACTTCTACCCTTGGTTTTGCTACGGGGAAAGAATCATGAGACCTATTCATGGTGTATACAGAGCTCAATCCCTGTCATAATGGATCTTCAAATTGATAAATTGATTACATTGTATTTGGCCCAAGCGACGAGACTGAAATCTTTTGTAAGCATCGGAGTTATGATGTTTTCCGTTGTGAATCTCCACGAAAGTTGAAGGACCGAGACCTTCACTGTATGATTTGATATCTAGGGTTAATACTGCTGGGCCACGGATGCTGCATAAACCTGCCACTATGAGTATGGTGCAATATATTCCTTCGTTGAACTACACCTAATGCTACTCATCATCGTACCGTGAGACTTTGGTGTAAGTTCACAAACCAAACTCATCATGACTCACTACTCATCATTAGTTTCAAGATTTGCTTACAGGCTAAGACAGGTTCTTTGACCGCCCTTTCCACAATACAATTTTTATCATTTAAATTTATGACCTGTAACTATTCAACTGAGCGTCCTCATGTCATAAGGCCTTACATGCATATCCCGCGGGAACTCTCAGACTATTCTTCATTCATATCCTCAGAATTCGGTCCACGCATATAGGCGACTTACGTAAGTATGATATAGTATGTCTCAAAAGAACGGCACTTCAAACCAAAGTATCAGTACATAGTAACGACCAAGTCAGGGGTCGGCAGTTATACCCGGCTGTGGGTCGTCGTCTGTGCAGAAGATCACAGGGGCGACGTTTCATGATTAACGCACATGAACATGCGGGAACTAATCGAGTTATACGAAAATGGTATAAACGGCTCTTTGATAATTCCACGCCATCACAACCACGGCAGTCTTACTAGATCTGGATTTGAGTTTGAATCCTATCCGACAATCTCCGCTCCAGCGGCAAGTCTTCCTGCCGACGCGGACATCCCCTCTCCTGGGGCCTGTAGGAAAGAGAATACCCCAGGTCTCCATCGTGACTTTGCTATATCGTGACTTGACTATAAAGAAGAAGACAAGACATGTAAGATGAGTCAAGACAAACTAAACACTACTATCAGTCAATATGCCATCTTTCTATGATTCCGACTTTTCTAGTTATCACGTTCCGACATTTTCAACGAGGGCTCAACATGGGAATCCCGATCCAAGTATTGTATGGATGCTACAGAAGCTCCATATCAATCGTGATGGGAATGGACGGCTATCTCCACCAGGAAAGCGTCAATCTCCTAACATCAACCCACTTGAATCCCATGTTGGCCAACATGAGGTCCGTGATGAAGCTCAGTCTATTGCCGAGTCTAGCCCGCCATGCAATATGAAAGAGTCATTTCTTCATGGGAGATCACAGTGGATTGACGAGCCAGTCATAACCAAATGGAGAGAACCCAGCAAAGAATTTGGCCGAGTACTTGCCCAAGTCGATCATCTTTACCAGCAATGGAATCTCTCAAAGCCATCTCCTTTTGATCCTTTCTTTGACAAGCTGTGGATGGAGACTGCCGATATCCTCCGCGATGTTGGGCTTCCATGGCACAACAATAACTTGAACATGCCTGACGAAACTGATTCAAGGTGAGTTGCAGTATTGTTATTTCGACATCTACTAGGAACTAACTTGTGCCTAGCTGGCCCTTTCACTTTAAAACATTTGAAAGAGTCGCAATTCTCGCCAAAGGCAAAAGGGTTCAGGATGCAGATGCCTCCGGCTATATCACCAACTGGAGTGAAGGCAACTACTATGGCATTCGAGCTCTTAAACAGGAGCTTTATTCCCACTATCCAAAACAAGAGCCTATCCTCTTAATCGACCATCTGGAAATCGAGATTGCAGAGGCTGCGTCCCATATATTCGGTCTTGAGTGGCATCGAGTGTCTTTGAATGACTCAAATACACTGATGGATACTATTCGTCGCCTCACTTCCAACGGGGAAAGGCCTATCATCTTTGCCGCCACTTTGGCCAACATGAGTGGAGAGGTGGATGATATTTCCATGATTGACAAGCTTTCTCGTAACTTCACACTCATACTCCATCTGGATGCTTCCCGCGTGTTCGACATCTTGACAACAGTCGGCGAAGATTTTCGCCGACTTCTCGGGATACCTCGTCTTCGTCTCCACCACGCCAAGCCTGGTGAGCGCGGCTGTCTCGTCAATGGGGAGATCATTGCGAGCACTATCGTTGCTGGAGGTTCAAATGCCTATGTCCACCCACCTCCTGTTGTTGCACTCAAGCCCAAACTACTCGGCAATCAAACCCCAACTCGTGTCGAATATGTCAGGGGTACCGATGGAACGCTTTCTGGGTCGAGAGACTCGATTGGCCCTCTTATGCTCTGCCTTCAAGAGCTTCGTTTTGGAAACAGAGGGTTTCAAGAGATTTATGAAGGTTGTTTCATCAGGAGACTGAGACTGATGGATGAACTGAGGTCCTTGGGCATCCACTTCTATGCTACCCCCACTTCATTAGATCTGATCGTTCAAGTCTCAGCCGGTCGTTTCAGTGACTTGGTAGATCTCGGAGCCAAAGCAGTCCGATCTGATGGTTACCTTATCACTATGCAGCCCAGCATCAGTGGTGAGAACATCAGGTCTTTATTACGCGTCCTTGGGTCTCATGATGAGCTTCTTTTGTCCAAATCAGCAGCTAAGATCGTACTTCATTCACCAACAACGCGCTACTTTCTTCCCGATGGGGTGGTGGAGAGGCTATGGCAGACAGTCCAGAGCTTCAAGATTGCGGCTCGGTATTCGTGTGGCTATCCCCTGAATCAAGCTCCGTACTCAGCTCTAGGTCCTGTCATTGGACACTTTTTAGGAGTCCGAATTCCTGAGGGATGGGCCAAACGCGAAGCTTCCAAGATTTTGCAGGAGCGAAAGCAAGCATTGGGCCTCTTGACTGAAAAGTCTCAGGAGTCGTTTAGTGCCTGTTTCACTACAGGCAGCACCATGGGCAACCGAATTGGACTTCATACTGGTCTTATCCAGTACCCGGATGCGTTTGTGTATTTCTCTTCTGCTTCGCATTACAGCGTCAAGAAGACTGTCAAGGATTGTGATACATGGACTCGTCGCTGGATGTCAGGTAGAGTACCTCGCTTTGCCGAGATTCCAGCTGATGCATATGGTCGCATGATTCCGAATGCACTCAGACAGCAAGTTCTGTCCGACAAAGCCGACTGTGATGCCCATGGAGAGCAGTATCAGATGATTCTCTTTGCCAATAGAGGTACCACCTTTGTTGGAGGTCAGGACGATATTGTTTTGCTCGCACAAACACTAGCTCAGATTGAGGTAGTCCCATCTTACATTCATGTTGATGGTGCATTGGATCTCGGCTTCATCGCTGATGGGCTCCGTCTAGGGCCGCCAGGTGTTCAAGATGCTAGTTCAAATACTCCTGTAGTGCAAGGCATCACGCTCAGTCACCACAAAGTGTTTGGAATCATGGTTTCTGGAGAAGTTATCAGCTACTGCCCCAACCATGGCAAGCAATTCGACGCCCTGGCTGGAACTGTGGACCCTCGAGCTGTGTTAGAAACGTGGCTCTTTGAGAAGACCTACACCACCGCTGACTTGGCCACCATCTGGAACTACTGCTTGGGTAATGCTCGAATGTTGCGCGAACTCCTTGCAGAACACAAAGTGCCAACGCATTTCAATCAAGACAGCATCATCACACTCTTGGAGTATCCGCCACGATGGCTGGTCCAAGAGTTTCACCTCGCTCCTGAAGGAGATTGGGTTCATTTCATCACAATGCCTCATATTTGCCCTACAACCGTCCGACGGTTCGTACGTGCAGTTGCGGCAATTGATACAAACTGCGGTACTGCGTTTGACTACGTCGGTCACTCTCTTGCTTCATCTTTACATTTGAGCGGACGTACACAGCTCCAACGTCTTACAAGTAGGAACACCTACAGCGAAAAGGTACTGGCAGTCGCAAACCCAGCCATCTTGCAGAACCCGCAAGCTCGGAGTGTTTGTGATGATCTTGGTCTGAGAGTGCTTTATGACATTAAATCGCGTTTTATTTACAGCGCCATGTCTTTTGCAGCTTTCGATGATATGGACGAGCCGCTGGTTGTGTTTCTTGCCGATGGGACTGGTGACAGATTGCTTAAACCTAGCTTGATGCTTGTGAAATACTGCTTCCACGACAGGGTACATATGCTTCACGACATTGCCATTCAACTTTTTGGGCATGTGGGTGATTTACTAGGTGTGGATGTGGTGACAGATGCTTGGAGCTTCCAGACTTGTTTCTTTTAGTAATGAATAAACCTGTTTCGGTTAACATTTTATGCTATTTTTTGACCTCTTTGCTATCTATTCGATGTTCTTGTTTGTGAAAGGGTTGACCGAAGTTGCTCTCTGAAGATACCTGTTGAGTTCTATCTCCCCCTCAGGAGCCCACAGCACGCGGAACAGCTGGTCATCAAACTCAGCACCTGAGAGATCAGTGATTTGAATCGAGACTGTCGATAGGCTCCGTAAGTTATCAACTTCTTCTTCCCACTTTCCACTCAGTAATACCACCGATTTCAAGGTAACATCACATGGACCTTTAATATGGACCAGATATTGTCCCAATTCTCCCGGGTGCCATGTAGCACCAGAAAGACACAGTTGTTTCAGGCCTTCATGATGTGCTCCCTTCATAACTTCACTCACACTGCATGAAACCAGGCTCCTCCGTTCGTCTCCCCAATCCCGTTAAAGGTAAGCGATTTCAAATTCTGAATGGATTCAATAAGTGAAGTTTTCTCAGATGGAGACATGCGGAGCTTGGCGCTATTACGGGGTTCAGAGCATTGAATGCTCAGCTCTTGTAGTGTTGTACCTGCTTTGTGTATCTCCGCTGGAAGCTTGTGTAAGAACTCGACTGGTGATACGAAATTAGGGTTATTGGAAGCATGGAACCAGGTATGAGGCGCCAGCATGACTGCTCGCACAGAGGTACGATAGTCTCTTTCAATGAGGTAGGCGTCCTCCTTCCGATTAACTCCATCTGTAATCTCTAGTTTGTTCGCAAAAGGCATTTCCGCCATGACGGATGCAATGCTGGAGAGGAATGTCCCATTCTCATGCATCTTTTCTTGTTCTTTAAACAAAAGCTGATACTCGCGATAAGCATCTCGAAGGATATCGCGATACTCAATTTTTTCTTTTGACTCCTTTTCCGGATCATCTTGGAATTTCGCGTTGGTTGGCTCCCAAGCAAGTTTCATGTCCTCGCCGAGCTTAAATACCTTGTCGTCAAACCAAGATGGTACAACGTACGATAGTCCAATCGGCAAGTTTGGCACTGAATTGGCCATGCCTGCAACTACTATATGGCGAGTCATAGCATGGAAATGAAAATGTACGAAATGTCTTATGTCGGCTGCCATATAACGATCGTAGTACATGAGCTTAACATGAACGCTGCGTACTCGAGAACTGATTGTTTTGTGATTGGAAATATGTTTCAGACGCTCCAGTGACGCCGTCGTCATCGAAACGGTGATTTCGGGAATCAGCAGCGGTGAAGCCAAATAACAGAAACGGCGGCACGTTAGACGGAGAGATCTGATGTCGTCAACATGACTAGCTGGTAGTGTATCTTGCTCCTTGTCGTGTACCAAGAACTGAAATATACGCTGAAGAAGTTCCGGGGGTATAACATTAAGCGAAGCCCTGGATGCGAACTCTGTATGTGGTTTCATGGTTAATAACACAGAATGAACAATGAATGTTGTTAAAGAGAGGAGGAGTAAGTCTCATTGTTTAGCAAGAATATCTTAGACTTCATTTACGCTGGAAGTTTTACGGCTTCGGCGGTTTTGAAGTTAATGAGAAGGACCTTGACCCTTTCCATAAAACTCGAGTCACGGTACTGCGAGGAGTGGGACAGCCTAACCATGTGGCTGCTCCTCTCCATGTCGAAGCTTCCGAGTTGCAGACGTTCAGCGTTGCAGCTGCCGATATATCAGTATCTGACTCGTCAAACGTCTCAATGAATGGAACAAATGGCTCATCCCAAGGTACACCAGTTGCTTTGCCCCCAGTCTACAGTGCTCAGCCGTATGAAGCTTTGCCAGCGATTACCAACAACAAGTACTTTGGTCTGCAGCATGATGGAACTTACCAGATTGCTAGTTAATGACGATACGTCTCTCATGTTCAGAAAGTTACTATTCAAATAGCTAGTCCTATCCATATTAAATCACTCCTTCATTGATAATTCAATCTCACTATCTTTTTATCTGAGCCATATAGCTTTGCTCCACTACATATACGCCGCAATAACTACTGTTCTATATAAATCAGTCTTGACACAGCATATTTAGTATATCATCCACATCCAATACATCCGCCCATTGATCCAAGTCTTGATCTAAGAACATGTTCGGATTCATATTCATATCAGGGAAAGATCTCTCACTTCTACGCGTTGACTCACAGATTGTTTCGTAGATCTGACTGACAACCCTCTTACTACAACGTGCCGTCAAAGACCAATCACGCATGCTTTCAAATAGCCCAAGCACCATTTCGATCTGGCTTTTCCATTCCGAAACTGCAGGGTTCTGAGGCTGCCATACCATACTCAGTAGTGGAATCATGACTGCTTGGTAAAGATGCCATACTGCATTCCACCCTGACATCTGATCGTTCTTCCAACTCTGAGCTATATCCTCGATAGCTGTCTTGGAAAGCAGTTGACATTTTTCGATGGCATCTTGGTCGGCTGGCTGAGAGTACACGCCAGGTTTTGATGCAGCGTCCAGTAATGCTGGTCGACATAGAAGCATACGTAAGTTCCAGTATTGCCACCTCATGGTACATCGACCAAGGTGAACCAGCTCATCGCACTCTTGATCGTCACCAAGAAGTGATGGAAGACTGTCAAACCAACTGATCAACATATCATCGAATCGATCCCGGTCAGAGGGTTTGAGAAAAGGAGTGACGGTGAGCTTGTCCTGAATCTCAGTGGCGATCCTGCAAAAGCGAATATTCTCGGCGAGTAGCATTATATCCATGTCAGGCTCCGAGTCCAGCTGTCCATGCCCGCCGGTGCTGAACTTTGGTGGTTGGATATCAATGGAAGGACAAAAGCGGCCAAAAGATGGTCGACCCAAGGTCATGGAGGCTAACGTATCTAAGCAGACTAAACACCACCAGATACGGCGTCTCAATTCCACGACCTGGAGCTGATCACCTTCTTTGTCTTGGTCTGATGGCTCGCGATGAAAACCAAGAGCACTAGCCATACGGAAAGCCGCACCTAAGATAGCATTGCCTCTGTTGGGTCGATTGATGTAGTGAAGATAGTGACCTCCGACGATAGCAAGTGCTTGTAACGTTTCGATCTGACTGCTGCCAAAGGCACTAATATCTAGATGCCGCATAGCATTTGTATAGTATTTGTAGTGTTCCCGATCACTTGACTTGCTACCTGCAATACTGCCCATGGCAAGTACCATGTTCAGCAGTGCAAGCCAAGGCGAGTCATGCCGATTACTACTGAGGTAGGTTGTCCGAAAGGATGTTTCATCAAGCAATGGAGTCATTATGTGTATTCGCTTGAAGTATACATCGACAAGTGCCTGTCCCTTTCTACTCCACTTAACGCAAGGATTCTCTGTTGGAGACTGAACCATCTGAGTACACTGCATACCGTTATCGCGTAAAGAAGAAGTTTCATTGTAGGACTCCTGCCGAGATGCGAGTGAAGCACGTAGCTGAGGTCGCATCTGAAGTATTGCTCCAAGAGCCGCCCTGATGGATGATATACCGAGGTAAGAAGCCTGACGGTCTAACGGAAGGGATAAAGCGTTGACATCATCAGCTTCGGCGGGTAAAGGATCACGTTCGCGTCGATCTTCATCCCATTGCGAGTCTTGAGTAATCGATTCGTTTGGTGTATGATCCGACCGAAAGGTCAAGGTCGTGCCATTAGGACTAGGACCAGCGTTCAAGACAATATCACGAAGTTCCTGGTCCGATAATGAAACAAGATCTGATATATCTCGGTTTGGAAAAAGGCGAGCTAAAATGGAATCGCGTTCCTCGAGACTTTTGGATAAGTCTTCAAGTGTTCTGTCAGGGATTAGAAACTGATTATTTCTCTTTGATAAGACCACTAACTGTTTAGAAACTACAGGACGCCGGACGGGCTTGACGTAGACGCACGCCGCTCGTGACCCACGATAGTCACACCTGTTGCAAGGTTGTCGCCCATCGCAGCGTACCTTTCGGCGCTTGCAATCTTCGCATGCGCGTAGACTTCTTTTCTCATTCGATGTGCGTGAGCTAGGCTCGTCCGCAGTGCTTTGAACTTACGAGACATGAGATCAGTCGATAGGCTTGAGATAAAAAGTGGCGTGACCTACAGGTATAAAACATTGTGGACGCGTCTGTGCAGTTGCTCTTGTCTAATTCCACGCACAAAGAAGATTTGCCATTAGCCATCAAAGGTAGTTTACTGTGGAGAATGGCCTTGCGTATTCTGATGTGCCTACATTCTCATGAATGCCACAGACGCGCAGAAGTTCCCCAGACTTGTCAATCCAAGGGATGAAAGCTTCTTCCTGCCCCCGCATTGACTGAGTCTGGGGAAATAATACTAGCCCTAAAGGAACCGGCTCGAGACCTTCCGTGATTCAATGAGGACTAGCGACATTTGTTTATCCTCGGCAACAGCACGATCTACAACATGGATCTACGGACAAGGACTCTGGGCCTGAAGTCAAGCAACACTTATTCATGTGATTGATGATGATATAATATAACAATAATTATACCGGATTTTAGACAATGGCATATGCATTTCCAGGAAAGGAATAAGAACGGTACCTGATGACATGGTGTCAGCTCATCTCCAATACATTGGCAAGAAGCAAGGTAACAGCGAATAACAGTTGAAATATGGGAAGGAAGACTCCTCTGTCAGATGTTATTTGATTAAAGCTAGAAGAACTTGATTGAGGTTTCAACGACAACGATAAGGAGTAAGAAAACATCTAAGTACATGCAAAAGGCAGTACAGTAATGGGTCTTACAGGGTAAGTGGTCGAAATAAAACAACGGAAATAGTAAGGAGTGAAATTGTACAACGACCGTACATAGAGAGCGATTTATATCATGATGAACTGAGTGGAGATATTTGATAGAAATCTTTTATGTACTCAAAACTGGTTATTTATCTTTGTGTTGGGTGAAATAACGTTTATACTTGGCGCGATCATGAAGAACTTCGAACTCTTGCACGATAGCGATCCAAATAAGATTTATGTCACTGAATAGAACTTGGTAAAGGTGCCGTATACAATCAAAAAATCTTCGCTCAAGTGGACAGGTTACACAACCTCATCTGATTGAAGCTCATATCATAATTTGTGAAAATGGTCTGAGGAGTCAGGAGAAAGTGATCCGGAACTAGGTCCAAGACAGTCACGGGTAGACATTTCCCGTTAGCGATCCAAGAGCCAGGGTCCTCAGTTCCCGAGCCAGAAATGGAATAGTACAAATACCGGCCCGAGACTATTTAGTAATAGCGTATTACTGGGTAGTCCCAATATAAGACACAGAGTAATGAGATGTTAGGCAATATTACACCAGGGCTTCTTAACTGTCAATTGAGTATATACGCACAGTTAAATTTGAGTCTCTAGGAACCTGGAATTACCATGCGGTATATCTTGAAAAACCCGTCGGCTATGCCTGTAACCGCCGAGCGAACCCTTCTGGACAAGGATTGGTCTTTCAAAAAGACAATAGATGATGACGACTCGTGGAAACCCGTGGCTCGGGTGCCTACTGTCGCCCATCTAGACCTCCTGGATAACGGATTGTACGTTTCCAATACTCTGCGCTATAATACATACTGATTGCCTGATACGATAGAATTTCCGATCCATTTCTTGACATGAATGAGCTCGATGCCGAATGCGTCGGAGAAACAGCATGGACCTACCGTACAGTTTTTGACTCCCCATCAATCGATGGTGCTGCTGTGTACTTGATCTTTGAAGGTCTTGATACATTTGCTCAAGTCTCGCTCAACGATAAAATAATTCTCGAGAGCGATAACATGTTCCTCAGCCATCGAGTCAACATCACAAATTATCTCCAAAGCAAGGAACCCAACACGCTTATCATCAACTTTGAAAGTGCCCTACTCAAAGGCCGAGAACTGCAAAAGCAGTATCCAGACCATCGATGGGAACTGTTCAACGGTGAGGCTTCTCGTCTAGCTGTGAGAAAAGCACAATATCACTGGGTAAGAAAAGTAAGCGAGATAAGCGACATATCTGGCTAACCAAAGACAGGGTTGGGACTGGGGTCCATTTCTCATGACTGCTGGTCCTTGGAGACCTGTTCGTCTTGAGGTATTTTCTGCTTCCATCAATGACATGCTCATCAAGTACAACATTTCTCAAGATCTCAAAAGTATCCAGGGTACTATCGAGCTCGAGGTAGAGGGATCATTCGACAAGGCCGATGTTTGTATCTCATTGAAGGCAGGCTCTGTTTTCACTACGTCAGTAGCCCGGTCTAGAGAAAGCCGTCTTGTGGTCCCTTTTCATATTGGTACGTATTTCCCAGCCCAGGCGCATTTACGCAGTATTGACGATCATGGTAGATGATCCCAAGCTTTGGTTCCCTGCTGGGTATGGACCTCAATCACTATACAATGTGACTGCCACCATCGCTCTTGATGGTCAGCAGCTTGACAAAAGAAGCAAAGACACTGGTTTCCGCCGAAACGAAATTATCCAAAAACATGATTCTCATGGTCAATCGTTCTTCTTCCGGGTCAACAACATCGACATCTTCTGTGGCGGCTCTTGCTGGATTCCAGCGGATAGCTTTCTACCTCGAATCACACCTGCCAAATATCGTGATTGGCTTCAACTCATGGTAGAAGGAAATCAGATAATGACGAGGTAAGATATTGCTGGTAGCCTCTTCGTCTATCGTCACTGACATGACATAATTCAGGGTTTGGGGCGGCGGTATCTATGAAGAGGACGCTTTCTACGATTGTTGCGATGAGCTGGGCATTCTCGTCTGGCAGGACTTTATGTTTGCCTGCGGAAACTACCCCGTAGGACCATCTCTCATCAAATCTGTGCACCAAGAAGCAATCCAGAATGTTCAACGTCTACATCATCACCCGTCCATCATCATCTACGCGGGGAACAATGAGGATTACCAAGTTCAGGAGTCGTGCGGTCTTGACTACGAGCCAGAAGATGCGGATCCTGATTCTTGGCTCAAGTCCAACTTCCCTGCGAGATATTACTACGAGCACCTTTTGCCTGAGGTGGTCAATAAAATGTCTCCCGCAGCGATATACTGGCCTGGGTCACCATTCTCCCATGGTAAATATTCTGCGGACAAGACTGTTGGTGATATGCATCAATGGAATGGTATGTAACAGATCCTTTCATATTCTCGTTTTGCATTGCTGATATCCAGTAGTTTGGCATGGTACACAAGAGAAATACCAGGTCTTTGATACACTGGGAGGCAGATTCAACAGCGAGTTTGGCATGGAGGCTTTCCCCAATTTGTCAACGATAAAACAATTCATCACAACCGAGTCTGAACGATTTCCACAGTCTCAGACAATGGACTTTCACAACAAGGCTGATGGCCATGAGCGACGCATTGCAACTTATGTGGTAGAAAACTTCCGTCCCCTTCCGGATCTAGAGGTACGCAAGAACCCCAGCAAAACTCAAACCGCTCCCACTAACCTGCAAGTAGTCTCATTTGTACCTTACCCAGCTTTGCCAAAGCGAGGCCATGACTTTTGCTTATCGCAGTTGGCGTCGCCAATGGGGTGATGATCGTCGTTGCGGTGGTGTTCTCGTTTGGCAGATGAACGACTGTTGGCCTACTATCTCTTGGTCTATTGTTGATTACTTCCTCCTCAAGAAACCGGCATACTATGCGATTCGTCGAGCTTTGAAACCCATTGCTGCGGGTGTTCAGAGACAACATCATGATTGGAGCGTTGTTCATGCCAAACCAGCAAAAACATCCTCATTTAGTGCTTGGGCTATGAGTAGCGAACAAGAAGCAGTTGAAGTTACTGTTGAGGTTCGTTTTGTTTCCATCAAGACTGGTAGTGATATCAGGGATAAGGTTGTGAAGAACATTACTTTGGTTCCTAATGGGACTACAGATGTTTTGGAGGGGCAGATTGATCACACCAAAGATGAACCTCATGTTATTTCGGTGAGGATTCTGAGGGATGGTCATTGTATTTCTCAGGATGTCGATTGGCCTCAGCCCCTCAAGTATCTTGACTTCTCTAACAGAGGTGTCAAGGTTGAGAGAGCACCTGATGGATATTTCATCTCGGTTGAGAAACCCATTAAAGGCTTAGTTCTTGAAGAGGTGGCAGGTATCACTCTAGAGGATAATTGTATCGATATTGTCCCGGGTGAGAACGTGATAATCAAGGCAAGAGGGAACAAGGAATTGTTAACAGGTGTCAAGTACAGATACCTTGGGATGTAGATAATGGGTCTCTTAGTTGCGAAGTTGGAAAAGAGGATTATGCTTACGAGATGCTAGAGGCATTGTATAGGACATAATGTTCAGTAGTGTTACGTGTACAAAAGCAATCACTATAGGTTAGGCCATAAGCCATGACATGTGTTCTATTGAGTATTTGACTGTTCATTAGACACAGCGTTCTTTAAACATCTTTAATATGCATCTCTATGTACATATATTTTCCAATAGAGAGCTTTATCAACATTAGTCAAGCGTTAATTAAATATTCAGATCGCTCACCACTGGGTAAGTAACTCTACAGAAGTCAATACAAGTCAGGGACAGCAATAAATCATAAGTGCTTAACCAGCTGGCCTATGTCTCAAGACAAATGCGATGCCGGGTCGAGCTCAACCGAGCCTGAACAAGTTAGATAGTTGCGGGGCTGGACTAAGGTAGCGACAAGTAACAATTGAGGATGAACCTTGCTTTTGCGTCATGTGGAATTGACGTGAACAAGGCGGCCAACATTTCCCTCCAATCGGTTTTGGAACATCGCAATTGTGAAACAACCCATTTAAACAACGGATCATAGTACTGAACCCGACTCCATTCTGTAAATCTCCCGTGATGATGTGCATCAAAATTGCCCTCTTCAGGCTCGGATCAATATGAAATGCTTATTAGGGATTGACTCCGACTGTTGTGTAGTGGGTAGTAGAAAGTTTATCTCCTTGGACTTACGGTACCAAAATAAACCTCCTGATAGACTGGGCCAAGCCGCATAAACTGACCCCGTAATTTCGTCCCTTGTGCTATAAGCGGTCAATTATTTTGATCCCCTGAGCCTTATGTCCGTAGTACCCTGTTGGTAAATCCTGTACTGTTCCATTGGAAATATAAATACAATCCAGTGAATGCCATCCTTGAACCGCCATAGATCAATTCTTTCATCCTTGGTGATTGCGCCTTCTGATCTCTCCAATATGAAAGCAATCATTCCACTCAGCCTGGCCACCCTTGCCGCCGCATTGCCTGGCAATATCCAACCAAGACAGGCAAAGGCACCGGTATTCAACATCGATGGAAAATCCCAATACTTTGCCGGCACCAACACCTGGTGGATGAGTCACCTCACATCAGACGCCGATGTCGAGCAAGCCATGTCTCAGATTGCCAAGAGCGGGCTGAAAGTCACGCGCGTCTGGGCCTTCGGAAACACCAACACTGGCACTGATCAGCCTGTGTACTTTCAGTTCCTCGACACGGCTAAGAAGACCATCACTATCAACAAGGGCACCAACGGCATTGCCCGTCTCGATGCTGCTGTCGCCGCCGCGGAGAAGCACAACATTCAGCTCGTACTTCCGATGCTGAATAACTGGGATGACCTGGGTGGTATCAACATCTACTGCGCTTACTTTGGATGCACCCACGAGACCTTCTGGACTCATGCCGATGCCCAAGAAGCCTATAAAGATTATGTCTCTTTCATCGTTAATCGATACAAGGATTCACCAGCCATCTTTTCCTGGCAGCTCTGCAATGAACCTCGCTGCCAGAACTGCGACACCAGTGTGATTACCAAATGGGCCACAGAGATATCCAGCTTCATCAAATCCCTAGACTCAAAGCATCGTGTATCGCTGGGCGATGAAGGTTGGCTCTGCTCTGACGATAGCAGTCTTGGTTACGCATACTCTTGCTCCGAGGGTATCGATTTCGAAGCAAATCTGAAGATCTCTACACTTGACTATGGGACGGTACATATGTATCCCATCGGTTGGGGGTACAATTATCCCTGGGGAAATCAGTGGATTCGTGACCACGCAGCACTGGCAAGCAAGTATGGCAAACCTATTGTCATGGAAGAATATGGCGTTGAGAGCACAACCTCGAATCGCACTGCTGTGCTTAAGGAGTACCAAGAGACCATCCTGAGCACTGAAATTGCGTATGATAGCTTCTGGCAATTCGCATCTAATCTTCCTAGTGGGGCGAATCCATATGATGCTTATGCGATCTTCTATGGCACGCAGGAGTATCAGGATGTGGTGATTAACCATGCTAAGACTATCAGCGCGAAGGCTGTCTGATTTACTGGCCGTGAGCTAACCCTCTTTACGATGTTCTGATTGGCCTTTGGAAAGGCATCACATTCTTTGTAACATTATTATTCTTCTACCATGATATTTTGCGAACGAAGCAGATAGCTAGATAGGTATCTATGGCTTTTGCACTCAATGAAGACATTGGATATTTACTATGGCCCACGTTGACTTCCACAGTGAATGTGACGAGTAAAGTAGATTCTGTGATACTTTGTAGGCTTGAATATACAGCAGCAATGAGATGGAGCTGGTCCGGCCAAATCAATTTGTTGTTTGTATTTTGCTTTAATACTTTCTTTGCAAGATGGGGTTGACCAAGGACTTGTATTACAAAATATTCTATACCGCAGATTGATCAAGTCAGCAGCCATTCGTCTAAACCTTGGTCTCTGCCGGTGGATGAAACCTAATCCATTCAGGATACCACTCATCAGTCTCAAGTACTCTACACTCTGGAACTTCCGCTTCCAAAACACGCAAGAGCTCTTGTGTGTAGATTTCATAACCATCCTGATTCAAATGAAGACCGTCATAGAAAAGCCGCCCCAGTTCAACACTCGGCACCGTTTTTAAAGACCCACGCAGAATGTCCCCTTCTTTCCAACCAGTTGTACGCATCATAGCAGTCCAAAGGTCAACGACAGGAACGTTTTCACTCTCGCCGATATCCCGAATCATTTGTGCATACATGGCTACTCTTTCTGCCCTGCCCTTTCCGTCGTGTGGTAGCCGATACTCTTCAACTGGAAAGGGCGTAACAAGAATGACTTTTGTTTCATGAAGCCTCACACCCTCCCAGTCTAGGATACGCCTGATATTCGACTTGAACGTTTCGAGATCACAGTGCTGAGGCTCACCAGGACTGCAAGAGTCGTTGGCGCCAAAGTGTACCGTCATAACTGCAACGCGAGGCACAGTTTTCGAGGGGAACACTGCTGGGAAGAATGATGGGAGGAGAGTTAAGGCCGAGTTGGTGTTGTATCCACCGAAACCGCGGTTCAGAACATCGAGGCGACGCATGTACCGTTTTGTCAGCTCAGTTTGAAGTGAGAATGCGCCTTGTGTAATGGAGTCTCCGAAGAGAAGTATTTGTGGCGGTGGAGGGAGAGACGCGACTTGGGCGACGAGTCCTGAGTATGATGAGTCCATACGGGTAGTTACTAGCAAAAATTGTGGTGCAGACTGTGTTGGCGGTATTTTGCGTAGTGTTTTGTGTAAACAGAAAACTTAGATTGTAGAAGTTCTCAACCCAAGATATCTTACGATGCTCATCGCTTGAGGCATATTGAGGTTAGTGTAGTTGGGGGCAACACGCCATTCCCAATACGCAACGGCCCGTGATCCTATTTGGGCGCGGGATCATCCTCGTTCTTCTGGACAAGAGGTGGTCGATCCGGGGAAGTGGCTGCAACCCCCGCATTTCATTCGGCATTGTTTTCCGGTGCGAAAATTCACCCTGGATGTTGAAGGTGTGACAACACTAACACAAGCGAATGTTATCAGGCGATCACATACTTAAGTTGCAGTCGTCCCCAGCATAATGTTAAAGTGTCGATCAGCCATCTCCACTATTCAATTCTAACATTCCTCGTATCAAAACGCAATGAAGGAAGAAATCCATACCGTGGAACAAGTTCCCGGCTCGGCAACTGATGACCTGGTGGCATCCAAGACCGCAAAGGTCCAGAATGTGGCCTACAGCGATGCCATTGCCAAGGACAACCTCTCTCGAACAGCACCATCTGTTCTCAAACTTTACGCAATCGTTGCCTTTGTTACTCTAAGTATGCCAGGCCAAACCTATATACTCCAACATGCTAATATTCATAGACAATTGCGGCAATGGTTTCGACGGAACCATCATGTCTTCTATCAATGCCATGGACCCATTCCATGCTTTCTTCAACACTGAAATGCAAGGTGCTTCCATTGGAGCTGTCTTTGCCCTTTATAGTGTTGGAAACATCCTCGGCTGCCTCGTCGCCGCTCCCGCGTCTGACTTCTTTGGCCGTCGATACGGCATGATCGCCGGATCAGTATTTGTCATCGTCGGTACCGTCATCCAGGCCGTTGCTCAGAACGTCGGAACGTTCATGGCGGGCAGACTGTTCCTAGGGTTTGGCTGCAACATTGCAGTTACAGCAGCTACCATCTATCTAGTCGAGATATCCTACCCTTCTTGGCGTGGAACTCTCACTGGTCTCTACAATGTTTTTGGCTGGTATATCGGATCTCTTAGTAAGTGTAGATTACAGGTATTGCCGATATGTAACTAACATTCTGCCAGCCTCGACTTGGACTGCTTATGGAACGGGTCGATTGACTTCGAACTGGTCATGGAGAATTCCCATCTTGATCCAAGTTGTCCCCGGGGCAATCATCCTGCTTGGAGCATGGTTCATCCCCGAAAGCCCAAGATGGCTCATGAGCCATGGGAAAGAAGAACAGGCCCTAGCTGTCCTCACCAAGTATCACGGTAACGGCAACCCCGAATCAGCAGTTGTACAATTGGAGCTCGAAGAGATGCGCGCATCCATCGAATATCAGGCAGAAATCGAAGCCAGCCAGAAGTGGTGGGACTACCGCATGCTTGTAGACAACAAGGAGAACCTACGACGAATGTACTTGCTTTTCCTAGTCGCTATCTTCTCTCAGTTCATCGGTGGCTCGGTCATTACTTACTACATGCCCGTCATTCTAGAGAATGTTGGTATCACCAGCTCCTCTCAACAGCTTCTTCTCAATGGTGTAAACGTTATTTTCGGCTTCTTCAGTGGTGTGGCAGGCTCATTCGGAGTCGAGAAATTCGGTCGCCGACGTCTATTTCTTTGGGGTAAGTTTTCCACCATCGCAGATGCAATCAATGCTGACATTCCCAGGCACGTTCTTGACAGGTCTTGTATATATCCCCATCAACGTCATCGCAGCCGTGTCCAAAGGTCACGTTAGCACACCAATGGGCTACGCCTTCATTGCCATGATCTTTCTGTACGGCATCTTTTGGTCTTTCTGCTGGACACCTCTGCAGTCCCTCTACCCAAGCGAAATACTCCGCAACGATATTCGAGCCAAGGGTATGGCGGCCTCAGGCTTCTTCAGCGGTATTTCCGGTTTTATCAACACTTATGCCACACCGGTCGCGCTTCAGAAAATTGGTTGGAAGACGTATACTATTTTTCTCATTTTGCATTTTGTTGAATGGGGACTGATGTACTTTGCTCTTGTTGAGACAAAGGGTCGCTCTCTTGAGGAGATTGATGAGATCTTCAAGAGTGCCAATCCTGTTAAGATGTCGAAACAGAAGCATGAGGTTTATATCAAGGATGGCGCTGGTGTCACTGCGGATTTGGGGGCAAAGGATATCTAACAATGCTTCTTGTTGATCGTGCTAGGCTTATTTTCTACAAGCTATAGTTTAAAATTATCTAGCCGTTTGTATTGCATTACTTTGTTACTTCTGTGAAATGTTTATCTTTTAAATTGGTAGGTCATATGGTTCTTAACAAATCTATTGCGGCAATTAGGTGACTTTCAGGATGTTCGTAACCTACATCCAAATTTAATCAACTATCAACTATAACCATAGCATCTCCCTTAGCCGCTCGAGTAACTGTATGTAGGGACACTTTTATATCATTTAACCCCCTAAAACTTTTTTCTGTTTCCTTTTGCACTTTAACTTGCCTCTATCAAACTGGATTCTGAAAGATGATATTGATATTTTTTCCAAGATATGAAGTTTTCTACTGCTCTTTTGTCCTGCCCCACTCTGGTTGGCACAGCCTCAGCCGGAAGGAGAGGCCTCACTGCTGGATCAGCGGTTTGCCTGGCAGCTTGTACTGCTTCCCTGGCATTCTGCCACGCAGTTGGTCATGGGCTTTCGGTTTTCACCTTCGGCCTTTCGTCATTTGTGGCCTTCGCCACATGTCATCAGGTTTTATTAGGTTGCGAGGCGGCATGTATGGCATCGGTAGCTGTTGCCGCATTAGGCACTACGAAGTAGGTTTTAGCTATAGATGCAAGAGACTCATAACTGAGAAAGGTTGTCCGCTGGTATAGGCTCTTGGTAAATACAGATTTATCATCTGAACACAGGCACATCATTTCCATATTAGAGAAAGTGAGAGAAAACTTATATGATTAAAGATCTGCGAGTACCTACGGGCATTGAGCTTACGAATGCCTGCGGCTGGCCTGTTTCTTATACCAAACATGACCGCAAAATCGGGATTTTCAAACCCCTTGGGAGGAGAAATCTGACATCGAGTCAGCGGCCCCTCGTTTATTTTCTGCGTCATCTCGCTAGTGTAATATCCTTCAGCACTTTCTCAGGTCCTTCGTATAGGGACCTAACAACCTTTGGGCCGAAGACTAAGTTGTCAGTATCGAGAATCTCTGCACATGAAGCCAGAACACTGACTTAGCTATTAATCGTTCAAGCGAGATAAACAAGACCGGCAGAAGCCCTGGCTTTAACAAAACTCCAATGAACAATAATGAGACGAGAAGAACCAGAACTCGTACGGACATGGAAGAAGAGCTTGATTTATATAATGCCTAGAGCACTAGAATTCCAGATACGTAATAATAACTTGAAAAGGAATTTACCAGTTTAGACACCACTCAGTAACCTTATAAGATTCTATCAACTACCCTATTTCAATAGGATCGTTTAATTACCGAGTTCCTTCCACCAGGTAAACTGTTAACGGTGAGGTGTTAATGTCGGCTGTGTCCATTTCCCGCTCTCATCTCGATATAGCGTTAGCTTTGCTCTCTCCTTGTTCTTCTTGCGCCGTAAGATAATCATTCCAGCCCATTTAAAACAATCGCCTGTTTCCCTTAAAACCAGTATAACAATGTTGTGCTCCAGTGATTCAATTCCTGATTCCAGGACCATAACTGGAAGCTGAAACTGACAAGTTCGTGTCAGTACCTCGTCGAGGTACAAAAAGGAGTAGTATGTGTTATCCTTAGTCTAGGGAAGCATAGCCCAAGCACTGTCTCGCACCTATATTTCATTATCTACTGCCCCTGAGTCCTATTTAATGAGTTCGAATGATATATTTAGTGCTATGTCTGTCGTGAGGAACCTCTGGTTTTTATTAATGTGGAGCGACTTGCATGTTTGCAAGCACTTGCACCATATTCCTGCGATATCCGAGACGAGCTCTGAAGATTCTACGTACTGTAACTATGCGGGAACTAATATATGGATGCAGTTATCCTTTATAAGAGGGTAGATCGGTAGATTCTAAACTAACTAACTGTTAAGGGAACCCATTTTTCTTAATTAATAATCGGAGAAGTGACAAGACAAAAACAGTAAAGAAAACATCCTAGAGCACAAAAAGCAGTTAAACTACCTGGGGGAGCTTTTACATAAATTTCCGCGGAGGGTTTTTACTTTTCAGTCCAGAGCGGAGGACGTCAGTAGAGACTATGCCGATTATAGATAAGTGCCTAAGGCTGGCGTTACCTCATAAACTACCCTTTAACCTCTTTAAGTTAGGTATAATTATGTGCCTCGGAATGATTAGTAAATAGTTATTTTTCTAACTTCTGAATATCATTAGAGTATTACTGTAATGTCTGTAAACCTAAAGCGTTTATTATAGAGTTCGATACGAAATATAAATCTGCGAACCTGTCACAATATGCCGATGGTGCTATCTTAAAGTCGTGCTTTAGCTATTTGCTCTGCCGCCATGTCGTCCGCTCCCAAGCTGACCGCTACTGAGCACTTCAATAAGACTGCAGACAAGTACGAGGCCAACACTGGCGGAGCTACCAGTGAACTCGCGCAGCATGCCATCTCCTTCATCACGGACCTAAAGCCTCTGACATCCGAGTCCAAGATCCTCGACAACGCATGCGGCACCGGCATCGTGACTGACATCATCCTTAAGTCCGGGGTCCGGCCTGAGATCCACGCTATCGACGTCGCAGAGAACATGGTCAGTATTGCTAGAGATCGGTTCTCCTCCCATCCCAATGTCCACGTGGCCGTCATGACCGGCGAGAAACTCTCCTTTCCTAACGACACCTTCACCCACTCCATTACGAACCTCGGCCTTATGTACTTCCCCGACGCCGAAAAGGGCGCCCGAGAGATAGCGCGCACACTCCACCCCGATGGAGTGGCCATCGTCACCGGCTGGAAGATTATGGGACATATCAAGATCATTCAGGAGATCCAGGCGCAGATCCGCCCCGACCATACGCTGTTCAAGCCGCCTGTCCCCGACATGTGGCTCGACCCTGAGCATACCAAGGCCGTGCTGTCAGGTGCCGGGCTCGACGTGCATACCAGCACTGCAATCGACGTGCATCTAGGCGGCGAGACGGCCGACGGAGTCGCTGATCTTCTAATCCATGGGTTCGGCTCGAAGGCATTTGAGTCTTGGAGCGAGGCAGAAAAGGAGAAGGCCGCTGAGGTAATGAAGAAGATTGTGCAGGAGCGGGCTGTTCCGTTTACTAGACCCTCAGGCTCTGGCGTCGGTATTAAGGTGACAGGAACTATCTTTGTTGTACGTAGGGGATCTGGCTATATACTAGGTTTATGAGTTTATTCCTAATTAGAGAGGTTATCCTTAAGTATAGACTGGTCTATAAAGTCCGGAACCTCAATGCATAAGCCAGGGCTTCCATGACGGTCTTCTCTGTATGCCGGGGGTTCGTGCTTGTACGCATACTGACACTGCGTATTTCGCTCTTCTGGAATCGGATCTGGCATCTTTTCCACCTTCTCTAGTGCTTTGAAGATAGAAATACGAGATAAAGCTTCTGGCCAAAGGTCTTTTCCTTCCAACAACTTCATGTACGCATACGCATATTTGCTTGTCCACCCACATTTGTGACAACATGACATAGCCCCGCCTCCTGCTATAAAAATTTGCGATATCTCCAGTCATGCAAATCCTCTCTGCTGTTCCAATAAACCTATAAATTCATTAGCCATTAATATGATAAATCGATTTTCGGAGTACTTACAGAATACCTTCCACGGTATGATAGACTCAATTTCATCGACATAAAGAGCAAGATAAGGTCCATCATAGTCAACTACCAATACTCCAGTGATCTTATTGAATGCTTGCGAATTGTTGAAGAGGTATGCCGCAGCAGTTAAGAGCATCAGGTTTTCATGTTCATTTCCAGAGATCCAGAGCAAGGTTTCGCTTGCGAATATCAAGGCATCTACACAACCATACTTGTCTGCAATAACAGCAACTGCGAGGACATCACAAGTGGGAAGAGTTCTGGGTACTTTCTTATTCTGGTAGTAAATGACAGAACAAATAATTTCCAGTGCAGCAGCATCGTCATTAGGCAGCGATAATTCGGACAGCCCATCGTGGTCGCGCATATCATGGCCCTCCTTCCAATCTGGTCCCAACATGGCAGAGAAGGGTTTCGAGACGGCCATCATCAACATGGAATGAACACGGAGCTTCGTCTCTTCTGATCCGACTACCAAAATGAGGTCGCCATCTGGAGCAATCTCGACAATCGTTTCCGGCTTGGCGTCTGTTATGTTCTCCATACTGATCTCCAAATCTTGTCGTTATCACGAAATGGGGTTCTTCAGAAGCAAAACTTTTATCATCAAGGGTAACGGGTGCTCCGCAACCTATGACTCTGCATTACATCAACGAAATCTGTCCGTAGACGGACTTGCTTGCTTGACATTAGTTTAAGTTTTTAAATTTAGATGGGCACAGTGTTGTATTGATATAGATATGCTAAGACTTACGAGACAGTTGTCACTTGACTAGGTTGAGACCTCAAACTATACTATAACAATACTGCATACATCCTGTTTCTAGCTCTTATTCGACTACGACGTCTGTTAGACTGCGTTAAGCATTCTTCTCAAGACTGTTAACAAATATATTAGAAGCGTACTGTGATTCCTATTCCTGAGAAACCAGGACATCTTCCCCTCTCGATATGCCGCACATGACACAACTAACATGGCCGTTGCATGTTATTAACAACGGGAGGTCGACCAAATCATCCTCGACGCTATCTTCGCTTCTAATACATCTCAAGTCTGAGATCACCGTTTAGTATTCATGCTCGTCCTCGACATGACTTTCCTTCAAGTTGAATAGTGTGTTTCCGAGTGCTTGCTTCCGAGATGCTGTTCAAGATCGTGAGTGGTAACGAAACATCGGTTACAGGGCTTGCAGTACTCTATTTTTCCCTCTTATCCGTTCTGAGCCAAGCTCTTGTTTAGTCGGCAATCGTGGAGCCTCTAGTCGGTGGAAGCGAGGAGATGTGAGAGTTTGGTTGCGGGGTAGATGACGGTGATGTGGGCTTGTGGGTTTCATGCATGTCACTTTATTCCACAGGACTAATATATTAATAGGCAATGGTGTATCCTAGTGTAAGTACCACGGGTTCTTCGCTTTCTATCCTAATCAGTCATGGTGTTGAGATTTGCGCGGGTAGTTGGCGCCAGTTGTTAGCCCACCATTCAGTCCCCGCCTTAATTTCAATGTTTGCTCCGCAATGAAATAAGCACTCATTTTATTCTTCACTAGTTGTTTTGTCAATCCAAGTCACGTCAAGATACTCAGAATGGAAAGCTCGTCGATTGTTATGGCTCTTCAGTAGCAACAGTAAGATTTGGACCTTTTGAAACAGCGAAGAAAGGAAAAGTAGCCCTTGACGAGGGGCAGAAGCGGTAGCGGCGTTCAAAAACCAACCAGCGTGCACAGATAAAGAGGATGTAATTTCATGAACGTAATAATGACAGGGGCTAGCGCACAGACAAAAAGTATATAGTTTAGTAAATCAGAGGTAGTCCTTGGTACAGTTGTACAGTATAGTACCTAAAAGTTGACGATTGTTCCTATAGTAGTGATTGACTAAGATGTGATTAGTTAGTCTACATCTAGCTCGCAGTGATCGAACGGTACAAGCCATACTTTGCACAAGTGGTTTGGGCTCAAAATAAATAAAACATTAAGCAGGATGCGGATGCACGCTTCGAATTACCCTGTACTAGACGACGTGAACGATTGTCTTTTTCGTTTAATGCAATTCTGAAGTATGTAATCGTCATCCGAATGTCATCTAAGTTTAGACTTCCTGACATTGTACATTGAGCAATAGAAGTCGAGAGTCAGACACAAAATGGTGTGCTTTTTGTCACAAAGTGCACGCCACTCCTGAAGTGGCTGCTTATCACCACCTTCCCTTTCCTGCATCATATTTAGTTATAATGAGTTCCCCAGCACCATGAGCAGAAGCGTTCATATCTGTGTAAAGCAGATATCAGAAACTACATCAACCTGTAAGTTTGACAGAGAAATCATGTTCATTGGTAACTAGGCTAACCGCAGAATTTGCATTACTCAAAGTCGAATAAACGGAGTTTTCTGGAGCAGACGAAAGTGCCGAAGCGATGTCAATGACTTAATCCACAATTTATCCGACACCAGCCACGACAACACCGGACATTGACTTTCAGGCATACGATGATATGACGTCTTTCAAGTCTGTTCCTACTGCCGGTTTCTGGTTCATCATTCGAGACCGACTCTCAGGGGTATACCTATCGGTCATCAACGGCAAACCTCTCCTGCAAAAGACACCCCATCATTGGGGAGGCTATCGATGGTGTTGTACGGAACTGAATGGTTTCGTTGGATTCTACGAATGGACCTCAGGACGTTTTATTGGACGTGATGTCAACGATAAGGTTGTTGCTAAAGCCCCAAAACAGGGGCCCGAGCAGCTTATTGCAGTCACACCTCAAGCAGGCGGGGGTTATCATATCTCCATCTTTCATACAGCCAACAACTATCCGCTACCGCAAATCTACGAGCTATTTCCGTTGAAAGTTGAAGAGGATCCGTACCTCTTGGTACTAGGTTCAAAGGAACGGACAGTACTGTGGGAGTTTGAGCAGATCGAACCTCCACCGCAATGACCGTATGTGTCATTGGTGTTGGGCTAATTTCGTATTGCAACTGTAGCGTATCTTACTAAGTCCAATAAAGCGAGGTGTTATCGGCCGCAATGGAAGTGGGAGGTTAAATAATAATGTAGGGTACACGAATTAAGGTGGTACCAAGATCACGGATCCAATCCCAGACACTGCATTGCTGATTATAAACTTAAAGATGAAAATCCAAACATCAATTCAGCAATTTTATCCCACCGAGATTCAAAGTCTTCATCTCACTCTGGAGATACTCGATTGCGAGACGCAACGTTTCTTTACCCCCATAACAAGCACCACTCTCAATGTGCTGTGCCAAACCGCTCACGGTTGAGAAGCTTTTTGGAGGTTTCCCTGCGCTGCTACCCTTCGTCAGGGTCAATGGACAATGGAACGATATTTCATTCGGTATATTCAGAGCCACAGTTAAAGGTCTCTTAGAATGAACGTTTGACGATAAGTGTTGTTGGAGGGCCTTAGGACCGTATGTGCGGGTACGTCTGGATGGGCAAAGGGGGCATTGTGTAAAACCGCCTACAACATCCAGTCGCTGGTTGATTGCTTTAGTGAGGACTAAAATACTAGGAATACTTAAATTCGGACTTCGTATTGGCGACGGATAGGATTCAAAGAATTCCGTAGACGTTGGAGTCAGTAGTGGACTGCTTGTTGACGATGTCGAAGTCTCAGACACGTCATCGTCCAATAGCCGTATGCTTGAGCCTTGGGTTGTGATGATACCTCTTACGTCGTTCTTGACAATTGCTGCATTTAACTGCGCCTTCCCTATCTTTGACGGACAAGTTCCGCTTTCCAAGTGATGCAGCTGCGCCGACGGGCAATCAAATCTTTTCTTACATTTACCACTCGCTAGACATTTGATGTGGCATAATGGCTGGTGTCGAATCGAAGCTTTATGCTGTTTCAATGCAGCCCTGCTGTGGAAGGTCTTTCTGCACATGTCGCATCCTGAACGCTTTTGAGATACTTTGTGTGGATGTGCTGGGCTGTTTTCAAGATGCTGTGAAAGGCTTTCTTCTGTATTGAAATCACGATTACAGTCGCAACAGCGAAACTGATTTAAGAGTGGCAGCATTCTCAGAAAGAAGCGTTAGATAGCACGAGTATTTCAAGATAACAAAGGAGCAGAATAACAGTAACAAGGAGGAGTGATCAACAGCAGATATTTGTATTCACAGGTTGGAGGGGGGGGGGGGGGGGGCAAAATTATGATGCCGGTATGACACGTTGAGTAGCATACGGTATTTTGAGTTTATCTGTTGCTTTGCACCTGGGCATTCGCACGAGACGGTGGATTACCTGGGTCATCGAACCTAGCAAGTGTCAACTCTAAACACCAAGTCCCAGTCTGGGCTCTCGTGACCAAGTCAGTAGTCATTTTTATCTGTGGTTGCATCTATCTTGGGTATGGTGCGGCGTTCTCGGCCATCATTGGATCAAGCATTGTTCTGCAGATTATCTCATTTACGATCCCTGCGCTTCTCCTACTGTGGCACAAACGTTCAGATAGTGTCATGCCTCGAGATAGAGCATTCCATGTGCCTGATGCGGTTGGATGGTCTGCAAATGTCTTGGTTGTTATTTTTGGCACTGTCTTTTTTGTCTTTTTAATCCTTCCTGCGGCCATTCCTGTGACTGGTAACAGTATGAGTAAGTTGCTCCCCTTGCGTATGTTTCATGGTAGGCCGTCATTACAATCTGTGCTATTTGTGGATCGTTGAACTGGGTCTTCTACTCAAAGAAGCGATTCCTAAGACCTCGCATTGAACAGTATCGGAGAACTTGAGTCTGCCACAGACGGGTAGTCCGTTTTCATCTATTACATCTTCTACAAGGAAATGTTTAGCTATATCAGTGATGCCTCTTCACCATTAGTATACCTTCCGTACTATTAGTAGAACGACACTTAATATAGCTGTTTACAAATTATCAGCCTGAAATATAGTCTTCGAACCCTGTAGCTATTGGACTAGCTCATGTTAGTGAGAATCATGTAACCCCAGTCCAGGCAAGACATACCTTGATCTATCCACGAGATCCAAGTGGCGCCAGGATTCGCGTCCCTTAAACTCCAGACATGTTTCAAGCAGGACTTCAACTGTGACTCCCGCCGCGGCCAGAGTCCAGGTAGATGCTTTATACATTGAATGATAACGGTCCGATCATTTTCGTCTACAGCTTCAAGGACTGCTACATACAACGGGAAGACAATGCCATTGGAGAACCTCGATTCTGGATCAATGGCATTGAGATTCGTAACAAAATTCCCCACGTGAAACCGTATCTGCGGGTTTGTCCACGGGCTATCTCTCAGTCGCGTAAGAAGACGTATGATGACCGCAGAGTCCATTGCAATGGCGAGACGCTGGATATCTGTGCGGAGACCTGGCGCTGTTGGGGAAGATGTTGGTTGTGAGTTTTGTTGTTTAGCTTTATCACGTTTTATAGTTTGCCTGGCCAAGTGAAGCATTTCTTCTGCTTGATCCACAAGCTCGTCAAAGTGTTGGGGAGATATTTGTACGTTATCTCCAGTACTGCATGCGTCATGACTTGCTTGTAACACTTTAGTAGGAGGACCAGGTAGATCAACAATTGTGTCGGAGGCCATCATGACACAGCCTTGTTGCCGCAACCTGACTAGCCAAGCAAATCGCCTCAATGGAGTAATGAGATCCTCTGGAAACGCATAGAGTTGGTGCACAACCCAGTCAGCATAAGAGGGTGATAAGTTTGAAGCTCTTTCGTTGTCCTTGAACTCAAGCAAAAGCTGGGTTGGCCCATTGGGAATGGATACGTATCGCTTCGAGGAACATTGTGAGAATATGTCAGACCATCTGAATATCTGCATAATGACTTGGTACAACGGTGGCGTTGCTTTGTAGCTGGGAGTACTCGCAAGACCCAAAGCTGCACTCCTGCTGAGTGCTAACATGTCGGCATACATGCTTGGCTTGAGTAGATAAAGCAAAGACGGCCTTCCCGACCTGGTCTGTGACAAAGCCATCCGAGCGCAGGGATATCTTTCTTCGAGCTGCCGATATATTTGCCAAACTCAAGGAAGAGTTGTCTGGCTATATACGAGAAGAGATCGGTGCAAGCAAAGAGTACCAAGAGTTCATCATCGGTCTAGCCATTGAGGGCTTAAGGGATACTGCCGGGAGGATTGCTGGGGCTATTACGGGTCAGGTACCAGTATCAATCCACCCGGATACATCGGCGCTTGTTATCAAAAGACCCTACGGAGTTATTTTTGGTATTTCACCTTAGTAAGAAATTATTTCACATAAGCAGATCACAGCTGATCGTTTTCTAGGAACGCCCCCTATCATCTTGGTCTTCGATCCATAACATTCCCACTGGCTACTGGCAACACTGCTATTCTCAAGGGACCTGAACTCTCTCTTAGATGCTACTGAGCGTCCTCAGATGTGTTCAGAGAAGCTGAACTCCCCGATAGTATTTTAAATACTATTTTCCATAAACCGTCTGATGCCATAACAGTCACAGACCAGCTGATTGCTCATCCAGATATCAAGAAGATGAACTTCACTGGCAGCTCTAAAGTCGGGAGTATTATATCTGCCACCACAGGGAAGCACTTGAAACCCATCCTGATGGAGCTTGGAGGAAAGACCAGTGCCTTGGTTCTTAAAGATGCCGACTTGGATGATGTTGCTGTACAGTGTACACTGGGGGCCTTTTTGAATGTCAGTCCTGATGACCTAATCACGCCTTTAACTATACCGACTCTCGAATTCTAGGCCGGCCAGATATGCATGTCGACAGAACGCATTCTCGTTCACTCACCCATTGCTGATGTGTTCAAAACCAAACTTCAGAATACGATAAAGGCCATGTTTGGATCACCCGAGACGACGCCAGTCCTAGTGACGGCTGGTTCGGCTAAGAGAAACCGCGATCTTGTCAACAATCAACTTGATTAAGGGGCTGAAGCAGTCTATGGTGACTCTCAATCCGTTGGAAGCGCAGCGACCAAGATGACGCCAGTAGTCTTGACAAACATCAACGAGAACATGGATATATACAAGACAGAATCCTTTGGTCCCAGTGGGTCGCTCTTCACTTTCAACGTTGAAGATGAGGCATTGAAGCTGGTTAATGATACTGATTATGGACTGTCTGCCTCTATATACACCAAGGATCTCAACAAAGCATTTGCACTGGCAGAGAAGATCGACTCTGGTGCTGTGCATATCAACTCTATGTCTGTTCATGATGAGTTTACTCTGCCCCACGGTGGAGTCAAAAGCAGTGGGTTCGGGCGTTTCAACGGCTACCAAGGTTTGGACGAGTTCCTCTACCACAGGGCAGTTACGTGGGCACAGTAGATGTGTTGACCCCAAACGGTGCACATTACTCTATGGTCATTAATTGTTGTATATAAATTTAATTGAACTTCAGCAACTGCAGACTCATACTGAGGTTTATATGTGAGGGCCAAAACATGCTTGTTACTTAACTACAGATGGCAATTTGTGAGGGGGTTCCGCAACGGTAGAGTTTGGATCATTTGCGTCGCTTCTCTCGCCGCATTTCACACAACATGGCCATGAAATTGTCAATCATGGGCTCAAGTAACAGTTCATCCGTGAGGTAAGGACCTGTTCCTAATAGAGAGTGTCACTCATAACCCAGTCTGCAGAAGAAGGTCGAGGACAACGGAGAGCTCTGAGTCCCTCCGCGCAGATGATACGTACAGAAAGTCCCACATGAAATCCAACCATGCTCACAAACAAATACAAATACATATCAGCAAAGAACAGCAGTCATTTATTGATTGTAAGATAGTTTGAGAATTTAGTTCCGTACAGTTCTCACTGCACTTAGACTCTCAATTGCAATAGACCTTGGACACTGAGGGACACAATATGCCTCTAGACCAGATGAATGATATCATTAGTAACAACAGACCCTGCTCTTAATCTTTCTTGAAACCGTCCCATCGCTCAAACCCTTCGACATTGAAACCAGCATGTCCAACATACGACCCACGCTCTGATCGACCACCTCCTCTAGACTCTCAGGCCGTGTATAAAATGCTGGTACGGGTGGAAATACAACGGCGCCAGCTCTCCTTAAGAACAGCATATTATCCAAATGTATGTCGTTGAGCGGAGTGTCACGGATCGCAAGCACAAGTTTCCTGTTCTCCTTCAGGCTGACATCTGCCGCGCGAGCAATCAGCTCATCGCCAAAGCCAATTTTGATTGCTGCTAGTGTCTTCATGCTGCAAGGCACAACTACCATGCCGTCGTGTTGGAAAGAGCCTGATGCAATTGGGGCTGACATGTCTTTCGAGGTGTAGTTGCTGTGTGCCAGACTTCGTATTTGAGATTCAGTGAGTGAGGACTCGTATTTCAATGTTGCAAGAGCCTATTTACTGATTATCAGGTGCGTTTCGACATCAAGTTCTTTGAGGATCTCCAGAAGTCGGGTAGCGTAGGGTGTACCAGTGGCGCCGGTGATACCCACCACAATACGTTTTGGTCGAGGAGGCAAAAAGCGTACTTTGGACGGCTTAACACTGTGATTGGAACATGCCTTCGTGTCTTGATATGTATCAGGCTGGTTTGTCTGGTTCAATGAGGTTGTTTGGAATCCTCGACAGGATTGGCTCCATGTCTGATGCAATCGAGAAGAAGTCACATTGACTACCCCTCTGACACTATGTGAACAAACTGATAATGAGTACGGCATTTCGTGATTTTTTTAAAAGATGCTTCTTGGTCATGTTGAGTGGTGGTTCAAACAAATATCGTTAGACGAGATGGCAAATGATATGCATATAAATCAATGCTTATCTTACACACAAAACAATTGGACCATCTAAGTCGTAACAAAAACCCCCACAATCTATTCGATGCTATCAAGTGGTTACACTAAGTTCCGCTGGCTTTCGGACTTCCGATTAAGTTCCGCTCTTGCATGCAAGACCCATGGAACGAATGTGAGGGGAGGGTGATAGTGGAGACAGCTAGTTCTGGGTTCATGTAAGTTGATCTGGTTATGAAAGAACCTGTAGCCTTCCCTTCGATCATCCTTACAATTCCATCAATCCGTAACCATGGCAATTTCGGGGCATTATATCAACTTAGCTACACGATGCACTGGTGTTAGGCGTGCATTCTCGACAAGTAGAACAATATCGACAGCCAACAAACAGCTTGATGTTGACCCCATCGAAGCTCAGCTAGACTTTCGAAAGTTCCTGGACATACTACGCCAAGATGATGATCTCGCTGAAATCGACAAAGAGGTCGATCCTCATCTTGAAATCGGGGCTATATGCCGTCGAGTTAGCGAAATTCGCGATAAAGCACCTTTGTTTAACAATGTCAAAGGGTCAACAGATACCCTCTGGCGTATTTTTGGCAACGCTGCGAGCCTCCGAAAAGGCGACAAAGAGAAGTTTGGACGAGTGGCAAGAAATCTTGGTCTACCAGCGACAGCTACTTGGAAAGATATCTCAAACCACTTCATTTCTTAGAAAACAGCCAAGCCCATCCCTCCCAGCATTCTACCAACGGGCCCATGCAAACAAAAGAAGATATTTGGTTCTGATGTTGGTCTCGAGTCGCTTCCAGTTCCATATCTCTATGAAGGCGACGGCGGCAAATATCTAGCCACTTATGGGATTCATGTTTTGCAGACCCCTGACAATCCTGGGCGAACTGGTCAATTTTCCGTGGCATGGTTCACAATAAGAACCACCTTGCCTGTCTCGTTTGCACGGGGCAGCACAATTCGATTATACGTGACAAGTGGCTGGCCGAGGGAAAGACAGAGATGCCCTGGGCCTTGGCTCTCGGTGTCCCTCCCATCGCATCCATAGTGGCAGCCATGCCGGTCCCAGAAGCTGTCTCAGAAAGCGAATACATTGGTGCAGTGACGGGAAAGCCACTTGATATGGTAAAATGTGAGATGAATGATCTTCTTGTTCCTGCATCAAGTGAGATCGTACTTGAGAGTACCATGTCACTAGCAGAGAAGGGTACTGAAGGGCACTTTGGGAACTACTTGGCGCTTGTCTTTGATGGAGAAGGTGGTAAGGGACCTTTATTTAGGGTTGACGCTATCACCTACAGGGACAATGCGATACTGCCCATATCTTGTCCCGGAAACATTATCGATGAATCTGTAAACCATATCTGTTCTTGATCTTGATTCCGAGCATCATATTGACTTTCTCTAGCACATAACAGCTTAACTTGCAGCTCCCGAAGTGCTTCTTTTGTGTCGGGAGCATGGCCTTCCTATCAAAGAGGCTTTCGCCCCAGTAGAAACACTAGCAACATGGTGTGTCTTACAAGTAGATACAGAGAAGCTCAGGGCCCTACAAACCACTTCTGAGGAGTTCTGTAGACGCCTTGGAGACATCCTGTTCAAAAGAAAGAGTACTATGCTCATAAATCGAGTTTTACTTATTGGAGACGACGTAGATATCTACGACTGGGACAAGGTCATGTGGGCGTTCACAACTCGGTGTCGACCAGGTCATGATACATACCATTTCGAAGACGTGCCTTCACATCCTCTGACGCCTTATATGACACAGATACCCGGGACACCGAGAAGAGGTGGCAAGGTTGTTTCTGACTGTTTGCTCCGTTCTGAATATGACCGGCCGAGGGATTTCAAGGCAGTTGATTTTGAGACGTCGTACCCATCTCACATCAAAACTAAGGTTCTGAATAATTGGGCAGCGATGGGGTTTTCCTCGACTAGGGCAATTTAATTATATTACATTTGAATCAAATCAACATCAATTAACCAAGGTTTAGACCAGTGTGTGAAGACGTGGGTAAACCAGTAGGGCGATCTCCAAGATTGGCATGGTCTAAATTACGAGATTACCTGACTTGGACTCCGATTGGTTAGACCCGTGATCACGACACAGATGCCGATATGGCGACATATAATATTAACGATTTCATGCCATGAAAATATGCTAGTGATGTCATAGATAATTATCAATACTAGGAATTGTCGAAATACGATTGCATCGTCATAATCCCGCAAGCTTAGAGCTCCTTGAACTGTTTCCATTGCCGAGAAGTGCAACCATCCTGAAATTCTAGCAGGGATCACATGGTGCAATACCTACATTAAGACACATCATTCATGGACTATGAATATATTTATCTGTAGATCTCCTGTAGCCGTGATACATACTTACCCTTTGTGTATCTTGTAACCAACCCAGTAGACTGACACTATGGAAACCGGACTCAAGAACGATTCGCCGCCAGACCTAAGCGATGAGGCAGGCACAGTTTCAACAGAAGTTCCAGTGAACGAGAAAGCTCTGCTACGCAAGCTCGATCTGCGACTTCTGCCAGCTGTTGGGATTTTGTATCTTCTATCATTCTTAGATCGCAGCAATGGTATAACATGGTTTACACAAATGGATGATCCTGAGCTAATGTATCGTGATCAGTTGGTAACGCTCGCATCGAAGGGATGATTGATGATTTGCATATGTGTAAGATTGACTATTCTTTCGTCTTTGATGTTTCTGACAAATCTCAGCTGGCAATGAGTACCTGACTGGATTGACTCTCTACTTTATTGGTTATGTTCTCTTTGAAGTATGCAATTCAGCCATCGGGTCAGTCGTCTTCTAACAACCCTTAGATACCATGCAATATTATCCTAAAACAAACAACTCCTCGGCTGTGGCTTCCCACACTTACCATTGCCTGGGGAATTGTAGCAACCTTGCTCGGCATTGTCCAGAATAAGACAGGTTTCTTTATCGCCCGGTTCTTCCTTGGTGTGGCAGAAAGTGGACTATTTCCAGGTAAATCCCGATAAATAGCTTCTTCAGACGAAGTACTGACAAACCTAAAGGTGTGGTATATTATTTCTCAATGTGGTATAAGCGACGCGAAAGACAGTTTCGTATTTCACTATTCTTTAGCGCTGCTTCACTCGCTGGAGCTTTCGGCGGTATTCTAGCATATGTATGACTCCTCACATCCAGATTGTTCAATGACTGACTGAAACAAGGGCATTGGAAAAATGTCAGGCATAGTTTGGGAGAATGGATGGCGATGGATCTTTATTCTCGTGAGTTTTTGTCAAAGGTCGATGTACTAGTCTTGGCTGACGCATGTCCAGGAAGGTATTGCCACGGTCGTTGTGGCTGTCGCAGCATATTGGTTCATTGAGAACTATCCCGACACATCCAAGTTCCTCACCAAGAGCGAGCGGTCTTTTATTCATGAGCGCCTCCACGCAGACAGTGACGCTATCCGTCAAGAGAAGTTCAGTTGGGCTGCTGTGAAAGAAGCGTTCAGGGATCCGAGCTGCTGGCTTTATGGGCTGGGCTTCCATACTATGAGTTTGCCATTGTATACGCTCTCTCTGTTTCTAGTATGTCTTGCCGAACTGGATCTTGTGCACATAATACTAACTGATTAGCCCACGATTATCAAGGATCTTGGCTACACAGCAGCGGTGGCACAGCTTTTGACCATCCCACCGTACGCCGTTGCCTTTGTTACTACCCTTGGCGTTGCCATAGCCTCTGAAAAGCTTGCGAAGCGCGCCGTCTTTATCGCTGGCTCCTCAGCAGTTGCTGCCATTGGATACATAATCCTCCTCGCCAACACGAACCCCACCGCGAGGCCTGGCGTCTCGTACGTGGGAACATTCTTCGCAGCAGCCGGGATTTACCCCGGCACCGCCTTGGTTCTCAGTTGGCCCGCTATCAATGTCTCTGGGCAAACCAAGCGTGCCATTTCAAATGCTATGCAAATCAGTATTGGAAATCTTGGTGCGGTGATGGGAACACAGCTGTACAGGTCGGGCGATGGACCACGGTTTGTGGTTGGTCACTCTATGGCTTTGGCATATTTAATTGCAAATATTGTCGTGGTGAGTATTTTGGGGTGGCGATTAAAAAAGCAGAACCAGAGCCGAGCGGCTGTCAGTGAAGAAATCAAACATGTGGGCGATGTGGAAGATTGGAAGGGAGATTCGGATCCCAGATGGAGATTTGAGTATTAGGTTGATAAGAAGGGTCTGCACAGTACTTTGGTTTGTATTTGAGCTCGAATTCTCTTCAAGTAATGCCTCCATTTTACAAATCAGTACATAATTACCACGCGGTTGTTCCAATTATCCTTTAACTATTTTGAATACAAAACAAAATTGAGTTGAAGAGGGCGATTCAGATAGTAGATATTAAATTCATTGAGTACTTTCGTGAAGGGATACATTTCCTACACAATTTACTTGCACATGTTGATATGAATTGTTGAACAAGTGCATAAAGTTAGCTAAGCTGACAGATACATATAAGCTAATGTACCCAGGTCTTGAAGTCATATCGTGTTCCTCAGTGCCTAGAATGCACTAGCTATTTGTGTAGCATCATAGACAACGTGTTCATATTTATTCCAACGCCTCAAGTTCCTTCTTCTCACTCTCTCCCAAAAGACCCAGTGCCTCTCTTCGTGACGGTGCTGATGCATCGAAATAAGGCTTCTCGGCCAGGGACGTTACCCGCGTGCCATGTCGTGGTTCTCTTCCACTGTAGTCCCAACTAGCGTTGTGGATGGTAATACTATAACGATTAACATTGATCAAATATTTTTACAACCAACTGAGTACTTACCGATTATCCCATAGCGCCGAGGTTCTGGGTGTCCACTTGAATCGTACCTGGATGTCAACATTTGTCTCATAGACATCATATAGGTAGTTGAGTATAACATCACTCTCTGCCTTGTCAAGACCGACGATTCTATCAGTCATTGCACGGTTTACCCAGAGCGCTTTCCAGCCTGTCGCAGGGTGGACCCTGACTAAAGGATGAACCCTCTCGACATACTTGGGACCCTGTTCAGGATGGTCGCGGTCAAGATATGGGTGCGCAGACCTGTAAACAGCCGAGCGACCATCGATGATCTTTCGAAACCCTGGTGAGAGCTTTTCATATGCTGCGTAGCCAGAGGCCCAAAGTGTATCACCTCCAACGGATGGAACAGTATCGTTGTGAAGGTGTGTGATACCTGCGGGCTGTCTCTCGTGCACCAAGTCTGTGTGCCAGCGAGACGCTCCTCCTGGCTGGCGAAAGGTGGCGGGACGCTCTGTCGCTTGTAGATCAGGCCAGAGAACACTCACGCCTGGAAGACCTGGAACCTGAGGCACCTGAGGCTTTTTTTTCTTTGTTAGAATTCGACTGCCAAGGTTGAAATTATTATCACTTACATGAACTTCAACTTCTCCATACCACTCGCCGAGTTCCTTCTGCTGCTGTGGCGAAAGATCCTGGTCTCTAAGGAAAACAACACTTCTCTCCGCAATCAAGAGAGCAAGTTCATCGCGTTGTTGATTAGTAAGGTCCTTTAACTGCAAGCCCTCAATTTCTGTTCCGATGTACGCCGTAAGATCAGTGACTTTTGTTGCAGCAGACAAAAGACTCTTCTTCGACTTGTCAGCCCGCGCACCTGCATCCACGTGATCGCGAGGCTGGTCGCGAATTTTGTACACATCGTCTAGGTATAATGGGCGAGATGGACGGTAGGGGTATCCTTTAGAAAGGTCCACGCCTGATTTCTCAAGACGTTGCTTAGCAGCGTCTGGGAGGGCGAGGGTGTCCTTGATGGGCTGGGCAACATCTTTAATGCTGGAATCAATTGGTGCAGGAACCATTTTGTGCTTTTTAAGTAAATGTATGATAATTATACTTCACAGAATAAAGTCTTAATAGTTGGATAAAAAGAAGAAGCCGCATCTACATATACTGTAGCTCTCTCCTCCCAGTACTACCCTAGGATCACGTCATGCAAGCATAGAATTGCAAGGGCCAATTTATCTAGATCCCATTGGTAGGTCGTCCAGATGCAATATGCAAAGTGTATTGCAACATAGATACGGATTTCTTTCTTTGAACATTGCGATATTAAGTAACGTTATCCAAGTCAGGGCTATATGGTCACTCTTAACCACCAAGCAGGGTTCTCCGGATAGTAAAAACAGAACTTTCCCAATTCTTAGCATATAAAAATAAGCAGTCTGATAAAGCAAGGTCTAAGTTCAATAAACTGATCTACTAATTTTTTTTTTTTTGTGCCTTCAACGGCCGGGCATTCTAATACCCCAAGAACCCTATCCGGTACCTCAGAGTTTAATCATTGCAGACCCATGATAGCTACAAGTAGCAAGAGAAGATCAAAACGGCAGCACGTGTGGAGTCATATAAGCCACATGGATAATTGGTTCGCACAAGTCAAGTGGCTAAACAGAAAAAGTGAATGAATATGCACTATTACATAATATAATCCCAGTCAAATCCACGGGCCATGATACTCCGCAACGGTTTCTCCAACTTGGGCATTCCTGTATTTTGTACCCTGGAATCCTATCGGGGCATCTCTACCCGCCTTCTTTACCTTCCATCACACAAACAACTGATCTATTGACATGACTCCGTGTATTGAAACGGGTTCTAAATCACCGGAGTTTGTTGCATACCATCTCCGCTAGTTATCTGTCCTGTCATATCATCATCGGACGGTCTACCCTATAATGGCCTCGAGAAGCAATGACCATTCAGCTGAGACAAGGACTGGGCGACAACCGAAATCATTGGCTAAGGCATGCATATCATGCCGGACAAAGAAGATCCGATGTGATGCTGCACGGCCAAGATGCCGTAATTGTCAGAGTCAAGATCGTGAGTGTGTTTACCACAACGAAACACCACGAAAACGGTACGCAAATAGCTTTGTCTTTTGGCTTGTTTCCCTGCTAACTGTCCCCGGACCCACATTCTCGCAGATCATCAAACTTGAACGCGACGCGTCTGCTCTCAAGGCGTTCATCGTGACTCTCAGGCAAAGTGACGCTGAGAAACGTGAACAATTGCTCTCATCTGCTGTTGACAATAATGGGAATGTCATCTTGCCAGAATTAGTAGACGAGGCCCCTCCTAGACAAACCCAATCTTCTTCAATTGGCCTTCCTTCCCAGCCCGCGATTGTTTCTGATGACGAGCTGGACATTGCCAATTTTGTATCTGTTGATGACTCTGGTGAGACTAACAGCTTTGGCCCGTCGTCGGCATTGTATAACCCAGCAAAGAACAGCCCCGACAAGATCACACAATGTGACCCGGCATGGATTGAGAACGTCAAGAATAGTCTGATAGCAAATGCTGCTCTTCAGAGGCATCTGGAATATGGACTCATGAAGCATCCAACGATCGCCGGGGTACCAACAGAGTTAGCAATGCACTTACTCAACCTTCACTGGGATCGTCAACACCACACATTTCTTCTTACGTACAGACCTGCTGTCATGCGCGATTTGCAATGTTCGGGTCAGTATTGTTCCACCTTTATGCTCAACGCCATCTTTGCCTGCTGCAGCAAGTTTTCGCCTCGCCCTGAGGTCAGAGAAGATCCCGGTGATCCATCGAGTGCTGGTCTTCGATTTTTTAATCGATGTGATGAGCTTCTTGCACAAAACTCCCTTTTAATGCAACCACACATTACAACAATCGTAGGACTTCTCCTGCTAGGCTCAACATACAATGCGCGTGGAGAGACATCGAAAGGATGGCTATATACTGGCTATGCCCTGCGCATGGTATATGATTTGGGTCTCCATCTAGATCCCAAACAAACGACGGATCACTCAGAGGATATTGAAATCAAGAGACGGGTGTTTTGGGGTGCCTTTGTCTGTGATAAGCTCCAGAGTCTCTACTTGGGTCGACCTGTGGCTATTAATCTTTGCGACTACCAAGTATCACGCGAATTTCTCGACCTATATGAAGAAACAGAGCCATTTCATCTTCCCAACTCGACGGTAGAATCTACTCCTAGCTTGCCTAGGAATATAGATGACATGGTTCCCAGGTATTCGGTATCAACTTTCCAACAATTATGCCTCTTGTCTAAGATAATGACGAATATCATCAACCGTTTCTACGTTGTCGGAGCCACATTCTCAAATGCCCAGAACAGTCTCTTGAAAATTGAGCAGGCGTTACAGAAGTGGCGCGAGGACTTGGCTCCTGAGCTCGACTTCCAGCCCTGGACTTCGACCAGGACGCAAGCTCAGACCCCAAATATTATGGTCTTACACAATCTGTATTACTCACTTATCATCTTGGTTCATCGACCATTTATCTCAGATGGGCATCTTCGCTCAACTGGAACGCCCTCTCGATCATGGGAGCAATGTACAGTTGCAGCAAGATGTATTACAAGTATAGCATCCGTTTACAAGTCGACCTATGAACTCACTGGAGCGCCTTATGTTTTGGCATATACAGTCTACGTGGCGTGTACAATACACGTCCGTAACGCGGCTTCCCAAAGTCACAAGGAGGAACATCTAGATCTGCTGAGGAGGAGTTTAGAATGCTTGGATGAACTTTGCATTGCGAACCCCGGCGTTGCCAAGCCGGCCAATAGTATCAGGCGTCTTATTGAAGCTAGCCGTCTCAACTTGACAGTTGGTAAGTCAAGATAGTCTCCTTGCATTGAGATGTTAACTTAACAGATCTAGGAGAACCCAACTCTGCCATTGGAACTGATATTTCGCTCGACTTGGATGCAATTCACAATTCATTCAATACAACAGAGTGGCCGTATCAAAATTACGACATGAGCACTGGGGATGTAGACTACAGTTTGCCACTCGATCCATTATTTGGCTGGATCAATGTACCAACGCCATCGTTAGACCAAGACACACAACTGCCACTTATCTAGGGATCAAACAACTATCTGTATATTTTCGTAGATATGGTTATTGGGCTGTAGTGAAATCACAAGCAAGGGTCAGAGCAAAAGTACAAAATGCCTTACTCCATTAGCATTCTTTCAATGGTTGATGCCAATAAAGGAATAAAATCTGAAGGTTCTCCAGAGACAAGATAGGTCAACAATAGGTACTGTGCATGCAAGGCAAAGCCTGTCTGTCTCCCTTGTCAGTCTGTGAATGACATCGGCTAATGTTAGCTCAGTGCCGAGAACTCCGCTCGGAGACTCACTTTCCGAATTGCTGTGGGTCACGGAGAATGATGCTCCTGTTGTGTCAATTGTTGTCTTGCTCAGAATACCAGGGATCAAATCTATCAATTCGTACATGTATTAAATACCCAAGAAACGATCACCCTTGATTTGATCCCCAAGCATCTAAGCATATCTTTCCACCCGCTGTGCATGAGATTTTCTGTTTCACCCTCCAATTACCCCAGCACTTTGAACCCCACCTCTTTCACAACATGGCTCATTTCCCCGAGAACGTTGACGTCTTGATCGTGGGCAGTGGCAATGCCGGATTCGCAGCAGCTCTGTCTGCGGCCGAGAACGGAGCCAAGAATATCCTACTCATAGACAAGTGCCCTGAAGAATGGGTGGGTGGTAATTCTTATTTTACTGCTGGCGCCTATCGAATCGCCCACGGTGGACTGAACGATCTGTTACCTTTTGTCAACAATGTTTCCCACGAACAAGCAGGAAAGATTGATCTTGCGCCCTATACCGAAAAAGATTTCCAAGATGATATGGACAGGGTGTGTATGGGACGTTCAGACCCAGAATTGGCCAAGACACTTATTCAAAACTCCAATTCAACTATCAAATGGCTAGCTTCAAATGGTATCCGCTTCCAGCTTTCCTTCAACAGACAGGCATACGAAGTTGACGGGCGAATTAAGTTCTGGGGCGGTCTCCACATCAAGACCCAGGATGGAGGCAAGGGTCTTATCGAAGACTACCTTGCTGCGATCAAGAGGCGAGGCGTCCAGGTTTCGTGGTCAACAGCGCTCACGGGGCTACAAAAGCATTCAACTGACGACAGCTACGACGTTCAGCTGTTAGTTAATGGCCACAAATGCTCACTCAACGCCAGCGCTGTTGTATTGGCTGCAGGAGGATTTGAGTCCAACCCTCAGATGCGAAGCCAATTCCTTGGTGCTGGGTGGGACATGGCTATGGTTCGCGGAACACCTTACAACACTGGAGATGTTTTGAACCTAGCCATCGAACAGTTAGGCGGGAAAGCTGTCGGAAACTGGTCCGGGTGCCATTCTGTTGCTTGGGACGCTAATGCTGACCCAAATACTGGCGATCGAGAAGCTTCCAATGAGTACACCAAGTCGGGTTACCCTCTGGGCCTCATGCTGAATGTTGATGGCCAGCGTTTTGTCGACGAAGGTGTTGATCTGAGGAATTACACTTACGCAAAGTTTGGTCGGGCTATCCTCCAGCAACCAGAACAGCTAGCTTTCCAGGTTTGGGATTCAAGGACCATGGACTGGCTACGGATGGAGGAATATCGCGAGGAGCGTGTCGAGCGCATTTTTGCAAAGACAGTAGACGAGCTCGCACAGAAATGTGCTGAGCGTGGACTTCGAGACAAATCAGCTTTTGTCGACACAATCCGAGAGTACAACGAAGCAGTATATGCACATCGTCAAGAGAATCCTGACGCCAAATGGGACCCTGCCATCAGAGACGGCGTCTCAACTCAGTCTTCCAAGAAGAAGCTGGCTCTAGCCAAGTCAAACTGGGCTTTGCCCTTGGATAAGGGCCCCTACATGGCAGTCAAGGTGACTTGTGGTATCACCTTCACTTTTGGAGGTGTCAAGGTTGATCCGCAATCCGCCCAGCTAATTCATGGGGTGACAGGCTCTCCAGTGCCAAACGTGTTTGTCGCGGGAGAAATGGTGGGAGGCCTATTCTATTCTAACTATCCCGGGGGAAGTGGATTGACGTCTGGCGCAGTATTTGGAGCGAAAGCTGGGAAGGCTGCTGCAAATGTCGTTGCAAAGAGACAAGCTCAATCTTTTTCAAGCCGTCTGTGAACAAGACTGATTAGCTTTAGTATACAGGGTTCAGTGGCAGAGTAGCAATCAGGATTAAAGTTTGTCAACCCCTGATTTGGCTGAACGGAATTGTTCCATAGTCATAGTTGGTGGTTAGCCGTACAACCTTACTCTGTAGACGAAGCCAATACAGACTTTTCCGTTGCCGGAATTGTTCCATATATCATCAGTCTAGTGCGATTATTGTAAGCAATTGTAATGAAACGCTACTATATCCGTAGTAGCTTTGTGTTTTGACAGCCCCCTTTCGCAATGCATGCACACAGTCGTCTTCTCCTTTCCTTTAACCCTGCTCAATATTGGTGAGCTAAGTAGTTAGTAATGATACAAGACGGCATTGCGAAGCGAAGAGGCGGGCTTGGCACCAATAACAAACAGCAAACTCTCTCAATCCTCGACTCGTTACAAGACACTTATCACCGGTGGCGTTTTCGGGCCACTCACGCACCTCGATACTACGCCATAGACCCATTACCCCAACCTAAAACTCAGGGCTGAACAGGAAACGGTACGCGAGCTTATCAATGCCATTAACGCCTTCCCAGTATAGGGTTGGCTTTATCTGGGGAAGCAATAGTACCAAGCCCTCTGGCAATGAGCGAGTCAGTGCTTCCCATTCCCAGATTCAGCACTACTGTTTCCCGTTGATGATAACGTAGGTTACGTCCACATTGCATCACAAGTCATTTCTCACATTCTTCTATTGTCCTCTTTTTCCATTGCGCAAGACCTGTTGCTTGTCACCAGGCGCATCCGACCTCTTGTATGACATTCCACTGCATGCACACATGACCAAATAATGGCTGGGCTTCAACCCAACATCTGGGCCGGCGTCGCCATTCCTTGGCTTGCAGCGCTGGTCTCACTTGTTATGCGTGTTTGCGCCCGAAGGATGACCAAAATGAGCTGGTGGTTCGATGATTACTTTTCCATCCTGGCATTTATTTTCGCAACAGGCTACTGCGGCATCATGATTGAGTGTATGCGACACTCCAGGATCCTGTCTCAGCCTTGACTGATAACTACCTAGGGACGTTGCACACATACCTCGGCGTCAAAATTCCGGACTCGATCACCGGTGATGAGAGAGAGGCAATTCTACAACAAGCCCGGTTCCTTAGCTACTTGAACTCCTTATGCTATGCTTCATCCATCGCCTGTTCCAAGATAGCCATTTTGACATTATACTGGCGCCTCTTTAGGATTTCTTCAATCCGCATACCGATCCTAGTCATGCTTGTGATGGTAGTCGTATGGATTATTCTCAGAACATTTATGCTTACCTTTCGCTGTGTCCCTGTGCAGTCACTCTGGGACTATAGCATTACAGACAAGGTCTGTAACCTTGACAGTGGCGAATTCTTCCTTGGTACTATTACTACTCATTTTATCATGGACATTGCCATCCTCATTTTGCCAATCATCGAAGTGGCTCGACTTTCCCTGCCAACCGGTCAGAAGCTAGCTATCACTGCTTTGTTTCTGCTTGGAGCCATGTATGATCTATCCACAGTGCTGCGAAATATCTTGACCCGATCCAGACTAATCAATGTCTACAGCGTCTGCTTCGCCTCAATGTTTGTTCTGGTCGAACTTGTCAACTACGACAACAACACAACACAAATGCCTTACGACTATGCCATGTTCTGTATCTTGGGATCAGTTGAAGTGAATATTGCTATTGTTTCCGGTGAGTAGGCATCTGAATGAGTCAAACATATCATCATATTAACTTAAATAAACCAGCCTGCTTTCCTCTTTTACGCCCCATCTTCAACCACATACTACCTGCCAGATTCCTTAGCTCGTATGGAAAGAGCAGCCAACGTATCAGTCGACCAAGCAATGCTATCAAATTAACAACTCTCGTCAGATCAACCAAGGACAAAGAGCAGGATGACTCAAGCTCAACACACCACCTAGCTGATATGGAAAACGGACTGCACTACGAGTCAAGCAATGTTCAATATCCAAAAGGAGTGCATACAGTTATATGCAGTCGGAAGTCGGCGTCTGTGTCTAATGACAATATGTCGGGGATATATGTGCAAAACGACACAGTTGTGGAGGTAAATCACCTTTAGGATATAGGCAGATACAGGGTATTAGCTCGAGTAACCAATCCACTATTAGTACTCTTACACGTGGGACGTCCAATTATGTGATGTATTGGAGTATAATTGTGAGCATTGCGTGGTTTATCTCAGGCACATCTGCAACACCTCTGGTGTAGATTTTTAATTCAGCCCAGGCACTAGCATCGTTTTCTGTTACATAGTGGCTGTTGGACGGTTTTTAGCCCGACGAGACCAGCCCGTTTCAAGACTTGATGTTTCCATTTTAGTTGCTAGCTTTGTTTGTCGCATAAATAAGTTATGCTGACATTTTTCATCCCAACATGCTTCGCAGCCACCAACTGCCGAGATCGACACCCTTAAGTGAGACACGCTCATTAAACTCAATTGGTCCAGCTATTCCGAATACGATCCCACCATACTGATTATGCTGTCCAAGCGGTAGTGATTCTTGTACAAGCCGACATTACTTGATGTGGAACTCTGTGCATGAGGCTGTCGGACAAACAAGCCCTTGCGAGATTGTTTGTTCTGTGCACCGACACTTACTTTCGATCCTAGTAACATGCGCCCGCCAAATCCGAATGGATGCAGAACCGTGGATCAAAGCTCAGACTACTTAAGCAGCCGGTATCCGACATTAGAATAGTATACTGGCATCACTCATTCAGCGCCATTTAACAAATACATTTCATCATGAAGTCGAGAATTTTGTTTACTTGCTTTACCTATCTTACCGGCGCAGCCTTGGCCAAGCCCAAGCCTGACCACCAAGAGGTTGACGTTGCCATCATTGGTGGTGGTGCAACAGGTTCTTATGCTGCTGTCAGACTCCGAGAAGACTACGGAAAGAGCGTTCTCGTCATTGAGAAAGAAAACAGGCTTGTTAGTTGGCCGACTTAATCCAACCTTCATTACTTTTCTAACTAGATTATACAGGGCGGCCACGTTCATGCCTACCAGCCGGAAGGCGGAGACAGGCCAATCAACTACGGAGTTCAAGCTTACCTGAACCGAGAGAAGACCAGGGCGTTCTTCAAGCGATTCGATGTCGGCTTGATTGATCCAGATGCAAAGAGCGGGTTCGATCTGCTTTTCGCCACCAAGGATATCGACTTCACTACTGGAAAGACTGTTGATGCTGACTACGGGCTCATCAACTCAACTGTCGCATTGATTGAGTACATTGCTCTGGCAGTGAAGTATCAGCCATGGTTCGAAAATGGTTATTTCAAGAAAGGCAAGATTCCAGACGATCTTCTCTTGCCCTTCGGAGAGTTCCTCGACAAGCACAACATCGGCAGCTCTCTTGAAATTCTTCGCACATTTATCTGGCTTTCTGATGCAGTGAATACACCTACCTGGTTTGTCCTAGCTGTCGTTGGACAACCCCAACTCGCCGCTCTCGGTTTTGGTCTGGCAGGCCCATCTTTCAAGTGGCCCGAGACTTATTCTTCAGAAACACTCTACGACCGCGTTCTCGACCTCATGAAAGATGACGTCCTTCTCGAAAGCACGGTAGTCTCCAGCAGTCGCAAGGCCAACGGCGTCGACTTGGTCATCCAAACACCAAACGGGAAGAAGCATGTCAAAGCCAAGAAACTTCTTATTGCAGCAACTCCCTCCCCTGGCAATACCGACGCCTGGGATCTCGACAAGAACGAAAAGTCAATCTTCTCCAAATTCACTTGGGAAAGACTGTACGTCAGTGTTGTTGGCAAGACCAGCTTGCCTTCCGATGTTCCCGGCATCCGCAACACGTGGGACAATCCTAGCAACTTTTACCTTCCTCAAGGTGACTTTGTTGACGCGTACACTCGCGCAGGCGATAAGGATGTCTGGACTACGCGTGTCCTTGGCCGTGCCAGTCTGACCGCCGAAAAAGCAAAGTCTATGATCAAACAAGTCTTCACTAACATTGATACTGCGGGGACATATGATGTTACTGACCCCACCATCCTGGCTTTCGCGTCACATGGACTCACCGTTCCCAAAGTGTCACCCAAGGAACTCTCTGATGGATTCTACCAGAAGCTTTATGCTCTGCAAGGCCAGCGCAACACATTCTGGACTGGACTTAGCTGGGCTCCCGACTACACTCCCATCTTGTGGGACTTTACTGAGAAGCTTTTCCCTCAAATCTTGTCTGGTATCTAGAGTTTTAAGTATACTATTCATCTTGCAAGCCACATATTCTGCTTTTATAATCTATAAGCCGCAGCCCTAGTTTTCTCAATATACTTCAAATTCCCAACAAAGGATATATGTGAATCAAAAACTCGCATGTCAAATTAAGGTTATAACTAACCTTCCCAACAAGACCACGTGTGCTGTGATAGAAGCAGTGTCTCCCGGGCTGTACGCACTGTCAAAAGTCCATCAACCTAGAAGTCCGCCATCCTGCAAGTCCGCTCATAAAAGTCCGCTCATGGAAGTCCGCTGTGATACATGTCCGCTAACTCTAAATCAACTCTACAGTAGTTAGTATCTGCCAGCTCGCATATAAAACAGCAAATCTACCCACGTTAGTCTGTCTCACTAGATCCCAAGCACGATTCCATGATCACAAATTTCAAGAACCATCCCATCATCCCCAGTTTCAAGATGACTGCAACAAACGCCCCTACTACCAGTACTGCTCTCTATGCTAATGCAGAGGGTAAAGCTGTCGTTGCCAACCTCCCGATGCCAGCACTACGTGACGATGAGATTCTCATTAAGGTCATGTATGCAGGTGTCAACCCGTCCGACTTTCGAGTGCTGAAATTCTTCGACTGCCGACGGCGTGTGATGGGCCATGAGTTCTGTGGCAAGGTGCTCGAGAGCCCAGGCCTGGCCAACTCACCCTTCAAGGCAGGCGACATCGTTGCCGGCTACGTGAACGGCTCCAACGACCGCCCCGAGCGCTTCGGCACACAGCAGGAATACATATCCATCCCACCTGCATGGGCCTTCAAGGTTCCCGATAACGTGCCTTACCCTAATGTTACTTGTCTCCCCGTTGTGGTTCAGACTGCCAGTGATGCGATTTTCAATCGGTTCAAGCTACCCCTCCCGCAAGATGCCAAAGGTCGCATCGAGGGAACGATGGTGATCTGGGCCGGTGCCACCTGCGTCGGCATGTCTGCGATCCAGCTTGCGCGCGCCAGCGGTGTCACCTCCATCATTGTCACAGCTTCGCCTAAACGACACGAGTTTCTGAAGAAGCTGGGTGCGACCCACTGCTTTGACTATAGTGACGAGAGCACCCCGGCTCGCATCAAGGCACTAGTGGAAAGCGCTGGCGATGTGCCTGTCTGGGGATTGGAGGCACTCGGAACTATGACTACGCCCAGTCCACAGACGCTCCTCGCTAGTTCTTTGCCCAGGAGCGACCGAGTTAAACTCGTAACCGTACTCTTAATGCCCGAGGAAGGCTTCGAGCCTTGTGTCGGGGCTCGGCATTACCAGACTTCGTTTGACCTGCCCAACGGGGATAGGGTTGATATACCACCCAACATGGAAGCGGCGGACAGAATGAGGAAGGCTCTCGGTTGGGTGATGGATCATTATGGCAAAGAGTTCCAAGAGATTCCCGTTGAAGTGTTCAAGGGAACAGCTGAGGACGCGCTGAAAGAGGTTGAAAAGGTCGAGTCTACTGGAAGATTTGGAAAGTTAGTGTTGACGCTGCCATGGGTTACTAAAGAGTAATAACTGCCTAGATCTATTACTACAGTAGAGAATCTGTCTTTAACTATCTTTCTAATTAACCTTAATACCTGTCATACTTGGTTTAATTTATACTATCATTTTCGACCCCAGTCATGTTCCACTTACAGTCCCCTTGGCTCTAGTCTACGTGCGGCAGCTATGAGGGACAATTGACCGTGAAGGGATGACTTTGTACTGACATCCTGGAGGTCGTTGGTTCGTAGCAAGGATTCCACAATGTGTCATAACTCTAATATGCTTAAATAATTAAACTGCTGAGTTTAGCAGAAAAGGTTAAAATGCCAGTTTAGCCGTTTAAGCGAGGCAGTTCAGGTGGAACAATTCGCCTCCAATCGATCACAGAGTCTTGAACAAATGTCCAGAAACAGATATAGATTTGAGACTGGGCACTGATTTGCTATCCTCACCAAGAGATTGCGAAATACAAGACCCTGCCTTACTCATCACGTTTCTTAAACGCATCTCCCTCCATCCTCAGAGTATATGGTCTGGTATATAAGTTCTCACGTTTCTCAAGCGCATCGTCCTTCATCTTCAGAGTATAGGGTCTGCCATATAAATTCTCGCGCTTTTTAAACGCATCACCCCCCATCTTCAGAGTGTAAGGTCTGGGATACAAATTCTCGCGCTCCGCGATGGCATTGTCTGTAGTCAAGATCAACAAAATGCTTCAACGGGAGACGATATGGTCTCACCTGGGATAGGGCTTGCAGCTGCAAAGCCGCACATCGCAGCGACGCTGAGGAATTGAGATAGCTTCATGTTCAAATGATCAAATTGCTACTGTAAACTATGAGTTTCCAGTTGGTAAGTGTAGACAATTTCCGACCATCCTAAATATTAAATACATCGATATCCTTTACCAGGACTGTCCATCCATGGGTTATTGACTAGGCTTGTGATCTCTTAGAAAGGAAGGTCGTTTTGCTGTGGGGTAGATAAGAGTCGTCATTCTAGTTGGGCTATACGACATAGCATACAGAACAAACATAAGTTCTATGCCTTGCATCTCGCCCCCAACTTCATTGCTGTACACAATTGGCTGATAGGCTTTGGTAATGGTGTATACGGCGCTGTTTAAGGCAACCACCGAATTGATGGTCGGAACTTCGGCATTCATCTTCAAAAGTGCCTGCGGGGGAATCTTGTAAAGGCATCATGATGATACTGATCGGCGTTCGGTCCCAAAAGTACCTTATCTAAAGATCTGTTTAGGCAGGCAGTTCTTCTTTCGTAGTGTTGTGCAACCCATCAAATTCGATGGAGGTGATCATCAGGTTGATGTCAGAGATAAGCCTTCTTTAGTAATATTGACCACTGTCATATCGTTTTGATCCAACCCCAACAAACTCTCATCTCTCATAGCCTCGCGACTTACTGGAATCTCATTCCTGCAAAGGCGATCAACCCAGTTACCACTTCCTCCACTGAGACCATGTCGTTCAAGGATAAGAACGGTTCTGATGAAAGTCTGCTGCATAATGAAGAGGGCAGCGAGGGAACCGACTGGACCCCATTGAAGCAGCGAGGGAGCTGGAAAGGCCACACCTGGCTCGCATTTAACTTCTTCTTCTTCTTGATATCTCTTTGTCTCTACGTGGCTACCTACACGAGAACCATTGTGATATCAGAGATGGAGCATGTTCGGAAGACTTCATTTTATTGTAGGCCTTTCTCTCGGTAAACACAATCCAAAGCAGCAACTGACAGTACAGCTCCTGTCCTGGACTCAATCAACTTCAAACTGAGGCCCATAGAGACTGAAGGTGGCCTATTCGAAGCCAAAAATCCTTCCAAGTGGCGCAACTCCATCAAGCCCGACCCAGCAGTTGATGAAGCATGGGAAGACCTCGAGAACATCCGCGTTTTCCCCATCACCGAGAATGAAGTTCGAAGACTAGGCAAAGATCCAGAGCTTCTTGTCAAGTTTCCACTGGAGTATGGGCTCGGTGATAATGCCTACATGGCACAGATCGATATGTTCCATCAGATTCACTGCCTGAACCTCCTTCGACATCTGGCATGGGCCGAGTATCACCGGAACGGCACAGCCAAGAAACCATTCAGCGAACTGCATTGGATTCATGTCAGCCACTGCACCGATATACTCATGCAGAATCTTATGTGTAATGGCAATTTGGACATTATCACATTCAACTGGGTTGAAACACAGACAAACCCTTTCCCGGACTTTGGTGTCAATCATCAGTGCAGGGATTTCGATGCGATATACGAGTGGCAGGATAAACACTCTGTGCCAAAGGAGTGGGGAAGAAATGTCACACGACCATCAGGCGCAAAGCAAATTCCCATCAGCGAAGAGTACTATCGGATATATGGAATTGAGAAGAATGAAACCCAGAGTGAATCAAGCCATAGTATTTAGTTAAGATCATACAAAAGCATCGACAACCGGGCTGTACTGGAGTCCTTGAAAGCTTAGTCGGCATTTTCTAAACATATTCTGCTCCTTTCAGCCTTGGACTTGCTAAGCAACGTATTACTATATGGTAATATATGCTTGACTATTGATATAGTTTGTAATATTTCACGATGCCTGCGCTGCGATTCGCGTCAACGTGGCAACAACAAGAGGAACCATCGTTGTTCCAAACTTACAGTGGGTATCTGACGAAAGGGTTCACGACTTGGAAAGGCTCTGGCGGCTACAACGATGCTGTTGAGATGACAAGTGGGAAACATGGGAGATGGCGCCACCGTAAAGCTAGGTGTAGTATGTATGAGAGGGAGGTAGCCCCGAGCTATATTTATGTCTAAATAATAGAAGGAATACAGACTTAATCCCAATACACTCAACAATCTCACATGAATCCACAAAGTAATTCATGTCTAGGGTGAAGGAGGCTCGTTAAGCGTGGAAATAAACTGCTTCTTGAACTCCCCAAATAGCAACCCGTAGGTCACTGTACCAACCTCCGTCTGCGCAGTGATGTTGACATTGGCACTGGTAATGACTTTCTTTCCAAAGTCAGGCATAGTAGTACGACGCACTTCAATGGTAGTCTTGGGTCCATCGAAATACTGACGCGCCTCATATGATGTATCTTTGCAGGGAGTAAAAGTTGTTTTCTGGGCACAGGTCTTGCCACACGGGGCTCCATTCTGCACGCCATGGCAAGCGACCGAAAAGTCGCCTGGGTCGGGAACGGCGTTGTGGCCTTCGAGGGTGAACTTCCAGTGAATCTTCTCGTTCACGCCGCGAGTGGCGGAGTAGTCATTGCTGTACCAGTTGTTCTTGAGATCCTCGGGGTTGGTGACTTCGTAGGGTGCTGCAATTGTGCTGCACGCAAATGTGGAGAGGAGGATAGCTTTGGCGAGCATGGTTGCGAATGGACTGGATGTTATTAGTATGATTTGTTTTTACATGAAAACAATGATCCATAATAAGAACTTCCTACGTTACTTACTTATTTAAAGAAGGTTGTCTAAGATGAAGGTTGTAGTTGCTATGTCTTGTTTTGGACTGAAGCTTGGAAGAGATATAAACTTGGGGTCTCAGTCGTCTCTATTTATCCATCGTTCACCGAACCTTCCGACCCTTGTGTCACGAGATACTCCTTGAATACGAGCTTGTTGATCTTTGCACAAGAAATTAATTTCCCACCGCCACATCTAAAAAGTTAAACGCGTCGGCAATTGAGTGTAACGTGCCGACAGATCCGATCGCCTTATTATCCATAATTGATTTTCCTTTTAACCCTGCTGAGCTATGCACGGACGCGGAACAAAGTTACCCTGAAACACGAACACTAGTGAGAATTAAATATAGTATAATTAAACCTTAGAACCGAACTGATACTATGCTAAATAGACTAACGCCCGTAGAAAAGATGATACTTGCTGATCTACGAGCATCTACGCGCGTGCATCTCAGCTTAGAAAGAATCTCAACCTTGCGTCGCAGTCGAGCACATCTGTTGTATCAATCCGAACGAATAGCCTTGCCGGGTCAGCATTTCGGCTACTTACTGTACTATCTACCCTGAATGCTCAACAGACATCTTCTGACCAAATCATCGCTTGGATTCACATAGCAACAACTGTGACTGGGAATAACTTCTTCCATCTGGTAGACACTATAACTACTACGGATGAAATGCGGTTTGTAAATCAAGAAGGGCTGACATAGTTAGTGGGTGAAACTTCATCTGATGAAAATTTCATCGTCATGTCTTTATGTTGAGGTCAATAATTCAGTGTGTTGATACATTGATTTTCCATCTCAAAACTTGGTAAGTCAAACATAGGAAATCTCGGCTACATATCGTTAGCTCGTGTTGAACAATGACACACGGGTCACTCTCATTGTGCATAGTTGATAGCGTAGATGTTCTGCACTGACTGCAAATCTAAGACGCACTGTCATAGCCAGATTTATATTTCAGCCTGACTAGTGCATTTGCAGCCCAAAATACAAAGTCTCTCTTTAATAAATTGGCGGTCAGCTTGATTGAAGTCTTAATATTCGGTGATGTTGGAAATCTCTTGCGATAAGCGTTGGTTCGCGGTGTTGGCTCAGACTTGTAAGCGTGGCAAGTGATCTAATAGGTAAGGCAGTTTTAGGAGGATTTGGGTTCACGGGGCTTGGCAGGCTCAGTGAGAAATACGATGAGAGCTGACTAGTCTATAGGTATCTAAACCAGGTTCAGGGAGTGCAATTCCTGTGCTGGGAGATTTATAAGCTTTAGCAAGACATATATATTTAATGACTTAGCAATCAGGAATTGCATTAGCAGTGTTATATGATTGATATTTAGCCCCATTCATTGACACAATGCGACTGACCAACGTCCCGTCTGTTAGATCGGAAAAATCTGAAACCACAACTCCTACTCTCGGCCACCAACTCGTCTTTGTAGGCGAGCTATTCTGCGCTGTCAGCCATGATGTTACCACGGGATTGATCGATTTTGCCATGTAGAGAGCATCGAATTCAGTAAGAGGCGGTTGTTGCGGGCCTCCTACGACATTGAAATTCATCCAGTTGAGGAACCAGGTCGATGCTTGCTGTGGAGGACACCCTGCTGGATTTCCATTGGGACTGAGAGTACCTGTGTCAGATGTCTGTTTAAGCATGGCGCTCACGAGATCAGTTTTCGCCTGGATGGTAGTTTCAACTTCGGAGCCTGCAACACGGCCAGCTTCATAATCTTGCACAGTAAACTGTATTCCGGATTTTGTTTGAAAGGATCCTATCTGGTTGGCCGTTTGTGATGGATAGGACCTGCCAGGGACCCCAGGGGTACCCAGGTCGATGCCGACTGAAATAGGTGTTTGAGAAGCGCCAGCCTGGTCCAGAGTATGCATAACAAGGATCTTCTTGCGCAATTGTCCCATGGTAAGCGTGGGAGTCAGGGAAGTGGCAACAAAGTATGTTGAGTATAAAGAAATGAGCGTATTCACAGCACTTGCTATCGCCTGCTGTGGGTCATCCGGTGATAGAAATAAGACAATACCCTCGCTAGGGTGGCTATCGAGCCAAGTGCAGAGAGACTGTATCAGCGTTGTTGTTTCGTAGTTGATAAAGGTGCCTTCCGGAGTATAGAGACAAATTGTCTGCGATCCGGCTTCCTCTGATATGCCAATCGTCAAGTGCAAGAAGCGGACGCCCGCGTTGAGCTGTTGGATTATGTTCATGTTTTGTCGTCGCAAGCTTGAGTTGCTTGATGTGAAAAAGGTGATATCTGAGCTTGTGGCCGAAGCATGTGTCCCTGGTATGCTGATCTCGGAAACGAGGTGATAGTCATCAATCGTTTCCATCCAGGATGTCAAATCAAAGTAGGCACCTGGTCTTTGCATTGTGAAGTACATCAGACCGTTCGCATTCTGGCACCAAGCCGCAATCAAGTCGCCGTACAAGTAAGTCATAGCCCATGGGGTAGACGAGTATGAGGGCGGGCCTGATAGAAATGAAAAGACATTGTTCCAGGTGTTGTTGGCGAGCGACGAGTTAAACATTTTTACTTCGCCGTCGCCACCTTGAGCTTGGAAATTGACCCAAGTAACCGTGCCATCGGGTGATCCCACAGCGGCCACACCAGATGTGGCTGTTCCTGGCGGTGCCGGTCCAGTAAAAGGATACCAAGTCATGGCAACCATGTCCAAAGTTAATTCGCAAAACAGGGACTGCTCAGTGGCGGAATAAGCACATCTGACGCTAATTTCTTGTGTGTCAGTGTTCTTGCTGAGATACAAGCTGAGCGCACTAAGTGCTGTTGTTTTGGAATCAGTGATCGCCTTAGTGCTCCAATTCGAGGGGTTCTTGATATCCTTAGTTGACATGGTAGTGCAGCTCAGGGTCGAGTCGATTGCATAATTCTCGTAGGCTAAATTATGCACGAGGATCACCATATCACGATGCACAATACCTGCAACGCCAAACACACCAACCGTGTTGTAGTCAAACAGAAACGTCCAACTATTGTCGTGGGAGGGATCAAGTGCATAGAGTGATGTCTTGTTCAAGTTCTGATCCATGGGTATAAACGCATAGAGCACCTCGTTCACGGTGACAAGTGCAGGCTGGTATCCCGTTTCTGTGTTTGGTGTTTCTACTTGCGAAGGGGGGTTCCATGTCAAGTCACTCTTGAGTGAAGTCCAGCCAAATCCCTCACCATAGCCTTCCACAGTCCAGATCATGTATAGCGTGCCGCAACAAGTCGCGAAGGCGGGCAGAGACATCGAATTGAGAAAAGCAGGAGCAGAACCCGGATCAAATGAAAAACAGGGTAGAGGACCCGTCCACGAGCTTGGCAAAGAACTTCCCATCTTGCGCGAAGAATATATAATGTAAGAGAAGGGTTAATTGGAGGTAACCACAAGGTTGAGTAGAAGTCGGTGGGTTGACGCCGAGTCAACGTTAGAGCTGGGGAGAGAGAGGAATTTATACCATTCAAGTCATCACATTGCACAACGTGGAATGGAACGATAATAAGACTATTGGCTAGTTGCATTAGTCGACGCGCTAACTTTCGAAGCACAGTGCGGGATGCAAGAGACAATATTGATCGCTAATAATGGACATGGACGCGAATATAATACATGGGATTATGTATATAATGGGATTTATGCATGTTTCAAGTTTTGTCTCCAATGCTTAACAGATCCTGATCCCTTCAAATGGCAATCTTACGATCATTACTTATCAGCTTCCTGTCCCAGGATACAGTCCCTCCCATAATGTTTGAACTCCAGCGAGGAATGCTGCCCTCTTGACCACGTTTGCTGGTGCGGGGTCAAGGGAGGAAACATTCGGTGGCAGAGGCTGCGGTTGAATTGCCAAGGGTGCCAGATTCGCCGGCTTTATATCATCAGATTTGTATGCAGTGTATGTGATGACTGGCAGACTAGTGATGGGATATTCCTGCTGTGCAACTTGAATAGAGTAGCCTGTTGTGTGGGAAATAGGAGGCATGTTGACTGATGATGCCAGATCGGCTGAATCTATATAGAGAATTAGAAATGACACAAAATGGTAGTTAGAAACTTACAAGCGCCCCAAAGTGTTGGGGGTACCTTTGTGAAGATCCGGGTAGACACGAGCTGTATGCTTTTGGTACTGGATGCTTTCGCAACTAGCTGCACGACAAGCATTGATTGAGTAAATGATGTGGTCAACTGCATTGGAGCAGCATATAGTTCATCCGATGACGAGTCTGTGTCGTCCTTTGCGTCGTTGAAGGTCGCGCTCAGGATGGGAACACGCGTCTTCAAAACCATAATAAGTTGTGCGCCACGGACATCCACCTTCGAGGCCGTGGTTTCGTTGGTCTGGCTTGTTGTTATGGTTGTACTACTACTTGGTGAAGTTGGCGAAACGGTTCCAGCAGTAATCGCAAAGAGATAATCATCGTCACTACCGCCAGCACTATCACTACTGTCCTGGTTTTTGACCAATTTCAGGAATGCATCGATATCAAGCTTAGAAGGAGCAGAGTCAGAGCTCGTTGACCCAAAGGAAATTGTATGAGACATGGACCAAAAGTGCAAGGTCGCCGTGCCAGAGACTGAAGGGCCCCAAAGATGCAAATCTGCACCAAAGGTCAGAGGCCCCAGGTTGATGGCGAGGAAGCTCCATCCGAGGTGGACCTCGACTGAGAACTTGAATCCAACATTCAAGTCAAACCAGAATGGATGCAACTGCACAAAGAAATCTGCCCAGGCTGAGAAAGATGCCTTTAACCAGCCACAGTCAAAGTGGGCGTCAAGACAGGCTCCACCCATGAGACACGCTGGAGTGACGGCAAAGTATGCCTGGCCAAGAATACTCAGATCTGAGTCGTAGGACCACGAGATTCCGAGTCGCGGTGGTGCGGCAGGGTAGTATGTCGGGGGCGTGTAAGAAGGGTGAAAGCCACCAATTGATATCATAAAATCGCCCTCGTGCTGATTCGGAGATATCCAAGTCGCATAAACCATTCCACCTGTCAGGTGACAGTCCTTGCTCAGAACAAACGACAGAGGCGTCAGTTGCCCCTGAGCCAACATGGACCCTTGGGCCGTGTCAAGCGTCATAGTTGCACCAATGTCAACCAGTATAAATGCATCTGATGCAGTTCCAGTGTTGGGAAAGTATGTTGTAGCCTCTGCTGTAATATTAATAATGCAGTCATCAGAGTCGGTCATGTCAACACTGAGGATAGCGTCAATGTCAAGAACCTTGAAAGCCTGCACAGTCAAACCAACGGCAAGCCAGTACGAGTCTTGTTCAGCAACTATATAAGCAGGGCCCGTGGTGGGTTGCATCAAAGAGCTGAGCTCGGTAGCGAGGTCACTTTGAGGTGTAATATTAGCATGGTTGAGCGCAATGAAGGGCCACTGTTGAATGTCTGCCGGGTCAGGCGGGACCAGCTGCGTGTTGTATCCAAGGCCAGCAGACAGCCCATCAATCTCGGCCCATCCAAGCTCAGCAATTAGTCCCTGGATGTGAACAAATGCAAACATGTCGTTGTAGGTTTTTCTCAGTTGGTACATGCCAACAGCCAAAGCTCCCCACGTTTCAAAGCTGGCCTTGAGACCTCCAACAAAAGAGGTCGCATCCGTCTCAACCTCCTTGACAAGGAGGCCTTCAATGTCAAGACTTGGTGGCTTTTGAAAACCGAGTTCAAGACCATTCAGTGTCGCAGTAAATTTCAGTTTAGAGAAATCGGAAAATGATTGTAAGGTTGTCAAGTCGAGGCTCAAGCCAAGGCCTATGAGTGAGAACACGAGCGGGCCGAGGCGCAATGTAGCTGTAAAAGCCAGGCCAACAGAATTAAAACCATTATCCATTTCCAGTATAACACTACTGATAGACAAGGGCCCGACTTGTTTGCTCATCGGAGCCACGCTTGAAGAAGGAGAAGCAGAGTCACTGGCAGGCGCTGTGTCTTTAGTCGAAGCAAGTTCTGCAGAAGCTGGTTTCGGCGATCCTTTCGATGGAGTTGGAGGGGAATCAGAACTCTTTCCCTTCGTATGTTTTGCGCTTCCTATCACGTGGTCTAACAGTAGGTCTTGCTTTCCTTGGACGAGTGCAGAAAGTTGCAGATGACAACCTGCAACCAACGCAATCACATCACCTTGTTGCGTGCTGTCATCCTGAGCAGAGAATTGGTGAAAGAGAAGAGGAAGTTGAGTTGTAAAAGCGTATTTTGAGAGTACTGTGGCCTCGTCGACTTTTATGTCTCTGTTGGCCCAGAGGATCGCCATTTCGTCCACAGGTGATGCAAGATGGCCAACAACTGGGACGCCATCGACACCGGGGATACGTGGCAAAGCGAATCGAAGTATCCTGGCTGGAGCTACCTTGTTCGGTTTATTCGGTTGAGAACCCGAGCCACTGCCACGTCCACCATTGCCTTCTGACTCAGTAGCCGCTGTGGTCGACCGAAGCTGGGCAAAGGTAACGGCTATATCACCGATCTTCAAGTTGAGTGTGAATATCACTGCGTTTCCCATTTGAGTTGAGGTATCAACGTTTGCGCAACGAAGATCCACGGTGATGTCACTCAGAGGGACCGCTAAATTGCTGATAAAGTCTGGCAGTGACTCATCTTCCCCAAGCAGATCAGATAAGAGAGAACCCAAGGTCGATGTTTGTGATGTTCCAACGGAATTAAAGTCGCTCACAGCCGCGCTCAACTTCCAACCACTGTCATTGATATGTGAATACTTAAGGGTCAACAGCAACGGCCCTAACAAGAACTCGGCAGATATGTTGAGGCTGCTGGGCTGAGACTTTTCATATGTGTATATCAGGTCCGCGTTGAGAATAGTGATTTGAGAAAAGACATCTGCAATGGCCCCACGGGAATCGGCTGCGAAGAGAGAATACAAGTTGATGAATGGAACCTTGTTAGCAGACGCGGTGACGTTCCAGGAACTGTCTGTGCTGTTGTATGCGAGTTGAGCGCTGAGACTGGAATAGTTGCTTTCATCCATTTCATTCCCTGGACCTTGGAGAGACACAGAACCAGCTAAGGCCAAGGATTTGGCGCGGTCTGTTGAAGTCAAGCCAATCCCTACATGAACGTCCAGAAAGTCGAATGAAATAGCAGGGACATCGCTTCCGTTTGTCTCAGCTTGGGTCTTGTCACAAACGACGGTGGTACTGAGAATAAGTTTTGTTGAAGAAGTTGACTTTTCAAGAATAATCTCAGCTTCCGTAATCTCATTTGGAATACCGGATGGGTAAGTCAACCCATCAATATCCAAAAATGACGAAATCGTGATGGACGAGCCAGGTTTTGGCATTGCGTTCAACGTGGGCTCGTCTAACCACTCTGCTGTAGGATTCAATTGGAATGGCAGCGAGTTTGGAACGCTGAAAGGAAGTCTTCCTGACAGAACATAAGAGCCAGGAGACCATTCAAACTCAAACAAAATAGGGAGAGTACTTGTGCTTGTAGTTGTTCCGGTACTAGCATTGTTGGCCGTGTTTGTTCCCGCTGCCAGAGTGGTGAGGTTCGTGGTACCTCCAGACGTTTTCGATGCCGTCGGTGTTTGAGTCTGAAGGTCGACTTGGAAGTCAACAAGGCATTTTGCAAGTGACAGTCCTCCATCTCCGTGTTTGATAACAAAACGAACGGAAACAAGCTTAAAATCTTGTACAAAGTCGTTGAGAACCCCCTCAACTGCAGTTGAAATATCTGAACTTGACGGCGTGTTACCTTTGGATGTAGTAGGAACCGGCGTCCCAAGAATACTCTCAAGCCATTTGAAAACGGTATTTATATCGAGGCCAGATGTACGGATCTGAACCTCCATGTGATTGTTGGAAAAAGCGATGGACGAAGGGAACGATGTAGATGATCCATTAATATCCACAGCGATGGTGGAGTCTATACCGACCAGGTTCTTCTTGGTCATCATGGATTGCGAATTGGGCAGTATTGGCTTCGAGGAAGCCTGGCTTTCTGTGCTACCCCAAAGGGTTATGTCTGATACTGAAAAGCCAGCTTTGGGAAGCAACTTGTTCAGTTCCGACTGAATTGTGGATGATGAGGCACAAATCATCTCAAGACGAAAATACGTCTTCATCTGGGTTCCAGGGATAATCCAAATTCCTGATCTCGAAGGTCTATCCGATGTCGAAGTTCTTAGCGTAAGTTGCTGCTGATCGAGGAGTACGCTCATGAACTTGTTTGTTGAAAACCCAAATAATGAGAGAAAAACATCAAGATCTGTATGGCCATTTGTGCTTTTATCATCGACAGCAAAAACAAAGCCCCCTCTCTTCCCAAGCCTTTTATCAAACCCCGAGCCAGTTGTTGGATATTGCTTCAGACCACTAAACTGAGCCTGATAGGCATCGTTGCTTGTGTTCAAAAAGAGAGAGAAGACATTGGTGCTGGGTTTTAATGAAGGAATGGAAGCAATCATTGCCAGTGAGTCCATAGAAACTACCTTATGTGTTGCACTTGCAAACTGACCGCTGAAGTCAACTGTCGTGGCGAGGCCCAAGCTGGTCTGTAGCCATGAACAGAACTGGCCTTTTGCATTGCCAAGGGCCACGCTTGTCAATGAACCATCGGAAGCTTTAACGCTGGCTAGGTCTGCTCCAATGAACGAATAGAACCATTTTTCCGTACGTGACAAAGTCGGTGATGATGCTTGCGTTACTAAGAGAGTAGTAAACGCTATCTGGTTTGAAGCTGTGTCAGACCCTTTCTCAATTTCCATACCGGGGACATCATTTGATTGAATTATGGCGACTGTAACATTTGCTTGTGGAATTGAACCATCTGACATTACCCCTTGATCTGTCGAATTGAGGCTGATACATCCATTCGATGAGCCCCAGCCTACGCTGTCCCACCTCTCTCGCAGCACGCTAGTGACATGGGAGATGATTTCTTCCAAAAGGCGTGATGTCACGTCTATTGTCAATGTAACCCCGTAGTACCTCTTCAAGTCGTCGCGCACTTGCTGGGTTGGGTACGGATAATCGAACATGAGCGTGTTAAAATGGTATACACTTTGACAATTGGTCTCAATAGTCTCTACATAGTCTTCGGTGAGTTTGTGGTCGTGTAGACACCAAAAGTATTTGAGAGTATGCAAAAAGCCAGGATTGGAGAACCAAATCTTAAGGTAGTCGCCAGGGTTGTCGTCAAGGTTGTTGTCATTGTTCGAGATTTGAATTATATCTTTTCGTAGAGCTTGAGACTTATCATCGTAGCTCAAGATATTCGAGAGATTGCAATTTACTGCCCCTGCGATACCTTGAAGCCAATAAGGCTGGCGTGAAGCCAGTATGCGACGCCCCTGGAAGCCCTTCATATGCAAGTGATAAGCATACGCCATAACAAAAGCTAATAGCGAAGCCGTAGGGTGGCCATAGAGTTGACCAGCAGAGATGTACATATACTCAACTTGGAAGTTTGTAATTTCTGCTGGTGTAGATGTCGCGGCTCCATGGTGACTGAGCTTTACCACGTCAATCTGGGGGTAACTACCATCTGCCGACCTGAGCCATGATAAAATGATTCTTTCGTAGTTTTCTGAACAGTCACCAGCAGAGTAAAGAGACAACCGCTGTTTGTTGTTGTCGTTCAGTGGCCAGACACCAATCAGGACCACAGACGAGTCATTGCGGTTGTTTTGATCCAGCTGCGGAACATTTGTGCCCAAAATGATGCTGTCAACAGCGATACACAAGAGAATAGGAATTCTGTTCGTGTGTAGGCGAGTGGCTTGAGACTGGTAGAGCATATCAAGCGATGTTGTAGTATCATCAACCTGCGATAACCCGGAAAAGACATCAAAGCCTAGACACTCGGCACCCAACTTCACGTAGCAGATCGGATCTACTCCTCCATTTGCAGTATTCTTACAAAGTACGTGTCTGTTTTGTCCATTGATGTGAAGCACAAATCCTAGTTTTGCAAGTGCTTCGGCATGGCCCAAGGAGGCCATGTATAAGACAACACCCTGGGCAAAGAATTTTTTTAGATCGCCGTTCTGAAGCAGTTCAAAAATGCCGCCGTAGTGGTCTTCATCCCAGTGGGTAATAACGATCGCATTGAGGTTGAAATCTGGATATACCGTCTTCGCCAATTTGAGGTACCGCCAGACGTCAGGTGCGTAAAATGCTAGTCCACCGTCGACCAGAGCCGCCGCGACATAGGTGCACTGGTTGCCACTTTTGGAATAGAGAATATGGATTGCCGAGTCCCCGTTTTGGACGTCGAGAAATAGAGACTTAATACCATATGTTGTCATGTTGGGAGCTATGCGATGCAGATGAAGTTATCGCTGTCTAAGCTGCTTTCTAAGGCGAGAAAGCTGGTGTCCGCTTACAGGTAATGATCAGGATAGGCCTTTCATGGAACGACATGCCGGAATGTGAGGTATTTTGCTTGTGGGCGCATTCGTCTTGCTGTCAAGAATGATTGGGACACGCTGACGAGGAGATCCGCGACGTGGAATTGTGGCACAGGTCTAGACCAGCTTCGCCTGATGCAAGGAGGTAATAGTCTGGGCTACTATTGCCAATATAGCGTAACGATACAGTGTGAATATACGAAGGGCCATAATACACTACACCGACTTTTCATAATTCGTTTGTGTAGAGAAAAAGAGTCAGTGGCAGGGAAAAAAAGACACGGCATTGATAGATTTGTTAGTGAATATATTGGAATTTCTGAAATCTGATGCTTCCTCACTCTACAAGGAAATGTCTCATTTCTGCTGCACCATAATATACCCGTCCACCACTTCACTCTCCCCGGTAGCGTCAACATCCAGTAGTGCTGCTAGCCCCCGTACGTTAATGCCTGGTTCAGATTTGGTTTGACTGTTATCCCACCACAACGCCTGTTCGCCCTCAGGCACCATGCTCGCAAAAGGCATTTGTACAGATTCTTTTCCTACAGCTGTGCTGTTTCCATTCTTTGGGACTTTAGGTACCAGTATTGGTCCACAACTGAAGAATACGTCCATATTACCCAATGCTGCTGTTACTGCCCATCCAGGAAGCGGGACTGGCTGTACCGGGAAGAGATTCCCGGAGTAGACATGCAAAGGTAACACTGGGTCGAGTAAACAGCTAACACGTGATAATTGCTGTGCATGGGCGGTCAAAAGATCCTTCTCAGTTCCGGGGATAAAGTACGGCTTGAGTGATATCGGGGTCTGAGGACTCTGTGACGTGGTGGAATTAGAATCCAGGCCTGCCTCGGCGGACGTGCCACAGAATGTTGTGATAGATCCAGTGGACGTGAATGTTGCCACAAGTCCGTCAAAGGCAGCCAGAGAATTCCCCAACGCAACTTGAAAGGTGTAATTTGTAATTGCTGGCTCCTGTACCTTGGTCGTAGTTAAGAGTGAGGTATCTGTCAGCGCAGGCGTTGACAGCTCGATCGAGAGGCCAATATCGGCAAGACAAAAGGGACGCCCGAAGGCAGCGGGAAGAAGATTAGCAAAGTCCCCTGTATTCGAGAGCAGTGAGTCTGTCGCGTCTGCCATCATAGTGTAGATAGTTTGTGCAAGGTCAGGATCCCCAGAGAGGGCCTTGATGAGGTCTGCAAGTCGGCCTTGGGGCGTATTCTGTTCAAGGCCAGCTGGCATGGTGAATGTGGAGGCTTGTATGCCAAGTTCAGTAACAAACTTGCCGCTCCCGTCAAAAACTTGGATAGTTTCGTCAATGTAGTTTGCTACAAGCCAACCCCAGACGGGGTTATCCCACTCACTAGCTACGGTATCAGACCCAGGTGCCAGGAACCTAGCATTCAACCGAGCTGGCTGATTTATGCCTGGTGGGAGCTGGAAATAGGGGCATCCTGTAGTCTTTGTATCCATGGCTGTCACCGTATTTGCAGATCCGTCGGTAGCCGTGTCGCAAGCAAGCATTGGCGACAGACAAGGATATAGCTCGGTCGGCCAAGGGTTTGTGGCTGGGTAACTTGTCGAGCCGCCTTCTGGCTTGACGGCAACTACCATTTGCCCAAATTTATCAACCAAAGTCAAACGAGTAAAACGAGCTTGGCCATGAACAACTGGCTTGAAGGGGCTAAAAGAGCTCGTGTAAGATGGGTGAAGCTGAGTTCCGGTACCATACGGTGCCATTCCGTGCAAAACGTTGACTGGACTCAAGTCATCAGAGGTAATTCCCAGGATAGATAGAACCGCCTTGTCTTGGGCATCTGGTGCAGGGTAATGCCCTCGCCGCAGTGTGAGCAAATGGTCTACGAAGCCACCGATGGGAGTTGATAGATACTGCAAATTTCCAGCAGCTTGGAGAACAGAGGTTCGAGTTGCCTCGTCCACTGATCCAGGGGGTTGTAGATCCAAAAATTGACGTACACTTGCTTGTAGTGTGAGACCTGCCTGGGGAGTAACAGCACTCCGTCCACTCATGCGGCGATAGTCGGCACTCGCAACTGGATCGTTGGCCAGAACATGGCCATCTTGAATAGCCCACTTCCAACAGCCCGTGTTTGTGTCATGGACAAACTGCCAATTCTCGAAGGGGATGTGATAGTATTCAATCTCCCATTCAATGAATAGGGGAAACCAGCCTTGTTTACTGTTTGCGTCTTCAAGATATGCATAGGCTGAGGGGCTCCAGGTCTTCTTAGACGCATCTGTCTCAAGGAAGTCATTGAGCAAGCGTGAAGTTGTATCTGATAGGAATGTGGGAAACTTGGCATCCGCCAGACTGGCAGTTGTATTTCGGAGTATATCAGAGCTGCTAGTATCTGGGAGGACCGGGATATCAGTAGAGAGTCGTGCTGCGATCGGTTCATGGAAGTTATCAGGCCACCCATTTGAACTACCAGCGAAAAGCACAGTAGGATCCTGACGTCGCCCATATCCACTTGCTTTTGTCTCGACAAGAGTCTTGCCAGCAATTTTAGTCTCGATCGAGGCCTTGGACGCTAACAATGCTTTTGTCTGGGCCGCAATAGTGGTATTCAAGTCATTCAGCCGTGCCAATGCGGTTTTAGCCGCCAACTGCACATCGGTGCGGTTTTGGGCCTGTATGGAACTGGGGAGTAACTTCAAAGCCACTGCATTCCACCAAGCACCATATAATTGACGCAGGACCTGGTCCTTCTCGCGGACAGACGTATCTATCGCCATTTGTTGCTCGTTGAGAGCTCGCAGCGGCTCAATGAGTCCGTTGATAGTGGATGAATCCAAGGCTGTCCTTCCATCATTGTCGGATTTGTCAGGAAGTTTGAAGGTTGAGCCGCCTGATATCACAGCATTCCAGCCCGATGATTCCAATTCAACAGCTTGATGCACCTGGTCGAAATTGTCTTTACCACCATTTTGACCAGATACTGTGATAGCTGATAGCTGGTTCATGAATTGCATGACGGTTGAGTCTAGTTGAGTTCCCTGCGCGTTCAGCAATCCAGCCAGAGCATCCAGCCCGTCAAGGCCAACAGAGATGGGTTGGCTGTAGGCTATGCTTTTCTGGAGGTCCAAGGAAGGTGTAGATAGATTATACTCATCACCATCCCATTTGACGTTTCTAAGAACACCATGGCAAACGATACGACCTGTATCAGGCCCTATGGTGTTACTGAGAAACTCGTTGTCCGAGATTGGCAAAGTGATTCCAAGTGCTTTCAGAATTTCCTGATTTGTTGGATTGCTACCACTCAAAAGCTTAGTGTTGAGAACCAAGGGATCCAGGTTATTGTCTGAATGGAAGCCAATAACCATGTAAGACAGAGTCTGAGCTTTGGAAACGTCGTTTTCCTGGCGAAGGTCGTCAAGGTTGTCCAAGACAGAAAAGATATTCATATTGGTAGGTTGTTGATCCAGGAAAAACTCATTGCCCGGCTGCACCAATGTCAACGGTTGAGTTCTATAAGTATACTGAGTTGTGTCCTTGATATATACATCAAGATCGTTGAAGGATCCAAGAAAGCTGCGCTCCTGACTGAGTGGCTGAGTAGGATCAATTGTGGTAGACGCAAGTGCCTCCACATCGAAGGGACTCCTCAAAGTTGGATTGCTGGCATTTTGAACGCAGTCGCTTTCAACGACCATGACTCTGGCTGGGTCTTGGCCATTTGTTCGAACTACGATCCAGCGATTTGGAACAGGCCGGAACTAATTAAAGTATCATTAGCCACGGTTCGATCATGGCTAAAATTGTTGACTTACATGGAAGTTCGGGTCTCCCGCATTACTGGCATCCGGAGGAGTCCCCTTGAAACCCTTCCTTATCCTCTCATCTGGACTCAGAGAATTGTTGTTTGATGGGGTGATACCAGCGCGAAAGGCTTGAGGCATGCACCAGGACAAGTAAATACCCTCCCGAGTGCTTATAGGCTGTCCTCCCAGCGTCGAAGCCCCGCCTGCTGCAATTCGCACATCAACAAAGCGTATGTTCACACGGCTGTCAAATTTTGCTTGATTCGTTGTGTCAAGGTGTTCGATCAAGTCATAGGCAATGGGTAACTGGGAAGCGTCCAGGCGTGCAAGGTCAAGCTGGGCCAATGGTGCTAGCGTAAGGTTGGACTCGTCGAAGGCACTGACGGAAAAGGCCTGCAAGGCCATAGGGACCACGACAGCAGAAGTCATGGCTGTGTCTTTGTCTTTTCTTCGGTGCTCCCTTGATTCTCAATTAGCAGATGGAAGCTCTTAGTTGAAGGTAATGTGGACGGCGTATCAGTAGTTGACCGCAATAATTCGCCAGTGTTCAATGTTTCCATACTTCTGTGCCATGTTATCACTCTAGAGACTCCAAAGTTCCGTGCATGGCACAGTTATGCATACTGTGATTTAGCTGCTGATGTCTCAAAACTATTGGAATTTGACCCGCTGACACGGCCGAATCAAAGCGTCCCGAGGCGCGGGACGGGTCGCAGCCGGGCGGTAGAAATTTGTCTAGACTCAAATAGTGTACAGTGTAAGCCACCTCAGCTCATGCGGTACTTCGCATTCGGCTTCTTGTCTCTTATCTGTGTCTTTGGACCAGTCTCGGCCCTTTAGCTCTTATCAAGTTGACTTCCCTGTCATGGAACACCCATTTCAAATCTCATGTAGAGGTGTTTTATGTCAGGCGAATGTTCAGGGCTCAGGATCTCGTTCAGTGTATGTTTTGCATCGCTGCATATTCATATTTTGACCCCGATACTGGTCCATATTCTATCAAAAATCATCAAATTATTACAATGGCACCGGAAGCCCTTCAACCAAACCAAGTCCAGCTGTGGCCTTCGCATCTACCTAACCTACAGGCTGGAGACTACACGTTTACCGCCACGCAAACCATCCAGCCGACTTCAGATGACAGCACTATTAGGAACCTGTCAATACTTACCCAAGACCTTCGTGTGCCTGGGCCCAAGTTCAAATTTCTTCATTCATCAGATGTGCACAACGTCTACCCAGTCCCTGGAAGCAATGAAACAGGCGCGATATTACCCCATGTCACACTCAAACATTCAACGCTTGCGTGGGAGCGTCAAGTAGTTGATGCCGGGGATTATAAACCGGACACTAGCAGCAATGTGCCCTGGCTTGCTGTGCTATCCTTTACGGAAGAAGAGCTAATCCTTAGCGAGACTGCTGCTGCTGCTCTGGGCTTCCCTTCTGGCACGGTACCATCAAGATATGGAACTATTGGCACGACCCCAAGCCAACTTCAGTTTCTCAAGGGCAGTGTCACGTCACCTCTTTGGTCTCCTAATTATGAGGACGACTACAACGACACAGATCCACTACATGTCCTGTGTATCCAGAAAACCTTGTTCCAGGGGCTCTTCAAGCCCGTTACTGGTGGAAACGCGTGTAATGATGTCGTCCCTTTTCAGTTCATGGCTCATGTGCGACACTCTCAGAGCAGCAGCGATATACTCAGCATTATCATTAGCCCTCGAAGCGGGCCAACTGGACTTATCAAACCAGCTCGAATGATCTCACATCTTGTGTCACTGGAGGGTATACCACAGCTGGATGTCTCAAAGAGTGACAACCCCGTGGGTTTAGTATCCCTTCATAGCTGGGATTGGATGTGTATGCCGCCAGCCTCTGTCACGCCGGATGGTGTTCTCACAGCACTTGGTGGCACCGTTCAGCCCCTGCGTGTTCCGAACTCTACCTTGACATCGTTTGGTGATTCAACCCCCTCATCGTCATGGCTTCACAGCCGACTCGAAGCTGGGTATACTATCAAGCCATATCGGGACCCAACTGGCAGTAAGGGGAGTTGCTTGCTTCGTGGACCGCTGATACCTATCCCGGAGACGATTGATCCATCTTTTGGTGACTGCTCTTCGGACACAGGCAAAGACCTCGTACGATTTGATAATGTAACTGGCTTGCCTGATCTCACTATGGCCTCTTCTTGGGCAATGGGTCGCTCTATTGCGCTGGGTGACAAGTCATTCTTGACTAGTCTGATGCGTCTGCGAGGAAAGATTCGAGCTGAGGCAGTCCGTCAAGCAAAGTTAGCTTCTCGAGACGCTGGTGGTAGTGGAAGTTGGACCAACAAAGCCATGTTGGAAAACCTGGCCAGCGTATTAACGAGTATTTCTGTAGCTCACTCTACAGACTACAGTACCGTCTCTGGTCCTACTCGCTGGACGAACCAGCAGAAGAGTTCACAAACAAAACAGCAGCAACAGATTGTGGGTTTTGCACAGCTTGATCCAGCAACCTATCTTGATCAGCTCGGGCCTGTGGTCGATACTTTCTTCGCAGCATCCACCATAGATTCAGACGCATCGGCAGTCCAGGCTTGGATACTGGGGAAACTGTTCCTTGAAGGGATTCCTCCATCATATCTTGTGATGACTCCTGATCAGCTTCCTCAAGAGAGCATTCGTACTTTCAGCATCGACTCGACTTGGGTCAGCCTTTTCGTCGATGGAGCACTCAGTCTTGCCAACCACCATTCAAGAAATGGAGATGACGATGTGATCCGCAAGTATATCAAGCATGCTATAAACAACTACGTCTCCCAACCAGTTGCCCAAGAACAACCTCTTCAGGAGCCACCACGATGGGGCCTCCTTATCCGCAGCAGCCTCGTATCCTCTTTTCCAGATCTCAAGGTCGAGAGACTAAGTACATCATACTACGATCCAAGTACTAGCAAGCCTCTCTTGTTAAGAAAGATAGCTCCTAATATTATGCTATGTCTTTCGGACATTCGGCCAGGAGACTCAGGGTTTACGCATCTGAGTATCTCTCTACCTATTCATCAACAAACATATCAGCTAGGAGAGACGTTTACACCTTCTGATTTGATCGGCGATTTCAAGCTTCCGCCCACCTCGTCCGACCCATCGACATATGGAAAAGACGCGACTTGTCACTGGAAGTCGACGGATGCTACCCTTCCGTATGATTGGAATACGAGAATGCTAGATCCTCTGGCCTACTCGCAGCAGATCTATGATTCATTCAAGGCTTCACCGAGCACAATTGATTCATGTACTCTGGCTCTGTTCTTGGGACGGCCAACTCCCAGTCTAATACTGAAGGTCGGCACTTTGCCAAAGCCTCTTCCAACGATATCTCCTCCATATATCCCCGTTACTTTACCAAGCACCAATTCTCTATCGTCACCTGTCAAGTCTTCAGCGGTGTCAGTGGCTTCAAAAGCATCCATCACAAAAATGACCACAAGCGCAAGTCCGAAAGCACTGTCACCGATAAAGTCGTCCCAGACCGCATCTTCAACGACAAGCACTGACATCAACTTGGTCTTTCTCACTTGTGATACATTGACCTATTCTGTCTGTCCTGCAAACGTCAACGTCAGCGATATCTTTACTCCACAGAACAATTTTGAACTTTCGACTTCCAATGGCGCAACCCCCAGTTCTCAAGGCTTCGCCAGAAGTGACATCGTATTCACGCTCAGCGACACCATCACGCGGTCTGAGCAAAGTCCCAACTTGAATGACCAGGTACAATATATAAGGGTCATAATTCCCGTCACTGGAGAATGGATGCTGTCTGGCCAGACAGTCTCTATGAAAGCAGTTGTTGAAGCTGACAATTCGATAACTGACTTCAACGTCGATGTAACACAGCCCACTTTGCTATTTATCCCTGGAGACCTGTCTGCGCCAGTTCTTCCCCGCGTTCGTTCCCTTGATCAATCACAAGAATGGGTTTTCCATCGATATCTTGCACTCTCGCGGATTTACAACACATCAGACGCGGAGTATAACGGTCCAGTCTCGGTATCTCCAGATGACCCTGTGTTGTTGGTTCTCGTGGTTGAAGGCAAACCAAGGTTTGACATGACAAATGCTACTGAAGATGCAAGTTTTTTGCTCGAAGATACAGTTCCACTACCCACACCGTTTTCTAATCCATTATTACCAAGCGGTGTAAGTCTGAATGTTATTTTCAAAGCAAAAGATACAGCTGTGCAGCAAGTATCAGTAACTATTAATCCTTCAAGTTAGAATTATCATTTATACTAGTCTCAATAGAATGACATTTTTATAATTATTATCTTAATAACATTTGTCTTCAATCCTTTATTTTTGTTCCTATGATACCTGTTCTAATTTAGGCACAACTTATTCTGTCATGATGGATGAAACTGGTCACGTGTGTCAGCATTGCAGTTGAAAATCACCAAATGAAACCCTACCCTTCTACTGCCTTGTCCTGTATGGCTCTAACAACATTCATCTGTAAAATGAAGCCACAATACCTTGTCTGCACCAAATGTTGGGATGAATTCTTCAACACTGAGTCTTTCGAAAAAACATGTACGGCCGAAGATTATCCTTACATTCACCATGAGACAGAGGCAATCTCCACCATTGACGAAATCATAAATGCCTCATCATCTGGCTGCAATTGGTGCAGTTTTGTTGAAACCTTTCTGGATGACTCAAAGCATGGAAAAACACGTATAAAAACGGTACTACTTCCTGGTCGGGAAAGACATGAAGCTACACCAAGGGGTCGCAACGTGTTCTTTGTTCGCGTCCATTATTTAGGTGGAGAAGTAGAATTCATCCATACTCGTCGTATCTATGCTTTTACATCCAGCAAAGATGAAGCGTCAGCGCATGTGACTGCACGTCCATTGAGACACGACGTAGGCAGCCCAGAGGCTAGCCTTCAGATGCAGTCATGGCTCGCGGAATGCAAAGAACATGAGGGTTGTTTAGATCCACACGCAGAGGCTATGCTACCTACAAGGGTCATCGAAGTCAGCCCTACGGATCAAGACGAACCACGGGTCATTGAATCGGGAGGGCGTCGTGGAAGGTATGCGACTGTATCTTATTGCTGGGGTAAAGCTCCCTTCGACACACTCAACGCGTCGAACTATACACAATTTATCAAGGGTTTTGACACTACAACGCTGCCTCTTACTTTCCAACAGGCTATTGCTGTAACTCGCAGGCTTTCTATTCCATATTTGTGGATAGATGCCTTTTGCATCATTCAAGACTCTGAAGAGGACAAAAATCGGGAGATTTCATCGATGACGGATATATATGCCTCTTCCACTTTGACAATTGTCGCCGCCTCTGCACAAGAAGTCTCTGAGGGGTTTCTTCAGGACCGACCTCATGCAAAGCAAAGTTTTACAATACCATTCTGCGTAAAGCCCAACGTGTTTGGAACCTGCTCTTTCGGTAGCCTCGATGATGCATCCTACGATGAGCGTTCTGAGCCCCTGGCAAAAAGGGCTTGGACAATGCAGGAACAGTTACTTGCTCAAAGGACTGTCACTTTTGCCAGTCACACCATGATGTGGACTTGCAAAGCTGGTACAAAGACCTTTGGTAATTCGTTCCATTACCCATTTTACGACAGTATGGACACATACACTAGTCTCAATCTGAACCAACTATTGATGGACGATCAAGATGGATTGGCTGCGAAATACGAGGTGCTGACCTGCTGGACTCGACTTGTTTCAGCCTATTCGCTTCGACGTGCCAGTCTCGAGAATGACAAGTTAAACGCAGTCGCTGGAATTGCCCTTCATGACTCATTTGCCCCAGCCCTTGGCCCAGGGTATTATGCCGGGTTGTGGATATACAAGTTAGCGCTACAACTGATATGGTATGTCAATTACCACCACAGAAGTCTGCCTGACGGTGAAAAACTGGATTCGTACCGGCCAAGGACCTACCGCGCACCTTCCTGGTCGTGGGCGAGTATCGAAGGTGGCATGATTCAGTTTGACGAAGTATTTGCGCCTGTATATTATACAGCTCCTATTTGCAAAATTTTGGAGTGTTCAACAACGCCAAGATTGGACCAAAACCCCTTTGGGGAAGTTGTTTCGGGGCAACTAAAGGTACTAGGTTTTGTGCGAACGGCATGGTTCTACCCGCAGACCTGGAACGTTGTCTTGCTTCCTATCTCTGATTCTGAGGGTCGCGATAACAGTACCATGTCTCATGAAGAAGGCTATGACAAGTACATTGAGGACTTCATTGCTGCAAACCCAAATGTCGATTTCAAGGAGGATCCAGAGGTTCTGCATGGCACATGGAGCGATAACACTTCTGGTATTCGTGATGAAAGCGGGCTCACCGAACCAATGATTGTCTTTTGTCTTGCGATAGCCTCTGAGGGTTCTACAGCAAAGGGCATATCCGGTTTGTTACTCACACGGACATCCAATGCGGGTCCATATACTAGAGTTGGTCAGTTTATGAAAGGAAGGAAGAGGGACTTTAGGAACAAGGAACTTGTTGCGGAAGAACTGATAATAGTATAACTAAGCGGCATTACTGTTGATATTTGTTATACTACGGTTAGGAGTATCACTTTTTTTCACCAAGAAGGATAACTCGCCAACACCTGACGATAAAGTTTCCATCTTCAATCACACTTTTTTGAGCATTATGACTCCAATGCCTACACGGGACCTGTTTTTTTTTGGTTTTTTTTTTGCTTGCCCTGCCCTAATATAAGGTTCAGATGGGTAGACTAGCCAACACATATCAATACACTTTAATATGAACGATAGGTTAATGTCAATATCATAGTATGGTTAACGTAGAGGTGTAAAATATATTGGTGAAGTATGTGATAATAGTTCTAGCTCGTCCTCCTTTTACACTTATTAATGTCAACCCGGGTCCAGCTTACTGAACCTTGCCTCTTGAGTCGACTGGCCAGATGTCCTCGATAATCCCATTCCGGTGAGCATAATAATAATCGTGAAGGTTAACGGTCGGGTCTATATGACTTGGAATCATCTCGACCCTGTCGCCAACCTTCAGTGATGGCGTTCCTTCTTGCCAATTCAATGACCCATGCTCATCACCCAACTGACTGTAAGTGTATCTCTGGTCTTTACATTCAGCAAGACCACTGTCGGTTGTTAAAGTTTTGAGGCCTGTGTCTATTGTGACTTGGAGTTCGCCCTGCTTGCTGACAACTGTTGCTAGGAAAGACAGACTATGTGAATAGTAGGCTCCGATGGCGTTGCGATAGTCTGTGTCCATGAAAATGAAGGATCCGGGCTGCAACTCTGTTACACCTGGCACTGTCGCACAGAAGTCAGCTGTACCAGTGCCTCCAGTTGTCACAACCTCAATGTTGAATCCTTCTTTTTTGAGCTCTTGGGCAGTCTCTGTAAGAATGCGCATTGATTCAAGACATTGTTCTTTGCGATCTTGGAAGTCGTGAAGATGCTGTAGGTGACCCTCATAGCCTTGGACACCAATGAGTCGCATGTGTTTCAAAGTGTCGATGTGTCGTGCTAGTGGTAAAGCACCTTCGGGTCTGACACCGGTGCGGTGAAGTCCGACGTCCAAGTCGATCAACACATTTATAGATTCTTGAACACCCGAATTGGCTAGGGCATCGTTGATGGCGGTAGCAGCGTCGGCGTCGTCTACCACTATCCGTAGATCTTGATGCTTCTTGAAAAGCTCAACCAATCTTTTGACCTTGGCCGGACCGACAATCTCACACGTAATGAGCAGATCGGTAAAGCCAGCAGCAGTGATTGCTTCAGCTTCACTCAGCTTTGCGACGCATCCGCCTTTTGCACCAGCTGCAACAAGCTTTTTAGCGATGATAGCGCTCTTGGTTGTCTTGAGATGCGGTCTGATATTCCGCCCAGTTGGAAGGAGTCTATCCATAAGCTTCTTGATGTTGGCCTCCATGACATCAAGGTCGACAATCATGGACGGGGTGTCGAGGTCATCCAGGCTGTCGCCCACTTTGGGAGAGTACATGATGGCAATGTTAGATGGTTCGGTGGTGAGTGATTTGATCGATCGTGACAATGAATGTGTGTTATGGGTGAGATGAGCAGATAGGTGGATGTGTATCGGGTTTACTTTTACCCTCCGAAGATGGATTCCACAGATTGAATGGAATCGACAATCTCGAAGTAACGTTGTAGGTTACAGAGCACAGTGTGTCAGTCTCCCCGCCTTTATCTCATGACCTTTTGTCCGCCGATCTTCCCTGCTTATCGCACTTCCATATTTCCCCGCTTGATGGGCGGGGTCAACACAAATATTAGATCACCTTTGGTGTTTATATAAACTAAGAGTGGCCTAATGATTTTGTCTGGGATGCTTCAAGACCCTGTTTTTTTATCCACCTGATAGGCAATGGAAAAGTTGGCTGTGGAGATTTCAGGTACAAAATAAATAAGGTAAATATGGTGATCTAAGTGGCACAAGCCAACCAACTATTTTAGTCTCTCGTATTCTTAGCAGACAATTTTCCTGATACCATTAAGTTCCCCGCTCACAAGAACCAACGAAATTCGGGGGAAGATGGACCATCGCGCAAACGCTGAGTAGACACATCTGCGGCCGTCGTCTTGGCCCCCGCCCTGCGATTCCTTCTCATGTTATCAAAGAGCATAAATCCACCCAAAAGACCCGCTATGAGACATCCGCAGGCTCCAAAGCAGGCTGTTGTGATAAGAGCAGTTGGGTACTTGGGCTTTTCGCTCTCCCGGAAAATGTTGCTTGAAACGAGACCCATCAAGTTTGCTAATGGTACACCCACAGATGTGAGCACTACCCTCCTCCCCTCGTGAGAAATGTTGTTGTTATACCACGTTGATAATAGGACAGATGGTGCAGAAGTTCCCCAAACCATCATGAAGCAGGCATAGTAGGCCAGCTGCAACTGGGCTTCAACATCAGAGATGGCAGCATAGATGATGAACCCAATGAAGGTGAAAGCAAACCCGAGCATGATAAATGGAAAACGAATGCGCAGAAAATCGGAGCTGAAGGCCAAGATAAGTAGCATCACTGCACCGCCAACATTAGGTGCGACTATATATACATATTAGCATGTTGAATCCCCCAGATCACATTCACATACCAGTGTAAAGATTAGTTTTGATAGTTCCATATCCGAGACGCTGGATAATCTGCGGCATAAAAAGCGCAACAGACTGAATCGGTACACCAAGGCAAATCTCAATCATGAGGAAACAATACGTCGTCGGTTGTTTGAAGATCTTGATCGAGTCCTTGAAGTTGAACTTTTCCTGCACAACTGAAGATGAATCGACCTGCATTCGGTGAAATGCCAATGACTTTTCTTCTTCACCAAGAAACTTGGCCTCACCAGCTGACAACGGAAGATACCAGAAAGCAAAGATGGAGAAGAGGACAGATGCTGCCCCTTCAATGATGAACAGATACCTCCATACAAACATCTTGGAATCGATCTGGAAAACTCCGAAGGACAAAAGCCCGCTCTATACTAGTCAACATTTGTACTCTCTGTGTCGCGTTGCAAACTTACAAAGGCATTGGCAATGTTAGAGGCCGCGTAAAAGACGGCCAAGCGACGTGCTAGTTCTCCACGCCTGTAGAATGTTGTGAGGTAATAAATAACAAGCGGGAAGAAACCCGACTCTGCAACACCCAGAAAGAAGCGAAGAGCAAAGAGTCCGCCAAAGTTCTGAACGCAAGCAGCCAACAGAGTCATGGAACCAAAGGTAAACATGAGAATTGGAAGAACTCTGGCAGGTCCGTACTTCTTGCCAATTATCGCAACCGGTGGAGCAAAAATGACATAAGGAACGAAGAAGATGGACACCAAAAGGTTGTATTGGCCTGGCTTGAAATTCAGATCTGAGAGCATATTAGTTACTTTCTGGCGGGCCCATGGAGTAGAATATCGTACTGTCACTAAGTCCAGCTGTTTGGGCGTTTCCGAGGTTTCCTTTATCCAAGGCGTTGAACAAGTCTATCGGCTAGTCAGAAACTTGGACGCGACGTGGACCAGATCAATCTTACACATGATGGCCAAGACAGGCATCAATCGGACGTCGAACTTGCGGCAAAGCTGGCGCTCGGCGATGTGGTCAACGATGCGAGCAGTTTCTCCTTCGGCGACATCATGGAGCGTGTCGTCAATGAAGTCATCATCTTTGTGATCTTTTGGATGCATAGTGTTGGAATGATCTGCAGGCGTTGGGGGGAAAGAATGATTTGGAGTGGAACAGGAAAGTTTTGGCAGCGATTATGAACTTGTGTACTTTGAGATGTTTTATGAGAGAGATAAACCAAGTAATGGCAAGAGAGATGTTACATCAATAAGCTTATGGTTGGCATACATCACTGACTGGTTACATATCAAGGGTATGTTATCTAAGTGCACACACTGTATCATCAGTTCGCCGTACATGATAATGATCGTGATCCTTACAATCTGGGGGTGGGTCACGGTGCTGTGATACAGTACAGTACGCCGAGTAGTGGAGTCTCTGCTGTTTGTACAGTATGAGCTTGCAGTGTAACATAAAATGTCGATCCCAATCCACTACCAATCAACCGAGGCATTTGATAACTGAATGTTTCAGTAGGTCCGACCACAATGGCCGGCAATAGATAAACCTCCGTCGTAGATAACCCAAAACAATAGCTTGACACAAACTGAAAACACCATTTCCATCATAAAAAATCATTTACCGACTTAGACAACCCAATATCACAATATGAGCAATCAACCCCCATACCCACTCCACGAATCAGTGGTCGGCCGAATAGACCCCGAATATGCCGCATTCTATAACAAACACATCATAGACAAACAACAAGTTCACCTTCAATCGATAGAAGCATCGCGAGCTAGCGGCGTTCTCATCCCAGGCAGTGGTCCATCACAACCCGTGGCCAGCACAGTCGACTACAAAGTCAAACGAAGAGAAAGCCAAGGCCCTGATGTCAGTGTTCGGTGCTTTACGCCGAATGGTGAGAAGCCAGAAGCTGGATGGCCAGTGTGCATTTACTACCACGGCGGCGGATGGGTCCTCGGCACGATTGAGACTGAGAATGTTATTGCATCACATTTATGTGCTCGAGGAAAGTGTGTCGTTGTCAGCGTAGATTACAGACTCGCGCCAGAGAACCCGTTCCCCGCTGCTGTGCACGATTCCTGGGAGGCCGTGTTGTGGGTCATCGGGGAAGGAAAAGATATCCTTGGCTTAGACACGTCGAAATTGGCAACAGGTAATCTTACTTCCATATACTTTTCATGGGTTGAAACTAATTGAGAATATCTAGGCGGCTCATCCGCTGGTGCTAACCTCGCAGCTGTCATGTGTCAAAGGGCTGCTGATCTAAGATCACCGCAATTCTCCCTACAACTTCTTTCCGTACCAGTCATGGATAACACAGCCGACATATCCAACAACGAGTCATGGAAAGAAAACCAGAATACCCCCGCACTTCCAGCCCCCAAGATGCTTTGGTACCGTAACCATTATCTACCTAACAAGGAGGACTGGTCACACCCGGAAGCCAGCCCACTATTCTGGAAGGGGGATTTCTCTAAACTTCCACCAGCATGTTTCGTCGTTGGTGAGTTGGATGTTCTTCGCACAGAGGGCGAACAGTTTGCAAAGAAGCTGCTTGATGCTGGTGTCAAGGCTGAGGTCAATATGATGAAGGGTCAGCCGCACCCATTTATTGCTATGGACGCAGTTTTGGAGGCTGGGTCAAGAGCCATAACACTGTTCTGCGATGCTTTGTATAAGACTATGTATGAGAAATGGTAGTTCTTGGATCAGCAGGCGTATCTTGGCATTCTAATTGCTGCATGTGCTGTCTGGGTGTACTCAGTGTTGTTCCATAAGGCATAAAAATACATTTGTCTTGTACATATATTCTTCTTATAAAAAATGAGTTGAGGCAATTGAAGGGAAAGATAAGTAATATATGGTCTGAAATAAAGTCTGAACTGAAGTCTATGTAAAGTCTAAGATAAAGTCTATATAAAGCCTAAGAACATAAGTAAGGGAATCAAGTTAATTAAAAGGTCAGGTACAAGTCAGCAGATTCCTGACTACATCTATAGTAGCAGCACTGTCTGACTTAGTTGACCTTCTTGAGAGTCTCTCTCATCACTCTCGGTCTGATTCCAGTTGCTTCACCAGTCTCATCAACCTCATACTCGAAGTCATCCAATCCAATATTTCCATAGTTCAGTGAGTCAACCCCTCCCCATGTCAAGCAACCACCACTGAAAGGACCAACACTACCATCTGTCCCCTCTTCAACAGCATCGCCACCCTTCTTGACCTCAAAGACACCTCTGAAGGACATTCTCCCTTGCCCCTTCAATCCCATCGGATACAATCTGGCAACCATCGGCACGTCCAGCTGCGGGAACAGCATCTTAGCTTGTGTTGCTAGGACATCAACGCCATCGCGGGTCCAGTTCCGGATCACGAGTGTATCATCCATCACGACCGTCAACTCATTCGTGGGGCCCTTGAATGTGCCCCCAAACTGAGATTCGGCTGTCTCGCGCGCTGCTTCCTCTACAGCAGGTAGCAAATTCTCCGCAAGGAGGTCGGACAATTGAGCCATCAAAGCAGCACGACTAGGTCCTGCAAAAAGACCCACAAAGCCGATATCGTGGTCTGGAGAGAGAACGAAAATAGAAGTGTAAAGCCCCAGGGCGCCATTCTTGGTGTATAGGTCGACGACTCGGGTACCGCTGCCGAGGGGGACAGAAGTGCGGCGGATCTCCCAAGGCATGCCGACGGACATTTTGAGGTCCGCAGTATGGGTGATGGGCTTGAGCCAAGAGCGTGTGGTGGCGGGTTCCAGGATTGTTGACTTGAGGATAGATTGACCGAGGCGAGTGAGATCTGCACCCGTGGAAAACATGCCGCCACAGCTATTGAAATTTAGCCTTGTACAACAAACTAAAGAGAAGGGCAAGAGGACTTACGGACTAGCATCTCCTGTATTTGAACTCCACGACGAGAGCTGCTCATTCTCCGGAATCATGGCATTTTCTTTGCTCTTGGGTGCTTCCGTGGTCGTACGATTCAGAAAGAGGGGAGTAAGGAGCGATGATTTAAGAGACTCGTCAAAAGACTTTCCAGTCATGCCATCAAGTGCGTAGGCAAGAATTTGGTATGCCAGGTTGGAGTACACAGGAGTGTTACCACTGGATGTGATGGGGAAGGAGTTATTAGCTGTAATTCCCTGGAAAAATTCTGTATATGAATATTAGTCAAAGTGATCAGCTGAAGAAGGCGATAGATGAATCTACCTTGTCGGGTGCAAGGTTCTAGATGTGGATCTGAGATGCTGCATTTCGGTTTGGCCTTGTTGGCTAGGGCAGGTAAACCATATTTCTCCGGATTCTCTTTTTTGAGTTGAAATGTGGTTTCCACATCGTAAAGTCCAACTAGACACAAGATTAGAAGAGCTGGGCTGTATATGTCATGTATAAATACTTACAGTCTCGAGGGATGCCGGCTAACTGCCCAGCGAGCTCGCCGATAGTAACCTCATCCCACTGAATTCTGCGGGTAGGATTACCCTTGTTCTTCTTAGCCGCAAGTGCAAGTTCGGGAATCCACTTTGTCACAGGGTCGTCCATATACTTCATTCCGACCTCGGCGAGAAGTGTATACACGGTGAAAAGCTTGGAGACACTGCCAATACGAAACACAGTATCCTCGTTGATCGCTTCTGAGGTTAAGAAATCCTTCATCGAAGAAGGAACGTATCCATACTGAAACAGGGTGTTTGAAGTAGAAAAGGCCTGAAGATAGAAAGTCGTGTTCAACTTATCGAAGGTGCCGTTGTGGTCGAAACTTTCAAAGGTAGCATTGAGGTGTACAATGGCGTCCAAGACAGTATCGGACTCGAGTGGATCGTTGACAGGTGGAAAGATTGGACCCAGGAGAGGACATATGCTCTGCGTTGCATACACCTTCTGGGTCAGAATGAGGGAAAGAATGACAGAAGAGTACTTCATGATCAGGACTGGGGTAAACCTGTTAATGGAAGATGATTGAGATAGCTGTAGCAGAGAGAGAGCGTGTGGCTGTCTTCTTTATACAACGAGTATCTGGATAGGAGACGCGTCAATGCAGATCAATGATGTATATGTTGGACCAATAGTTATACTAGGGCAGTGTACCAGCTTTTGCATTGGTTGATTCGTTCAAAAGGGTTCTGGTGTAATAAACAAGGCCTCAGATATACAGGCCCGTTGGTATATGTCATTGACAGCTACTATTCCCAAAATAGAGATGCCAAAGACGCTAGAGGATTTCGAGAAGACGCTAGAGAGGATTGAACTAGCCTTGACGAGATGAGGGGAAACGGTTGGGCTGTTTTGTTCTAAACAGCCTTACACGTGACCTTCTCCATGGCCAACCCTGGCGCATTTGTTAAATACCTGATAATCATACAAATGATCATCTAGCCAATCAACGTTTACTTGAGCTGTGAACCTTCTCGGATTGGCCGGGTCGCTCAATTCAACTCTTGCAAAGCTATTTCTCCACTGTTCAGCCCCAAGTTACGTCAGTCTTTAATCTCGCTCAGCCACCCAAGTACGAAGTTACCAAGTCAGTATGCAGACCGTCTTTTCTTGTTCTTCCCTTCTTCTTGTTAACGTAGGAGAGAAAAGACATTGGCAATAGATATGGTCCAGGTCTTGATCGAAAGATCCGCTGCCAGCGGTGCAAGTCGACCGCGACAACGGGCATATCACACCAAATCCAGAACGGGGTGTAGGACTTGCAAGTCAGTTTCCATAATGATCGGCAGTGTACTGATGTATACTGACGTTGTATCCTAGGATCCGCAAAGTACGTTGCGACGAACAACAGCCGGCCTGTGATCGCTGTACCTCCACAGCCCGGGTATGCGATGGCTATGCTCCCCACAAGCCCTCTTCATCCATCTCCCAATCACCCTCACCGCAACGCCACAACTCCCCAAACCCTACCGTCGATCTGAAACTTGTTTTACCACGTCAAAGCCCCGAAGAAGTACGCAGCTACAGCTACTTCCTTGAAGTCACAGCCCCATCCCTCGCCGGCTCTTTCTACGCCGACTTTTGGCTTGCCGAGCTTCCGCGTGTTTGCCTGTCCGATCCGGCTATCTGGCACGCTGTTGTGAGTCTCGGTTCAGCTCATGAGGATTTTGCAGAAAATGGCCAAGGTTCGCGAAACCTGTTTTCGTTGAAACAGTTCAACTCATCCATCCAATGTCTCACTGAGTCGCGGTCGCCGAGACATGCAGATCGGTGGCGGGCGCTTATCGTCAGTACTGTATTTACATATATATGCACAATCAAAGGTCTTCATCACCAGACCCGCATACATCTCCACGCTGGGTGCAACCTCCTTCGCGAGATTCAGGACCATGACGTAAACACTTCAAAGCTGGGCCAACTCCAAGAAAACACCTTTGCATCAGTCCCAATATCGATTGCTCCCATACAGTCTATTCTGATGAACCTTGAGCTGCAGTTAAATTCACTTGACCATGGCAGCGTTGTTGAAAGTCCCCTTTTGCTCTCGCAGAATAAAGTTCTCAACGCATGGCGCTCATATACTGCGCCACGCTCATCCCGTCCAAGGCCAGAACACGTTGAACAAGCCAACGGCGCTGCCCAGTCTCTGTTGACAGGACTGGTCCTTTTCTCGCAACAGCATGCCAAACAGCTCGGAGATCTCCAGACTGGCAAGTCAGGGCTAGAAGTTCTGTCCATGCTGGCTGCACGACAGGAGGTGTACACGCGATGTTTCAACGAGATTACAAAGGCAATCCACATGTTCCAACAAGAGATAGACCAACACCCAAGATGTTCATCTCAATTGGAGGTAGACAGTATTCTCCCTTTGCGCCTTTTTCACAACACCAACCGTCTCCTACTTATCCAAGACCCCGACGAGCCTGACTTGGAGAAGCGTCAACGTAGCCTCCCTCTATTGTTAACCTCTATAGTCGACCTCGCAGAACAAATCATGAATCTCGATCCCCAAAAGACTCGCAGGGTATCCTACACCCACCAACTCTTTTTAGTCGCTCATAGTGGTACCGAACAGTCGACTCGCAAGCGTGCCGTAACTCTACTTCGGCGCCCGCGATTCGAAGGTGGATGGGATAGTCTCATCTCTGCAAGTCTTGCCGATGCGATTATGGACAGAGAGAGGGAGGCGGCTTGGGAATACCACGTACAACAAGGGTTAGCAGCTGAGACCTTTGGACAGGGACAAGAGGAGACAGATCCAATGTTTCGCATATTCAACTTTACATTCGCTTTTACAGGGAGTAGAGAGGCGCGTGTTGTCATGTGGACGTGGCAAGAGAAACTCAATGATCTAGCTGGGCAGGAAAGGGTGGTACGGTGGTGATGATAATGATCGACCTCTTTCGCCGTCTTCGTTGCCGTATCTAGTGAGCTTAGTCCAACTATTGACCGGCTAGGGAGATTCATACGTAGTAGGACCGCATCTTTTGGAATCAAATCATTAAACTCGACGAGTCCATTCCGTTTAAATGCCACTCTGTCGCCAAGGATGCTTTGTTGCAAAACGTACGAGGACTCGACCATTTCAAGCACTTTAAGCACTTTGAAGGATTGCCAACGACAGTTACATACATGGATGATGAAATCATATTAGGATTTTGGTAGCGGTCAAGCATCTCACAATTCTTGCTGAATCGGGCGAGCTCACATATCAGGACCACTTAATGCTTGATCCAAACGTATCACTGTCACATACACTGTGGACATATATAACTTGGCCCTGGTGGAACCATCTCTAGAACATGTACTTGTTGAGTGATTAATATAAAATGATTCTTGGGTAGACAAGATCACCAAGCCAGAGCTTCGCCATTGTATCTTCATATTCCATGGGATAGGACGGCTACATCGTATTCTCCATCGGAAGAACACTCTTTTCTTTTCTTCAACGGGGGCTGAACGAACTGAATGAGCAAAGGAACCTCGTCTCATGGGTTATGCTACAAGTCGAGAGAATAAACTTGACTTATTCACCTATGGAAACACAGTATGTGGAGACAACGTGTCTGTATGTTGAAGGTGATCAATTCCTCCTTCCATACAGTCTTTTCAAGAGTTTAGTTACAGGCAGAATACCTACAGGGTAGTAGTCAACAACCATTTCCCCTCGAGATATGATAAACAAAGCATCCCAACCACGCCTTGAGACTGTTAGAGTCTCCCGATCGTCAATGGATTTCTCACATAATTTCCAGGACAGAGAAACATAAACCTTTCTCCGATAAATGTGCATTAGCATCAGTTCTCACAGACCATGCTCCAGCGTTTCCAAAATGTATACTGAAGATGCCAATGTGAAGTGAAATGTAGTATTAGCTCGTTATCGATAAATATAGTTAGTAAATTTCTTTGCCACGTAATTTCTCAACCTTTGTCATTTGTTGTAACTTCCATAATCACCAGGCAACTCAGCGCGACTTCCTCCATCCAACTCGGCATGATAATCCCCCTTAAGCTCATGCCTGGGCTCCTCCGGAGATTTCGCCGCGCCGACTTCCATCGCTGATGGCGCAGTCTTTTTATTCTTCCTCCTCATCACAAGCCAAGCAATAAGACCTATCACGCCGATGCCGCCAATAACAGATCCAACCGCGATCCCAGCCTTGGCGCCGGTGGTAAGGGCGCCAGTCGTCGAGCTTGCCGAGGCTGTGCTTGTTGATGAACTTGTCGAATCCGAACTTGTTGGTGAGCTTGCCGGTGAACTTTCAGATGAGGTAGTCGATGAACTAGTTGAATTGCAAGAACCGAACTCTGATTGGCATCCCGTCTCACAATAGTCTGAAATTGGAGTCAGATGGTGCATGATAATGTGTACGTTCTGGGCACGGGTTCACTTACCAGAGGTTTTGCCGCAGAAACCCTTAGCTGAACAGCAATCACCCCACTCGCTACCCTCACAGATGGCGTTGGTGTCCGAATTAGATCCGCAGTTTCCATCAATAGAAATAGCACCGAGGCTCGTTGCTGATGCTGCTGCCGTGGTAGAAGTCTTTTGAGTTGCTGTAGTCGTTGTAGTGGCCGTGGAGGACTCATCCTCTGAATCACAAGTACCGAACCCGCTTTGGCATCTGTTCAAGTTCAAATGTCAGTTGACATCCCAACGAGTTACTTGAGCCGATAGCGCCCATCCAGAAAACAATAGACCGCACTTACCCAGTACCGCAATACGTGGAAGTCTTGCCGCAGTAGCCCTTTTCAGAGCAGCAGTTACCAAACTCGCTTCCTTGGCATGTTACATTGCTCGAGGAAGTCGCACCACAAGACCCCGAGGTACTGACAAGCTGCCCACCACTTGATCCACAGGTACCAAAACCACTTTGGCAGCCCTCGCCGCAGTATGCTGAAGTCTTGCCGCAGAAGCCTTTTTCAGAGCAGCAGTTACCAAAAGTGGATGTGAGACATGTTGCGTTGTTATCAGAATTAGAGCCACAGTTGCCGTCTTTGCTGGTGGGGTTATCTGCGCGTGGCAGGATGAGAAAGTTTGAGCTGGGACCGACTGGTTAGGGGTAGTCCGTCGATCAGACAGGGGATGTACGAGCTTACAACTCAAAGCCACGAGGGAACGAAGCAATCACTGGAGTGAATGCACACAACAGACACAGCAGAGAGAACTCCATTGCAATTGCAGTTAGCAAACAATGTAAAGCAAATAAAATCCTTCTCTACATACTAGCAGGGCACAATGCCTTTATGATGGCCCACTCTGCAGAGTGACCCCCTGGCAGAAGCGCGGAGGTTAATTAGACCCAACACCAAAGTTCCCTGATCCACTCCATCCTGTCTCCGCTCCCATGGGAACGTGAGCGGTGAGTTGACACAGCCAGCCTGTCTTTCAGACATCAACCCCCGTAACTCGTCCATTCAGCATACAGTTACAGCTAGACCAAGACTCGGAGTGGACCTATTTTGACGCTTTGAGTTGCGAAGGAACAGTCGACATAAGCGCTAGGATCGGCAATTTCGTTGGCCTTGTGCTCCGTACAAGACACCAATTACAGCTCAGGCTCGGTCCGGCGGGTAATTTACCGCGTCCATATGTCGTTAGCTCGTGTAGATTACCTTCCGCAGCATGCAAGGGTGTCAATGGCGAAACTTGCCACTGAGTCTTGGACTTGCACGTGTCTCCCTGATGCCGATTTGTTACTCGAATCCTGAGGCGGAGTCAAAGCTTAATAGCCGAACCATACCTATAATGGCCTAGATATCTGAATTCATCCACATAACCGTCACGATGGGCGCGACTCTTAGCTTTAGATGGAGAGACAAAGGCAGTTTTAGGCTGCGAAAATCACAGAACCAAACTACTATATATTGCATTAGCGCAAGCTTTACTAGGTTGAAGGCTGAGATTAAATCAGATAGATCAGGTGAAATCCAAAGCTTAGCTACTCCAAAGCCCATAAGGAGCCCACTAGACAATTAAGTGTTGTGCTATAGGGTGAGCAACGTCAGGCCGCTTGAAGCACAAGTGACAAAATTAGTAGGTCAGCTCATACTACTAAGACTAGACTTCTTAGACTACTTATTTTAACACCTTAGGGCTCATAACTTTTCTACCGCCACTAAAACCACATTGAAGATAACCAGATTCTCAGACCCATTGCGGATAGCTAAATATTCCAGCTCAATAACACTCTTGTCATAGTTTAGGCATTTATTTTCAACCCCTCTGGTCATGTCAGAATTGTGATTGGTGTGATCCTCCTCTTTCAGCGCAAGGCTGACTGCGGCATTAGCGTTAGTTCCCTCCTTTTCAATATTCTTCGCTTCTCCTTGTCCTTAGTCGACGACCAGCGCTAAAGTCTCGCGAAATCACGATGGGAGATGCCTCAAGTCTCTGGGTAAAAACCCGAGAAGTACTTCCAGAAAATGTCAAAAACTGGCTGGAGGGCATTGGAGACGATGCACAATCCGGCTTAACAGCAACACAGCAGATCGATTGGCTCATCAGCCGAACGGAACAAAAAAAGACGGAACTCGAGAACGCACGTCGTCCTTACCTCTTGGAGATCAAGGGTCACAGATGGGACTTGCGGAAGTACTTTGAGCGCATGGTTCACTGGCTCAACAAGTTCAAGGATATCGGCGATGTGGCGTCATCATTCGACCCTGTCCATGCAGCTCTCCCATGGGCGGCTTTTCGCTTCGTCCTGCAGGTGATTCACCCGTCAATCAACAACGTCTTACACAGACAGAGTCTAATTTCTTCAACAGGCTATTGTGGCTGAGAAAGAGTACACAGAAAGTCTCTTCGAGATTCTGTCATTAATGCCTCAATTTGTCCTTTCTGGTCACGTTCTAGAGGTTGTATATATGAATGAGAATATGCATCTTGGAAATGCCTATGGAGGCACAGATCTAGGTCAACAATGCGTCAACACCTTGATCGAAAACCTGATAAAGCTTTATTCTTCACTTTTAGCAGCGCTTGAGTATTCATACTCGGCTTTCATCATGAAGAAGGGGAAACGAAAAGTCTTAGCCCTATTCAACTCATCTGAGCCGGCAGGCATTCTACGCGAGCTAAAAGCGCAGCACAAGCAGGTCATAGACTGCGGTCAAGATTGTGAAAGGATTCTTACTCACCATTCCTCTCACAAATATTCCAATCTCTTGAGTGAGCTAAAGTCCTCGATTGCAAATCTGGAAGATCGTTTGCTGGAATCACTTGTGAGAATAGATGAGAAAGATAAGTTGAGAGCTCTCAAAAAGATCTCTGCTATTCTGTTTCGGGGCCACCATGAGGAAGTCAAGAGGAAGAGAACTGATGGCACCTGTGAATGGATCTTGAAGAAAGATAACTTTATTGAATGGGAGGGGAATGACGCAGCAATAATGGTTCTGTACGGGAATCGTACGTCAACAACCCTGATTTATTGTTGAGAGCTAACTATATTTAGCTGGTTCTGGCAAGACCTTTCTCATTTCCAAAGTAGTCGATTACTGCTGTGAGAATGCTGAAGACGATGAGGCTGTGGCCTACTTCTATTGCAAACGAGATGAAGATAATCGAAGGAACCCTCAAGATATCCTTCGCAGCATACTACGCCAACTGTCAACTCCGATCAAGCAAGCAGAAAGTGGAAAGATTCATCAGGCGCTGAAAGGTCTCCCTGATCGTCTTGCAACTAGCGGCATGACGTTTGACATACCGACATGCAAAAACTTGATCGGGACGCTGATTGAGGACTACTCAAGAACGACCATCATTCTGGATGCCCTCGATGAGTGTGAAAGGGAAACCAGAGTGGAACTCATGAGATCCATGGCAAGCTTATTGGACGAGAAGAGCAGAATCCGTATTTTTGTGTCTAGTCGGACTGACGATGATATACGACGGTATTTTCAGCACAAGCCAATTATCGAGATACAAGCCGCGGATAACGAAGCTGACATAAGCTCGTTCGTTCATGAGGAGCTATCGCAAGACCCAAGATGGAGTAGCTTGAGCTCGGAACTTCAGCAACAGATCCGAGGAATCTTCCACGATAAGAGCCAGGGCATGTTCCAATGGGCGGCACTACAAGTGAAGCAGCTGTGTCAATCGTCAGTATGGAATGAAACGAGCATCAAAGCACACATCTCAAATGCCCCCAAAGGTCTCACAGGAGCCTACGATGTTATCTGGAAACAGATAGGTCAAAGACCTTCTCATGAAGAGCAACAAGGCAAAAGAGCTATCAAATGGGTTCTTTGCGCGTTTGAGCCCCTTGGAACGTCTGAACTATCAAGGTTATTACAAGTCGACCCAGACACAGATGTGGCAGAGCCGGTGGAAACACTAACTAAAGAGGACATTTTAGGTATTGGCGGCAATTTGCTTATCTTCGACGAGGAAGTCAAAGTCTGGCGATTCTGCCACTTATCAGCACGAGAATACATCGAGGACAACCATTGTGGAATCTTCGAGGCTCACTTCCATGCTGCCACTTCTTGTCTCAGACTGCTCACTAGACGCCAAGGGTCAGAACCATCGGACCCAAAGACATTCGAAGCCAATGAACCTTACTATCGACATTTAATCGGCCACGGATACTCTTGGAATCATGATCTAGATGATTATATCCTTTGCGAGGCACTTCATCACGCTGGCCTGGCTGATTTGCGGTCGAACAAAAACACTAAACTAGAATCTCTCTTAAGAGAGTTCTTTGGGTCGATCGATGGGCACGGCTCACCCTTCTTGGCCTGGAAACATTCTCGTCGGTCTTTGTTGGGCCGCAGGGCTTACGAACCATCTCGCTACGTTACGGCTCAAATAATAGCCGTCCGGTCCAGGTCTTCGCCTTTAGAAGTTGCAGCTATCTTTGGTCTTTTCTACTTGTTAGAGAACTGGTGGAATGAACCAAGATGGGAGCTAAATAATGGTGTTGACGAGGGCCCATCATTGCTCGCACTGGCTATCGAATTTCGACATGAGTATATTTGGCGATTTCTTCTCAAGAAAGATATTACAGCTGCTGGATGCTGCCTCGGACCCATCAGAGTCGCCATCAAAGCTAATGACATGGTCGCTTTCGATGCACTTGTTGAAGCTGGCTTGGATGTCAATGACACTCCCCGGAACCCAGCACTGGCACAACTCTTGCAGCGAGGTGGCATTTCAGACCTGGAAGTAGATACATCCTTGAAGGGCGCTCTGAAGTGGTCAAACAATAACAACAAAAAAGTCTTTGTACGAAAGCTTTTAGAAAGAGGGGCAAACGTGAATCTACAGACTCCACATGGGAGCGCTCTTGGGTTCGCTATCAAGCACTCGTCTGCTGAAGATGTACGCATGTTACTCGATGCTGACAAAGAGCCACACGATCCAACGCATCTTCTGCACCTCGCCATCAGCAATGAGCGAGAAAATCTGGTCCCCTTACTTGTAGAAATGGGCGCCGACGTCAACAAGCGAGTGGAAGGATGCACGGCATTAACGGAAGCATTGAAGCAAAACAATATACCCAACGTCCGATCACTCCTAGACCTAGGTGCGAGAATCGATTTCAGCTTGTGGCAAGACCGAGAGGCGGTCACAAACACTGAATGGTCTGATGATGTGATCGAGAGACTCGAGCTTCTTCTTCAGGCCGGCATGGATATCAACGCCAACGATGGCAAGGAAAACCTTTTGCTATCAATTCTCGCTTGGTCTCACGTGGCCCACAGGACGTCCAGAGATGTATACGAATACGACTACAAAGACATAATGCTGTGGGCTGTAGAGAACGGTGCTGATATCAATCAAATTCTCTACCAGTCTGCCTTCCCCACCATATTAATTACTGCGGCATCCAAGTATGAACCTGATACAGTGCAGTATCTGCTTGAGATGGGAGCAGACCCGGCTCTCCGCGTGAACTTTGGATTTGGGAGTGCATTGGTTGCAGCGGCGTTCAGCGGACAATACCAGGCTTGTCGCTTTCTTCTCCGTCAGGAAGGAGTCTACGCTAATCGACGGCACTGCGGTTTCTTCCCAAACGCCCTTTTCGCTGCTGTGAGTGGTCACTTGGACTACCTGTCGATGAATGAAGATGATAGGAGGTACGGAATCTGGGATCTGGAAGACCGCTTGGAATATACCCGTGATTGGCCTGAGCACCGTACTGTCCTTCGACTTCTTTTGACCTCGTATCTCTACCTTCCAATTTTTAAATCGCTTGAGCCATGGACCCCCTCGATTTATATTGGGCAGTATAAATTTACGATTGGAGACTGTTGCGTGATGGGCAGTGCAGGCCTTTACAGTTACATATCCAGCACATGGTTCTTCATCATGTGGGAACTGCATACTACATCAGCTCTAAAAGGCTTATTCCACTCGATACTAGGGAAATCGCACTTTCCGAGAGTTTTGGCAAATGGATCGAAGGTCTTGGCAAAGGTGAAGAGGTCGTTCCAACTTCGACCTAACTATATTATCGTGATTTCTATACAGGACGACCAGCCACATGCCATCTTTATTCCAGTACCTTCACGGAAACCTGCGAGGTGCGCTTATCAGTTTAGTGACCTTCGGTGGAAGTTTTACAACCCTCTAGAGTTTGGGGTTATTGATTCGACTAACGATCCTGACTCGAGCACCACAGACGGTATCTCAGATCCGGATGCTATATCGTCATTGGAGAAGCTGCACAAAAACAGCAGAGATCACCCTGGATCAGTTATATTTCAGCTATTTGTCCTCGTCATTATATTTGGTCTTGCCTATTCGGCCAGCTATTATTGTTACTAAGCTTGAATCAAACGTGTGCAGAAAAGTACATGTTCAGTCATACAAAGTGCCTACGTTCTATCGTTGAAACTGTTTCTACTACAAACTAAATAGAAATACACACTAAAGGATTTTAAATAAGATGAAAATAAACTGTCTTTTACCAGATCCCGCCAAAGTCGATATTGTCTAGAACTGTTCTAAGAAGTTGAGTGGAACAGGTTGGATCGCAAATAGTGACACTGACGATTCGCACCCGCGGAGAAAAAAAAGGACGATAACGTGCTCGGTGAATCGCTTGATGTGAAAACAAGAAATTTGTAACAGCCGCTATGACCATACTACAGTTGAGGGGCAGCAGTGGGTTGACAAATCAGGTCGATACAGCCATAAATTCCAATTGCAGCAGGTCCCAGTGCTGCTATACAGTCTTGGTTTGTCGAACAATCGATTTCGACGAAGACAGGGGTCGTAGGTTGAGTTGTCGCAGAGGCAGTATTTATAAACGAGGTTGGGGTAGCTTCCTGCGAGACGGTAGAGGTTACAGAGTCTTGTGATGCAGTAGAAGTCTCAATGTCGCTTTCCGATCCAGTCATGGCGAGAGTGGTACCGATAGTTGTTGGGATTGCCGTGGAGGTGGGCAGCTCCGTTGAGAGGGATATCTCGGTGGACGCGGAACTGGCTTTGCAAGGGCCGGCATTGGAGCTGGATACGAAGCAGCTAGCCATAAAAGCAACAACTAAGGTCTTCGGAATCATTTTGCAAACAGAGGAATAAATCAGCCGATAAACGTGTGTATTTCAGAATGAGCAAAGTACAGTGAAATTGGACGATACTGGTTTTTATAGAAACTCTCATCAATTGCTAGATTGATAGACATCGAAACAATAGGGGACACTATTGACACGAATTTTAATACTATTGATATCACTATGCTGATTGCAGTAAAACTCATCTCCACTGATCGGATTTCAGCTGACTGTGGTAGCATTATCGAGACGAACTGGGTTTAGCTTGTCCTGAATTGATAGCTCCTCTATGCTTTTTTTGACACCAACAGAAATAGGATGCCTGTGTTACTCAAGTAAAAACATCCGAGCTTAATGAAATATCATTTCCGTCAATGACATCTCGACTGATCTTGGCAAGAAAGAATGGTGTAGTCACAGAACGACCAGTCAAAATCTGCCCCGGAGCCGCCATTTTGCTGGAGTCGGCAGAGAAACTGCACGAAGACAAATTAAGCATTAATTTCACCAAAGGTATTGCATTCAACCGGCCGGATGGATATCATCAGCTTTCAGATCTTGAGCAAGGCAGAGTAAAAGTCAGACCACGGTATTCCTGGGAGGATGAAGTACGATTTTGAATTACTTATTGTTACCTACTTCTCAGTGACTTTGCACAGAGCAATAATCTTGTAGCTGCACTACTGCCATTACTGGCGTGAAGATTGAGGGTATATGCCTTTAGGTGAAAGAAACCCGCCACTAGTGGCACTCCCAGGCATCATCATGCTGCCTTTAATGTTTGATAGGCACACTTGCTCGCAGTAAGAAGCTTTCTATTTGCGTAGTCAGGCAGAATCAAGATGTAGCTAGATGAAAGGTTGCCGTGTTTGAGAGGAAACAAGGACGGGAGACAATGAGCATTCCCGAAACAATGACACGATTACGACTAATCCGAAGCAATCTTTGCCGCCAACAAGATTAGACATAGAGTGTTTGTAGTCTCTACTGACCAAGAGATTTATGAGAAGTAGTGACACAAGCAGCCCGGAACCCATCCCCGACGGCAGCTCACCTCTACCGCTACCGATTTGAGTGTAATTTTCGAGGGGAGATTGCTTTGACGATTTATGCGTAGAGCCGCTGGGCGACAGTCGCGGTCACTGTTTGCCAGTGCACGGGTGCCTAGGTACAAACGCCGACTCATTTCAAGCTGCAGTCGCTGCCTTGCCACCTGGCCCATCACCACCGAAGCGCTCCTTCCCTCCCAACTTCATCCTCCAACCTTCCACTTCTTCTCGCCCAACCCGCATCCTTCGCCTTAATCTTCCTTCAACACCTCGCGCACTCTTTCCTTTCCACATCAACTCTTTCTTCGAAACCTCAGATCACCGCTAACATGGACGTCCTAGATGGCTCCGGCGACAAGAAGATCGTTGAATGGATCAAGGAACTCGAAAAAAACGCAGCCAAGGCCAAGACGAAGAAGGGCCAGCTTGTGAAAGATCACCAGCCACAGTCCAACATTACTACCCAGTTCATGGCGAAACTACTGGGAAAGTGCATCATCACGCCCTCATCGACACCCGGCGCGGGCTTCGTTGAAATGATTCTCGGCACCGCCCACCCACTCCCAAATTCAAAGGTCCTTGACGAGTTCGCCAAAAGCATCCCACCAACCACTCATGTCATTGAGCCTTACCCGCCCTGTACCATCGCGGAGAAAGATCTCAAGCCCATCAGCATTTCTGAGATGCAGCTTGACACTCACCACCGCGGACGCAAGGTTCTTCTTCACATCTTGACACCCCCCGACAGAAACGAGGCAGTTTTGACCATCGCCGAGGACGAGCAAGGCACAGCTGTTTTGCTCCGACTGTTTCAACAGCCTGATGAGAAGCAGTTCCCTTGCACCGCAACCATGGTCGATCACACCGTATGTATTGTCAAGGATCCGTTCTTCCAGCAGTCATTCGACAGCGATCGCAATGGACCAGTCATGCTCAAGTCGGCCTATTACTCACTCAGAGTCGATCACCCCAGCGACATCATTCCCTTGCTTCGTGGCGATGAGAGAATCCCTGAGAAATGGAGAAGTGAAGTACACGGAGATGACAAGAGCAGCAGCAGCTCCCGGGAGGAGGGTAACAAGAGCTTTCGCAAGAAGCAGTGGGCCGAAGCCCATTTCTCGCAAGTTACCTTATTCCGAACGCTCGTTCACACAGGCTTGGCTAATATAATTCATGGCAGATACTCACAAGCTATTGCCAAGGCAGACACCCCCGAAGACAAGCAACTTGCCCACCTCAACCGATCGCTTACCAACCTGAAGATTGGTCGACATGCCAAAGCACTGTCAGATGCCGTGCAAGCTTACGACCCCAACGCACCTTCCGAAAAAGCTTTGTTTCGTCATGCCAATGCCCTCTATGCCCTCCAGAAATTCGAGCAGTGCGAAACGACAATCCAAACACTTCTGGATGCATTTCCCAGCAGCAAGGTGGCCGAGGCGACAATGCAGCGCGTCAAGTCACGACTGCTTGAGCAGCGTATGGGAAAGTACAAGTTCAACCTGATGTACGAACAGGCCAAGGCTAAAGAAGGGCCCCCTTTGATTGACTGCGCTACATTCTCCCGTCCTGTTGAGATTCGCGACTCCCCAGGTCGTGGACGCGGACTTTTCACGACCAAGTCTGTGTCAGCAGGCGACCTACTTCTCGTTGAAAAGGCATTTTCCTATTCTTACATGGACGAGAATCGACTTTGGGACCAAATCACCTACACGATCAACCTCACTACCAAGCGCGCCACCGCTGGCGCATCTGCCAATCTCTGGCCCCAGGTTGTCCAGAAGTTGTACCACGATTCGGACTCTCTCTCAGCCTTTCAAGACCTTTTTGACGGAGGGTACCAAAAGGTCACAGTTTCTGAATGTGACAGAGCTCCCATTGTCGATCCGTAAGTTTAACTGTTACCAAACTGAGGTTGAACAATTATTGACGATGACATGTGCAGCTTCCTGGTAGAGAAAATCATCTCCCTCAACTCATTCGGTTCCCCGACAACCACTCGAGACTTTTGCAAGAACATCATCTGGAGCGGCAAGGTGGGCCCGAGTCCCTCATGCCGAGAACGGCCCTTGTTCACCACTGCCGGTGTTTGGCTTCTCGCAGCTCGAATCAACCATTCGTGTGTCGGCAACTGTCGACGATCTTTCATCGGGGACATCCAGATTGTCCGTGCCGCGCGAGACATTCCTGCTGGCACTGAGCTGACGTTTCCGTACTGCCCAACTGGTGACTCTGAGACATACCAGGATGTCCAGAACAAGTTGGCCAAGTGGGGGTTCACGTGTGACTGCCAACTGTGCAAGGACAGACGCAAGACTACCGACGCAGTGCGGGTTCTACGCAAAGAGCTCCACGACGATTTCATGGATCAGTCGCCCAGCGACGAGCCTTTTGACTTGGACAAAGCCATGAGGCTACTGAAGGGAATTGAGAAGACGTACCGTGGCAAGCCTGCCAAACAGATTCGCTGGGTACTCGCAAGCATCTATGCGTACATTGGAATCCGTTGTCGTCAGGATGGAGAGTTTGTTGAAGCTGCCGAAATGCTCATCAAGGCTATCGAAGCCATGGGCTTTGTGATCCAGGCAACTCCGCCCGGGGGCGCACGTGGCCCGTCTCATTTTGAGGTCAAGCACTGGGGAATGATGGAACACCATGTACCGTGGCTCTTCTTTCAACTGATTGAGTGTTATGATGAGATCGACCCGCAGCTGGTGCCTGTCGCTGAGCATTACGCACGAGTGGCATACTCCATCATCGTTGGCGAGCACGAGTCTATGTGGGACGTATTGCCATCTACTGGCAGTGAAGGACGCGTCGACTGATGCTGGGATGAATGAAAAGAACAAGGATCTGTGGCTAGATAGCTTTTCTATCGCTACGAATTGTGTGCTATGGTGGATGAAAATGGACCGCACATGTATCTAGATGTAGGAGTGTCATAGAATCAGAACATTACCACCACAGTTGTTTTATCATTGTATCTCTCCATTCAAATGCCAGACGCCCTGTTCTAGATGTTCCAGGTCGTTGAGCTGGTGATGCCTCCCGGTGGACCTTCTGAGAAAGGACCAAGGACCACTTCACATCAGAAAGCGGGAGGTCTGTGAGTCTTAGTGGTGATTTGGGTGCTAGATGGCCGACTAATGACATTCAAAACATTCTTGTTCAAAAGACGTTCGTTCAAATGCCAAAGTTGATCTCTTCATTTAATTTTTTTTTTTTTTTTTTTTTTTTTTTTACAGTGACTACCTATTGTTCGACTGAATTCTGTTATCTGAACGTCATCCATTGTCGTGAATTCCACAGGGCTTTATTCTGATATAGAGTTTTGTGATTGATGAGCCTTGTGGCGTTACTGACACGTTCTTTTTTTTTATTGTTGAATTTCCGTTATACTACGGTTAGGAGCATCACTTTTTTTCACTGAGAAGGATAACTGGTCAGAACATCTGAACGTCATTTAACCTAGCCTTTCTTATTCACTCAATGCCTATCATATGCCCTGGTCAATATGAACCAAATGACACACAAGACAAAGGCCGGTATAATTTGAGAAAGCGAAACAAATAGCCGGAGAGAGCATTCAACGTCGCCACCTACTAACGTTGTAGTGCCAACAATTTCTGGTCTCATTACGTCTCTTGTACTTGTAAGGACCTCTCTTTCTGTTACCTTGGGGCTAGTGAAGGAGCAAGATTACGGAGCGTAGGATGTAAAGGATCAACATGTGGAGATTACGACATTCGAGGGTATACAGCGCCGAGGTATTGCCTAAAGGATGTCCGTATGGAAAAGAAGGCTAGTGGGTAGCAAAACGCTGGCCCCCAAGCTTTGGGCTACAAAAACAAAGGATCTAAACGTATCGTCTAAACGTTATGAACTAACTGGATAATTCTGTCTGCTATGCCTCTATTTGCCCACGTTTCTAGTACCCTGATAGCAGGAACAAATCGGAACTATTATCACTGTAGGATCATCAGAAATACTGAAGTTCTTCCTCTGTGGTGGGCCTGGTCCACAAACCTCCACTCTGGCAAGACAAAGGCCGCACCAGAAACGACGATCCCTTTAGTGACTTTGGGTAAGCTGCGCCTTCTACCAGGTGATAAATAAGAGTGCGACGACGGAAGGATCCGAGAAATGGATATCGTGTATAATAGAAACTGGGGACCGGGGGCGAGATATGGACAATGAAAACCTAATTGGCACGTAACCGATTGTTAAGATAATACAGAATCCTCCAAAGAATCCTCCGAAGCTTAGTGCTTATTTTTCCGTCTCAAAATTAAGCATGAGTTATGAGTTAAATCTGACCGCAGCATGTCTATTGTTAGTATATAAGTGCCTTCCAGTTCCTCTCAATTCAACTCACAAACAACACTACCAACTCATTACTTATCTCTTCATCCAAAGCCACCACATTACCAGTCCCATCTCTATTCAAAATGCAGCCTACATCTTTCATCTTCCTGGCTCTTTCCGCCGTCTCTACAGTCATGGCTGGCTGCAGCGCTGGAGCTCCTTTCCAGGGCACTTGCCTTACATGCACCTCGGAGTGTCACAGCAGTAAGTAGTACAACTTGACAACAATATGGCAATGGATCTAACGTGTCATAGACTATGGCGGACCTGACCGCAAGTCTGCTCTTCAGCGAACTGGATGCATGACAGCTTGCCTACTTCGCTGTGATGACTGCAACTAAGGCGACCACGATCAATCTGCGACAAGTCTGTCAGTATAGTGCGGGTAGATGTACTGTCGGGTTTAAATGCGTATGTAGAGTGAAGCCAGTCATTCTATATTGTGCAACTGCCTCATCTTCGGGCTGTGGCCAACAAGGAGTGTGATGAAAATGAATGTTATCTGGTTTCATCGTCAAGGGGACAGTCTGGTTAAATTTCAGATGGATAGTGTGAAATAGACCCTCGTTATAGATCAGTCTCGTCTTGTCTCATGAATGTCTCTGCTGAATTGGGTTATTAAAACGAAGATCTCGAGCTCCTCCTGACTGACAAAAGTCACGTTTCTGGTGATACCCTACCGACACCTTCCCAGACCTTGAGCTGTACATCCCCCGTACTAAGAATTTTCTCATAGCCATTCGGTACGTCGTACTTCTCGACTGTATCCCGGATCCTCCCTTCATACGGATCCAAAACAGTGAATTCTCTGGTCTGCATCAAGTCGCGGTAACGATACAATGGCTCTAGACTTTTCCAACCGGTGAAACTGAAATCGACATTCTTTTCCTTTGCGCGCCTCTCCTGGTCCTCACGATAGAAAGGGTTCGGAGAGAAAATTGTGACTTTCCACAAATCCCAGATCGGCTCTGGGTCGACAGAGGTGTATACATGATCATAATCGCAAACGATAGCAGCAGCCGCTATCTGCATGCTCATTTCGGGACACCTTTCTAACAGAAAGAGGAGAAATGAAGGATCTGGTCTCAAAGGCCACCAGATGATATACGGCTTTGGGACTCCAAGTGGCCAGCCCTTCTCGAACTCAGCATAGTCGTTGACCATGATGCGTCGCGCTACGATGGCTTCCTGAATCCATGTTATGTAAGGGGCGGCTTGCGCGTACACTGTGTCACCCTTGATCTGGTCTGCCCACCAACGTGCAAACATGGAGTGATGGAGGATCCCACGCTGAACACATTCGAGATCTAGCTCAGAAAGTCTCTTTCCACCGCCGGCCAGTCGCGAAAAGCGTTCAATATTGCCATCGTAAGCCGCCATTTGTAAGAGCAATGTCTTTTTTACTGTAGGAAGATCTTCAGGCAGAGGTTGATAGAGCAATTTGGCTTCTTCATTGCTTAGTGTGCCATGCTCTTCGTCCAAGTCTTTTTTGTCAACATCGAGATGCATATCTTCTTCGATACATGGAATGAGATCCTGTAAGTCATCTGATGAAAGACTCTGTCGAACCTCCAAGCGCCATCGTACTTCGGTATCTCCGCTCAAATTGGCTGGGAATTTGAAGTCCTCAAGCTCAACTGAGCGTTTGCAGTCGTCCATGATGGCATAACGGGACTTGAAACTCATTATCTCATTATAGATGAGTTTGCCTCCCTCTGTCTTACTTTCTCGGGCTTCTTCGGCGATTGAGACTTCCGGAAGAAGATCCAGCTCTTTGTACAGGTCGCGGTAACCTGCAGCAGCACAAGCGCGGCCAACCTGATAGCGCATGTCGGGGAACTTGGAAACCAGAGCACGATAAGTTTCCTCGGCAGCCAGGTCTGGATGCCAAATACAATACGGCTGCTCCTCCTCGTCCATACAGACTGGAATTTTGTTGCTCATGATGAGTCGGGCGTTACAGGCTCGAGCCACTGCAGGAATTGAGAGGCTGTGACGAACGACTGTCTCGCTTGTCGCAAAGTCATAGTGCAAACGAATTCCTCGGATAAGTGCGCTTAAAGAAAAAACGTCATCCAAGAGCCGTGGAACAGCATGGCCACGAATGGCTCGTCTCTGGTCTTCATGTCGGTCTGCATGGTTGATGAGCGGCATTTGATAGAATAATGTGGTGAGAAATGGGTAGGTTTGCTAGGATAAGTAAAAGGCGAAAGACTCAACCAACAAGTTTATTTTTGTTATCATTGTCTGCTTAGGTAACACTGTACTCCACTAACCTACACACATCCCTGTTACTGCTACAGTCCCTTGTAAGAATAAAAGTCGTCGGGTACTTTTTCTAATGCATACCTAACGCTACCGACGATGTCACCACAGCCCTACAAGGACTCAAGCAGAACATCATCGAGAACAAATCATGTGGTAAGACTGTCCTTTTTTTTCCAAAGCACGTTCTGCCATCGTCGGTGCGTACATCAGTGCCGACTTGGGGTCTGTCCCTGGAATTTCCTTACTCGAGCGATACGAGAAGGCGGCCAGTCAAGGTGTTCAAATATCACTGTCAAGGACATTGAGGCGTACAACAAGAACTCATGGGCGTGGTCAGGCTGCAACAGATTGCAGCTGGGTTAGGTTATATTTTTCGGCCAGGGCAACACGCCTATGCCATCTCTCATTCAAGATGTGGCTTGCGGACTGCCCGCACCACTGGATAAGTAATTTGTGTTTATTATCCTTGGTAACCATATGCCGAACGACACGAAGCATATGGAAGGAGTCGAGCCCAGTCACGCGCTGACGACCGGCGCGTTTCTCCTTGTCTCCATTCGTCTGACGCCTGGCTTGCGCCCGCCAAAACTCATGTACTAAACGGTCTCTTTGTCGCTGTAGGTGGGTCTCTCTGATTTTTACGCGTCGGCCGTCTTTGTCGGTACACCAAAAGACGATTCTTTCTCGGCGGGGGGTGATACGGAATGAGTCGATCGTTTTGATCGACATGGCTGGGAGATATATTAGTGACATACTTCAGAGGCAACGAAGGGAGACATACGGTCGTCACAGGTGGGAGGAGCCATGGTGTCTGCCATGTTGAACTGATGTGAGGGAAAGCGAAGACAGGCGGCCAAGGCAATAAAACAAACAAACAAAAATACACGCACGTGACGTCGCTTTCACAAGTAGGTCGATCATGCGAAATGGCAGCGTAACAACTAAGACTTACAATTAAAGGTACTCGTTATAAAATGGTGTTGTGGGTCCAATTGACATCGTGCAGGCAACGAGACTGACAAAGCGCGTTATCACGTTACACATTATGAAGCCAATATATGGAATCACATCAATTTTAATTCTAGTAATCATGGGTATGTGCCCTATAAGAAAGAAATGTTTCAAGTTACTCAGATAGAACTTACATCGGAGTTCCCTAGTAAGCCAAGTCACAGACCAATCATCACCACCATTGACTACTCCGTACACTATCATATTACCTACATTAATGCTTACAAATAGCTATAAAGGCAGAGCAATCTGCTACGGCTCTAGCCTGGAAAATCAGCTTGTACTACCGAGTTCTATACAGAGTTCCTTGCCGATACAAAATCACGGTTTCTGCAATGCTTTGCTAGAGGAGACGGGCATCCAGAAGGACTAGATCGAATGGCATGAGACGGATACAGATACACCAGATCTTTGTCCTCCCTGCGTTCCCGGTCCACACCCGTGTAAAGATTGCGGCATCAACTACGCCATGCGCAAGAACTGGCCAAAGCGCATTCGGGACAAGAGCAAGATCAAGATCGATGACCCCAAAGAGATCCTTGATGAGGCGATGCCCTCCACGGATGATCTGATCGACCTTGCTATGGAGTCATACATGGACATGCAGCTCGGTGTCTCGGACGCAGATCCCGCTGATGATGACACGTCATTCAGTATGCCCATCTTCATGATGCAGGATACTTCCAAGAGCATATCCGAAATCAAGAAGATCGGGATAGAAATGAAGAAGACCCACACTCGAGAGCTAGTCCTCAATATCCTCAGCATCGTATTTGCCGTCATCCCATTTGCAGGTCTCGCCACTTCTGCTCTGGGAGTTGCTTCGCGCCTGGCTACTGTTGCTTTAATCGTGGGTGAGGCTGGCAACGCCGCTATCAGCATCGTCGAAATCGTGGACAACCTAGCGTCTGCCCCATTTGCTATGTTGGGCATGCTGATCGGCGCTAGTGGTATCAAGGGAGGCATGGCCCCTCGATCTGCTTTTAGAAAGGCTGCCGACGCTAGGAGAGCTTTGGCTTCTAATGAGATGAAGGCATTTTCGGTTGAGTTTCGTGACAAGGACAAGTTGGTCCAGAATATCATCAAGTCTTGTAATTCTAGGTGACGCCTCTGCCAAACCCGACATGGCAAGGGCTCAATGGAACAGAATGGGTTTTGTGGACTCGGGAAGACATTTGAGGACGTTTACGCGAATAGTTGTACTGGACGAGTAATTCATGCCGTCGTCTGTATCATTATAACACTTTACATTATCCTTTCTTTCTCGGAACTTGGTACCACTCGCTTATTCTAGTACAACTGCTTGGCAACTCGCAATCCACCCATGTCGAGAATGATCTGGCCATTAGTACATGTATGCCTTGAACAATGAGGCTAAACGTTCGTTCGTTATTGAATCTTGTGATTCGCCAATGCATGTGTTCCTCATAAGCCCTTATCAATTCGCTGCAACATCTACGATAGTAGATGTGGAAGTTGGAGTATTGTGGTGAATGAAGTCGCTGTGACGGTCATCTCGAGGAAACACATTGGACTAAATGATGTGTGGAGCTCTGAAATATCCACCTACTGTCTTCTGCGTCTTATCGATGACATTATTGGTGGTTGCTGGCGCAATGATGCTTCGAGTCGCAGGTCGAGGCATGACTATTTTAACCCTAGGAAATGTGAGTCAACTTTATATTGCCGAATTGGACCTGTTGTGACTTATGGCGTCTTGGTCTTGTAAACAGTTTTAGTGTTCGAGATGGTGCTGCAGGGGTACCGAGTTGGAACAGCTCCCTTACGTGGCACGGTCGTTCGGCGAGTCATGCAAACTACACCCTTGGCGTCGGACCCCTGAAGCAGGGGGGCAGTCAGACCGAAATGGATGATTGTGTTGTGTTTATCAACCACATTTTTGATGCTATGCCAAATTGGTACAACATATTATCATTAGGTGTCCTATAATTGGAAAGAGGATGGCAGCTATTCTTATTCATGTGATGCTGAGCAATGCGTCTTTCACACTCAATGACCCCATTCTTCAGACAATAGACCCCCTGCATTCAGGGATTTCACGATCACCGTTGTCAAGACCCCTGCTTTAATCTTGATTGATCGGCACTAATGCTTAGACGTATTCAATACCTTCCAATAGTCGTTCAATAACATCTCAACATCTTCTATCTAGATTCACGATATACAATCCAGCTAAAGATCCAGCTGAATCCTTAGTAACTAGCAGTCCCATTATGTCAAGAACAGTGTCAGCTGCGCATTTGTATATCGCTTAAAAGATAACATTGAGCACTGCATCGATGAAAACCCAGGTTCTGACAATCAAGTCTTTTTAATTACATATACTAGCTACTTGTTCTACTATATCGTATCTTCTCTCTCATTAATCCCCTCCGGTTTCTGCTGATGTTGTTCATCAACATTGAGCCACAAGTCCAAGTAGTCACCTCCAGTCTCCAATTGATAATCATCCTTCATGAATGTGCAAGTCACTCTGATAAGTCGAGCTGCACCATGATGTCCATAGCTCTTGGGTATCATTCGCGATTGGCTTCTTATGCGAAGAAGCGAGTGGCGCGGCGGTTGTTGCGGTTGTTTCCAGTACCGGTGGTGGTCTCGTCCTCCTCTTCGGCATCTTCCTCGTCGTTGGCATTGTTGCCCGTGTTGCCCGTGTTGCCAGCATTGTTACCAGCGTTGTTACCAGCGTTGTTACCAGCGTTGTTACCAGCGTTGTTACCAGCGTTATTACCAGCAGTGTTACCAGCAGTGTTACCGGCGTTGTTACCGGCGTTGTTGCCGGCACCGGTCTCAACAGCGTTGCCGGCGCCTGTCTCAGTGGCATTACCAGCGTCTGTCTCGGTGCCGTTGCCGGCGTTGTTTGCCTGAGCCATCTGAACTGGGATGACACCACCGAAGGGACCAGCACGGGCCGGGTTCTGGCAACGAACAAGGCAGACGTTGTCTTCACCAGCAACTGTACCAGTGCAAGTCTGTCCAGCAGGGATGGAGGCCACGAGAGGGAAATCACCCATCTCACCATCACGGTTGCGGCCACGGTCGTTGCCCTCGAGGTTGGTAGTGACAGGGATGTTCTCCCAAGAGGTACCAGTACCATCGGCGTTGATCATGCAGGTGTAAGGGCCAGCACCGTCAGAGTTGACTTGGTGGACAGTCATCTCAAGGCTACCACCAGGGTTGACTTGAGGAAGCTGATCACCAGTCTCCTCCATGATGTCGGCGGTACCCTGCTCAACCTGGTTGTCACCACCAGCGAGAGTCTCGCCAACAGTGTCAGCCGAGGCGCCACGGAAGCGAGTAGCGTCGGTCTGGAAAGGACGGCGTCGGGTGCCATCACGAGGAGTGGAGGTGTCAACACCGAGAGCCATGCCAGAGCCACCAGCATCGCCGACAGCGTTGGTGATGACACTGTGAGCAGCGGCGAGGTCAGCGGCGACGAAAAGGGCCCAGACGAGGTTCTTGATGGGAGCCATTGTGATTATTGTAGATGTTGGTGAGGTAGAAGGGTGGAGTTGGTTGGATTAAGAGAGAAGAGGTAAAAGAGTAAAAAGTAGTTGTAATTAAAAGACCTGACCGGCAGGAGGAGAAGGTGAGGAAGAGAGAAGAGTGGTTGTTGTGTTTGATGAGTTGATTGTGATGATGAGAATTGATAATGGAGAGACAATGAACATCCTTATATAGAGAATCCAAGCAAGTGTTTCTCTCTATCAATGGCTGTGTTGTCACTCACATTTTTCACGAGGCAAAAGCCAAGCCAATACGCGACACTATTCAAAACACCCAAGAGGTTCACAATGGCAATTCTGAATCTTTAGAAACATATAACTCACAGACAATTAACACACGCTTGGACTCGACGTCTAAGAAACATATCACGACACAACCTCAATTACGCTTTGGCCTTGCCCGCCAAGACCCGGAATGCTCGTCTCCCGGCATAAACCCTCGAGCACAGCCTCACTCAAACGAAACGTTCCAACGGCTCTAGGTCGATAAGCCAGTCGCAGAAAGTCAATTGGGGTGTAAAACGTAAAACGCATTGATAGCTGCGCCCTCGGATCATGATCGACAACTGGCATCACAGCTGTCTCACTGAGTCACTGCGGGGGCACGTGAAACCCATAGCAGGCTCTGTATTATCTTCAATGGACATAGAATAACCTGTCATGTTCGCCAAGTTCCGAGATCTGCCGCAGTGGGGGAACTCTTCGTTTCGATCCTGAGGAGCCAATCGCATATTGCGAACGGTGTTCAAGGGGTCATGACCCTTGCGCCAGGTGATGTTTCAGGAGGTTTGAGGCGAAGAGCACTTGGCGCAAAAGGTCTTGACGATATTTCTAAATTGAAGAGGCGCTAAACCAATTCTTATTGGCTATATGATAGATAATATGATATAGGTAGCGCCACAGCGGAATGACACTATCGTGAGCTACCCTACAAGCGAATGCGAACGACCAACTTTAAGCTTCGTACGTAAACAGATCCAATTGAGAGCTCCCAGTTATTTATGTGACTAGCTGTGAGTGCAGTATTTACTGTCCAGAGATGTAATATGATTGAAATTAAGTTGAAATAGATGGTAATAAAATTGGTGTTTTTGCAGACGCATCAGGAGCAAAGACTTCGAAGTTAAAAAAAAGTTGTATCAATTCTTGGATCAACAAGCCTCCACAAAACAAACTCGTCTCAAAGATATGCTTAATTAATGAAAGTCCAATATCCTCTCTGTTGCAATATACACATGGTTTCGGAATATTTAAAAGGACAAAATGAGATGTGGTTGATTGGACATGTCCACTAAAGATGATCTACCTTGGGTGTTAATGGAAGAAAGACAAAGTTTCGAATAACCTACTGCCATATTTGTGTGTACAAACACATGCCACATTTTTATCAGTGCCACCGTTGGAGTTGCCGAATACGTTGCAACCGCATGATTTGCAAGCGCCGTAGCCTTGATTGACTAGCTGGGAGTCTTGAGTTACAGCCATGGTGTTTTGTTGTTGTAGATGAGTGAGATAAGAGTAGCGATAGGTGACTGGTAGATCTATGTTTACGATGGAGTCTGATTCCTGTACCTAGCTATGGGTTGATGGGTTTATATATTTTTTGCGAGGTCAATAAATCACCACATGATCTGACAATCACTTTATCGTCATTAAAGACTCTATCATAGTGGCACAGGTAAGATAACCAATAATAATTGATGAATATGCTCAGATGATAAAAATCATTTGCGAACGTCGATAATTGCCTTGCTACTACTGTCATTCAGACCACCATCATACAAGGCTCGGATAGAAGCAGCAGTCATGTGTTATTTGGGCGTTGAAAACAAGGCTTCTACGAAGTGGATGTTACATTGAAAGTCAATAAAATGAGACTTGATACTACGTTAGTCTCATCTCTTGAATGCGGGCACCAATTATGTAAATAACAGTTGCAACAGAGGCTGCATAATGTGAATTCTACATAGTCAGCAGAAAAAATGAAATGTGAATATGTGAGACGAGCTCTTGGCACTGAGCCCAGTAAGTAAGGAAGTGTTTGAGTGATCCTTGTTATCCTGTCTGGCACGGAGGAAATTCCGCCTTTCAATGGAGGGTTACAATGAACAGGATGATCCCTGCCTACTGCTCAGGGTTGGTCTTGTCGGCTATCTTTGCTGGGGTTACTCTGGACAAAGATAAGATACAGGATAAGATAGAGATGACATAACGATAAGCCAGCAGACAAGGATCTCAGCCATATCGAAGTGAGAATGCAGTGTCAGAATGAAACTTGATGGGAACATACAGTATTCACGTGATAGTACACGTGATACCCTCCACGCTCAACCAGTCGAGGCTCCTTCGAACAGGACCTTTGATATATGAGTGGAGCTATTGTAAGCAAAACCATGATGCAGTCTTGACTTATCAATTATGAAGTTCATTAAAGTCCAATTCAAAAGCTTGAGTCACTGTGCTTTGACTGGTTTCATGTCAAAGATGTCATTGTTCTAGGTAGTCTCAGATTTGGAACAGAGCGCTAAACGGAAACAGATAAGTCATTGCAATTTCGGTTAGACTGACAAGAGTAAATGAAACTAGTCGAAACTCATCTCTCGTTTACACGTGAAGCCTCTGTCCGTCAAACCATCCTGCTCTGCTACCCTACAACTGAAGCCTTCCATCACAACTGTCATCGTCCCCAATGTCCCTTGCAATACCAACAACCGCCAGCTTTCACAACGAAGCACAGTCCACGGCAGGTCTAACAACCCCAAATTGTTTAAAGGTCATAGTTCTGTTCCTGCAGAATCTTCGTGTCTGGACAGGCTACCTGCTGGAAGGAAACAATGATAGAATCGTCCTTTGTGGTGACATTCAATGCATTCCCTTCAATATTCAAGCCCTTGTCGTCTCGTAAATTATCAATGTGCAGCTTGACGTTGCAGCGACGGGTGGAATGATTGTCCGAGTCAGAGCAGTCATTATCAGCCCAAAAGTTGACATAGTACCGATATCCGAGGCCACCGGGATACATGTTCTTGTTGGAGCCAAAAGGAAGAGAATTCGCTGCAACGAATTCTCCACGTGGTGAATAGGCGTTTCCGTCAACATCAAAGAGCCAGAACCGAGCACCAGTGTAGAGATCCTGCCCGCTTCTGTTTGGGTCTTTGCAGTGTCCGAGATTCTGGCAGACCTTGAAATGAGCAGCCTTGACATTTGAACCGAAACCTAGGTAGTTCCAGTCCGGAACGGCTGGCAGATGACCGAGGTCTTGTCCATCCTTGTTCTTGATCTTGTAGCACTGTCCGTACTTGATAGAGTCGGAGGCTTGGGATTTTTCGAGTGCGTCCTGACTAAGGACTTGGGCTGTGTCAGGATAGGCCCCGGGCACTGCGACCGAGGGCTGTACGGTGACTGTCAAGGCCAGGTAGGCTGTAACCACGCTATTGAAATGTCCCAACATGTTGTATTTGTGAAAAAGGATCTTGGTAAAACTGGTGTATAATGGGTTGAAGTGTGAATGTGAGGAATGGGCTGGTTTGCACAATGTCAACTTTGGTAGTCTGGTTCAGATCTTATATGAATTTACTGGTTCAGACAGAGCGGAGTTCTGGTAAGACACTTCCGGCTCGGACAGTAGACAATAAAGAATGCTCGTAAGCCGATGAGGTCACAATTAACAAATCCACAGGTTCACGACATTGTCAAGTGCCTTTCAGCTGTCTCGAAGACATGTAATTATGCAAAGAGCATGATCGCCAACGCATGTTTCCAATAGTCATTTCAAATCACCCAATCACTCACCGGCATAATGCTCCGCATCAGCCAAAAAGACCTGATAGTCTGGGGAATTGATCAAAATGGTCAAGAAGGAAGAGCATATGGGCAGATGGGATACAACTACTACCCCTTGCAGGTCCTGAAGAGACAGGCCGAGCGGACGTGGGAACTGCGCACTGACAGGTCAAGTTACAAGGGGACCTCAGCTGTGCAGATCACTCATGAGCTGCCCGCTCTACCGTGCCATCACATACCTCCAGATCTCAATTGGCTTTTGGTTCGTCAACCATAAATCGTTCCCGGTTAAGTGCATACAGTTCATGGCTAGCGTATGATGATCTTCAGCGCAAAGAGTCAATAACTGCAACTTTTCGTCATTTGTTGGTTTCTACCCCAGAAATGATCACCGTATTGTATGCAGTCATACTTGGCTTTCAGCTGAAGAGTAATGTATGGCACTGTTTTAGAAGACCTTGAAAAACTGGATAGGCCGTGGATGGCCATATGCTCACTCACCGCACTTTAATATCAACTGATCGAGTATTGTGCACAGTGGCATGATTGCGTTATTGTATCATTGATGCATGCTCCCCCAAGTATCAATCGCACATATTTCTATTCCATACAGTACCATATGGTACAGTGTTTTGATGCTACCCAACCAATAGAGCTGGAACCAGGATGGGAAACAGTTCGTCCAGAAGGGTCGATAGCATCGAGATCTACAATCCGTGAATATGATATCAAACAGCACCGGCCTTCGAGTAGCTGTCCTTTACCAACTTGTATGCCATAACCTTGCAGCTGCTCTTCCTAGACCTTCAAGCCTATCCTAACGTCCTTTCTCATTTGTCTCGCTCTCTTGAAACGAGCACAGCAGCCAATAGCACCATAGAGCGTTGCCACAAACCACAAAACAACGCAAACAAGATTGATCCAGACAGCCGCCTGCATCTTGTCAACTGAAGCCAGCGCAAATGTTTGTTCGGCCTCTGCGTCCAGATAAATCGATGCAAAGACTCCGAATTGAGCCAGCCATAGAACAGAGATGATTGCATCCAACAAGCACCAGTACCACAAAGCTGTCATGAAGAGCCATTGCATCATGCAGCTTATCATAGAAAGTCCGGCTACAACCTCGGCGTAGACCCAAGACGGGTGTGCCCTTGTATTGCTCTTTGTTGCTTGTTTGAGGTTAAGTCCGTATAGAATCGCCACGACTACGGCGAATGTGAATTGGAGTACACGTAGTAGGGCGTGGAAAATAATGCCAGCCAGGCGTTTCTTTTCCCAATATTCGGCGGTTTCTGATGATGTCTTCGGACCTTCTTTGCTTAATTTAGAGCCATCGGGGTCTAGTTTGTGGTTGTCTAGTACTGGCGGACCTTGAATGTACAGTTAGAGTGAGGCTACCCGAAGGTTACAGGCAGCGTACTTTGCGTGAGACATTCGATCTCTTTTGTGCTAGCAGGGTAAGGTGAGAGTTTTTCCTTCATAATGAAAAATTCCAATGGATTTTGTGTTTGGTGAGCAGTACAACCCAGTCGGTAAAGAGGAGGGACACAAAGTATATATAGGCACAGGAGTTAGAGCCTTTGGGTGATAGCTATACTCTATCGGGTCATCGGGCTACTGTGGAGCAATCCATGTCATTGTAAGAACTTGCCACATAGCGAATCCGCTTTGTCAAACAAGAATGAGTCTCGTTTTAGCAGTATGTTGCTTGAAAACTCACTTGGTATGGATACGCATGGACATAGCAAGATTAGAAGTAGACAGAGGTGGGATAGTGTTGGAGCTAGGCGGTTCAGTGGAGTCTCACACGGCCAATGTTTGAATTTACGCATTTGGAATCCGTAAACATGCGTCAGCTCGTGTATGATTTAAGCAGATAAGATTTAGTGCCATCGTATTATGCCAACAACCCTAAAATAGTGTTGAGCAAGTTATGGTCTGTCCAAGGAAAAGAGTGCACCTCCCACCAAATGTTGACTACCTGTAATTAGCGCGTACATGCTACCAGTTGCCGTTCCTATTTCCCTCGCCGTATTCAAGGCTTGTTGGACATTCGATCACATTGGTGGCATCGTATTCACCTCCGTGATGAGTCTCAAATAAGGCTGCGTCGGCACCCTCTTTTATGAAGGCATGAATCGAAACGAGAGCAAGCAGTTGAAGATATCGAGGTAGGATCACAGGACAGTCGTTGTTAGCATCGCCAGATGCTGTAGATGTGTCCCAAACTTGGAATAAATACTTGGCGAAAAGGTCCCTGTCGACTGGTTGGAAGTTGATTCGAATTCTCTCTTCGGGAAAGATGAGGTGCGGCGAGTTGTAAAGACCTGTCTTACGTGGAAACCCGGTTCGTTGTCCGTGGGCTCTGAGAAAAGACTCAATGAAAGCACATGTGCTCCCTTTTCCCTTGGTTCCTGCGACATGGATGATACTGAGAGTGTCAATATTAGCAGTCTCTATCCGTTAGTAAACACGCCAAGTCAAGATGACCTTGCTCAAAGAGTAGAGCCATTTATCGTTGTTTACCTTTTTTGTTACGTTGCAATCAGTACCTCTCGCGCCTTCGCTTCATTACTGATGCTCTTTCTCAATCATGTGGTATGTGATGAACAAAGACGACGGTGTCCTGTGCTCATGGTCTATACCAGAAAGAGATAAGCGCTAGAGTGTTTGGAGCATTGTGTCATCAACAAGTGCACTGTTGGTTGTGAATTGGCGGCGAGAAAATGCATCAGTCATTTCTCGGAGGTTTTGTATAGGTCAAAGCACGTTATTAGTGTGTTCAAAACTAACATCGGCAGTCGACAAAGAGACCAACTTGGTGCACTGTTAAATCATACTTTAATTCATTTCGCGCTTGACGTGGCTGTCAACATACGTAGACAATAATCCTTGAGTGCTGAAATATTTACTATAAAACCCACATGTCAAGCTCACTCCTCATGAGCCTTGGGCCAGATAGTCCTTCTAGCCCACTCACGAACACGCTTTCCAATAAAGTACACAACTATTCCGAAACCACTCAAAACACCGCAGATAATAGCCAAAATATTCATAGCACCATCATAACCGAGAGACTCGATCGAAGGAACAGTTGCATAGCTCAAGCCAAACGAGACAAAACCTCGACCAGCGCAGACAACGAGAAGCAGAGGTCCCGACTTGTTGGGGTAACTGTCCATGACGAAAGTGATACCAACCAGGTTGGCTCCAAGGAAGGCAAAGAAGCCGAGATGGTAGCACGCGACGATGGCGATCCAGTGGTAGTCATTGGGGTTGGCAGCTGCGCGACCGTAGAAGATGGCTGAGATGATGGCGGCAGCAGCTGGGATAATGAGGGTGAGGAGACGGTACTCGGGCTGCAAAATATTAGTATAGCTCAGTAATGATAGGAAAGATGAAAAAAAAACTGACCTCGAAAACACCCCCATTTCGTCGACTCATAAACTTGCAGATCAGATCCGAACCATAACCAAGAATAGGCACAGCAATAAGACAATCAACAATCTGAACAAGTTGCACCCAGCCAAGAAGCTCTGGACTAAAACCATAAGGTGGCATGACAAGGATCTGTGCAAAAGTGGATGCTTGGTAGATGTAAAGACCCAAGAAAGCACCGTTGAGGATAAAGATCCAAAGAATAGGCGGTAGAATGAGAGACTTTCCAACATCCTGGTAGAAGTGGAGAGCACTCGGCCAGTCGAATTTACCATGGAAGAGACGGATATCGTCGCGGAAGGTTCTCTCGCCGAACTTCTCAGGTTGGAGGACAACGCCTTGGCGGGTGGTGACTTGGAATAAGACTTCGTTGGTACCTTCACGAGCAACGTCGCCGTTCTTGTCAAGTCGCAGATGAACAGCTCCCTCTACAATGGTGTTAATAAAAGCTACCACGAGACCGATTTGTCACTTACCAGAAGCATCTTCGGGACGATCGAAACGCGTCTCAGCCAAGAAGAAGAATGACATGATCATGGTGCAACCGTTGATGATGGTCATGATACCGTACCACCAAGGTAGTCCAATGGTTGGCACAATGTAGGTGGTCGCAGTGAAAAGTGCGGCTGTCAAAGTGTTCTGCACACCAACAAAGTACGATAACTTGACACCATGCTGATGAAGAAAGTGAACTTCCTGTACAATCAAAGGTGCCAAAGCCTCACTCTGTCCAGCAGCCAAACTGAAGATGTTTCGGCCGGCAATGTGACTAGAGAGAGAGTTTGAGCATGCGCACCAGATACCAGAGATTGTCAAGAGCAGAACGGAGAAGAGGAAGATGGGTCGACGACCGACGGCGTTGGCGAGTGGCATGGAGAAGAGGTTGCCGATACCCATGAAAAGGGTTGGGTATGTGAGAAGATCGGTGATGCGTTTCGGGTCATCGTTGTGGTAGATTTGGTGTAGTTCGGGGGTTACAGCACCGAGACCGGATGTGCCAAGGACTGAGATACCGGAGTAGAATCCTACGATGAGGATGATCATGTACTTGCGCCAAACAGGCAAGTTCAGAGGATCTGAGAATGATAGTATTAGTAAGAGTGATAGAAAGAGAATTTGTTAGTGTACTTACCCTTGGGGTCAGGACTTGGTGTCGGGATTAACACAACAGTGCCATCCTGGTAAAGGTTGACAGTACCAGATGCGTCATGCGATTCATGATGAGGATCCTTAACGACATTCTCAACGGCATCGACATCAGGCTTCATATTGAAAGAAGATCGTGGCTCAGCCATATTGTCCTTGCCAATTGATATGGAGTTTCTCTTTTCGGTGACAAGGACAGCTTTATATCACCAGCTGCGTCGCAACATCCTTGTCCCTTGTCGGGTCGGAGTCGAGATGCAGGGAACAAGATTGAGGAGTTTTTGGCCAATATTTGTCGACTAGGTTATGATCCAGCTAGTGCTGTAGCATAAAAGAACGACTCCGATTGGTGAGTCTAGGATCGAGACCAGGACAGTTTAGTTCTTGCGGGGGTGGAGCCGAGTCTCCGAGGAGAAATGAATGCGGGGAAGAGAGTAAAAGAGAATAAAATACGCTCCAATCCTCCGATCGGCTCGGTATCTTGATCTTGGCCCAAACACATACTGCAAGCTAACAAGTCGACCCCAGACTCTTGGACCAAGACTCACGTCTAACCCTTGTCCCCAGATTCCATTTTCGTCTGCCGACATTTCATTCTCGTATATCCGTATTTCCCCGCAAGTTGACCTCCGATGCCTTCCCCAATGGATACCGAGGACAGTCCCGGCCACCGGGCCAAGGAATCCAGCAAACGCCGCCGTCTCAATTTCGCTTGCAATTACTGCCGGAATCGCAAAACACGTTGCGACGAGCAGCAACCGTCTTGCCAAGCTTGTATCTCTGCAGGAATTCCTTGCGTTACCGAAGATAGACGCAGGCCGGGCAAGCTGATCAAGCGACGCGAGGCAGGCAAATCAATCGATGGATCATCTGTTGGGTCTGGCAGTCCGTCAGAGTACGGAATCCATTCAGCCACTGAGAATGCAACCACCAGGAGAGTCTCGATAGCGAAAGAGCAACAACCGACGCGTACTATCTCTGTCGCGACTGGACCGATACGCGCAAGATCTCAGAGCCCACGGCAATCACTCAGTAGAGACTCTTCCCATACCGACACCATCAGTAATCCCTTACCTATCCTCAAACAGAGTACAGGGACCACATCTTTCCAAGTCTTGACTGAGTGGCTGGACCTCTCATGTTTTCGGCTCAATGTTCCCTACCATTTCGGCACGTACCCACCTTCAACTGTGAATCCAGCATCGGGATCGAGTGGGTTCCTGTCTCGGCAAACTGTACCCCAGGCACCGGCAACGTGGGACTTTGAGGCACTTTTCGATGCGTACCAGCGCGAGATTCATACATTTTATCCAGTGGTGAGACTGGATCAGGCAAGAAATGAGGCACTACAATCGCAATCAATACGTCTTGACAACGCGTCGCTTCCGCAATGTGATATTTCGTCTCTGAGAACATGTCTGCTACTAGCAGCGGGTGGATGTATTCTCCAATCAGCTGAGCGCCAGTCTTACATGACAGAAGCTCTTACGCTTGCTCGTAACGCTCTGGGTTATCTAATCGGTAACGTTTCTTTCGACACGATTGAAGTTCTATTTATTTTCTCAATATGTCTTCGTCTCAATGATGAAATCACTGCGTCGTGGACGACATTCGGTATCTGTCTATCAGTCGCCCACTCCCTCGGTCTCAATCGACCTGGTCGCGATCGAAGAACCAACCCTCATTCATCTGCTATAGACGCCTGGAATCCAGCATGGTGGGCTCTTTACAGCTATGAGAAGCTGTTCTCTTTTCAGCTCGGTTATGTCTCCAGCATCTCGGATGAAACATACAATGCTCTGGATTTAGAGGCCTTGAAGACGATAAACCCACAACCACAGCACTTTGTCTTATCCATGGCCAAGGTCTTTAGTAAGATGAGCCATCGATGTGCAAGGGCACGACAGCTTGAAGATACAGCGAATCGCAAGACTCTTGAGGCAGCCATCAAGGACAAGGTGGATGCAACCGGCGAATCGTTTCTGATGTTGTCAAACTGGGTGAACAGTCTCCCAGCCGGTTTAAGGTAAGAAGCCGTTATCCTTTTGCGGGCCTTCAAAAAGCTAACTCGCCAGACCTACCTCGGACTTTATGCGACTTCCAGAAGACCCAGCCTTGTCTTCCTTCATCTCGCTTCATTACCACAACGCGTAAGTCTACCTATCACCAATACGCTACCTCAAATAAACCTGACAATTTCCAGTATTCTCATGCTCAATCGAAACTCTCTTCTTATCAGCAAAGACGCCATCCACAAAGCCGTCGAGGTCATCGCCAAGGGAACACCATGGGAGTACACAATCCGCAACGGTCAATCCATGGTTGCCAACTCAGCCAGAAAGATCATCCATCTACTTGCTGATAATGATGACACAATGTCTCATTTATTCGCACCCTCTTATTTCCCGCTTCTTCATGCTCTTTACGTCTTGGCGGTGCATATACTGAAACAGCCGCAATCGCGCATTTCTAAAATTGATCAAAGCGTGAGTTACAATATTCCAGTCTTGTTGGCGGTTGGTACTGACTATAAAGCTTCTCATCACAGCAGCTGACTTGATCCGTTGCTACTGCGTCGGTTTGGCTGAAGCAGATCGCCTGTCCACAGTCCTCAATGGACTTATCCGCGTTGTTCAAGAAGCGATGAAACCAACGACAACCTCAATGGATACCGACCAAAACAACTCCAATTCCACATCAGGTCCATGTTTTTCACAACAAGATGGCACAAACTTGGCGCAGCAACCCAACAATATGAACTTTTCCCAATCTTTAGATCCGTCCGATTCTTCCATCTTGAATCCAGTGGACTTGAGCATGGATGGCGGCATTCTGGACCCATTTTCGGGGCAACCTTTCAATATACCCATGCTACCTGATGAGATTGGATGCGACTGGGCTGATTTTGAGAATTTGTTGCAGAGGTTGGAGAATGAGTCTGCTTTGTATCCTACAGAAGAGGGTATGAGCATAGAACCCTAGTATCAATTGCCGAGCTTTGCTGCATTTTGATGGTATATTTATTACTTGTTGTGACTTGTATTGTAATTATACGCTTCAATTGGGCCTCAGATTGACTCAGGAAAGGCATGCCAGTAGGACTAGCTGAGAACCAGGATGTTGGTCCACACAATCGTCAAAACGTCTGTTGACTCCTAGACGCAATGTGAAGTTTATTTTCAACAGTCAAGTTACGACGAACAGTTCCTTATTTCTTCTCCTGACCTATGTCGCTGATTTTCTGGCCAATTCAGGATAAGGAACCAGCCAGGTACATGGGATCACGTCTGTCATGATTCTTTGCGCTTCGTCTTTACGTGTACACTTGATTCGATTTAATCTGCTATATAACAATCCAAAAGTAAAAACTTAATCATTCCATTGATCCATCATTTATGCAGCAATATACGGAATACCCGTCAACTCAAAACCCCTAGTCGTAAGCTTCGGTGCCTCCCTTGGCTTGTTAGTGTTATAAGGACAAGGCTTTCCATCGCGCATAACAGGAATTCCACCAACATGCATAGCATTAGGCCAATGGGTCGTGCTCTGCAGGTTCTCAAAAGCACCCTTCTTCCTGATCAAGTCCTCCTGTGTAGCATCGGCCGCAGGCATGTAGCACGTATAAGTGCAGAAGCGAGGCTTGTTGCCCTCGGGACTGACGTTGTAGTGAGGAGTGCGACTATCCCAGACGAGAAGGTCGCCGGCTTCTGCGTTGATCTTGACCCATTCGCAGCCCTTGTTCTTGAGCCACTCCATACCCTCCTCGGTAAAACCGTACCACTCCTTCGTCCAGGCCCAGATCCTGTTCTCTTCATTCTTGAAGTCCTCGTGGAACTCTTCACTTAGAAGATGTGCGCCTTTGCAGACAATGAGACCGCCGTCCTTGTCTCCGTTGGGGAGGATGTTGACGAGGCCTTGTAAGCAGCGGAAACCGGGCTTGAGAGGGTCTTGGTCTTGGTGAGGCCAGGGCTTGTTGAGCTTGACGTCTTTGCGGTTGGGGAAGGAAGTGTTGATAGCGTCAAAGGAAACGATGAGGTCCTTTGTGTCGTAGACTTTCTCAAAGGCTTCGACAACACCTGGTTCTTGACGGATACCCCAGGTGAAGCTCTCGTGAGCAACACCGTAGCCAATTATCATGCCTTTTTCAGTAATAACAGGCAGAGTCTCGTTCTTAACAGTGCTAGGATCATCGCGCTTAAAGCCCATACCACCGTTGCTAACAAAATGTTAGTAATTAAATACATCAACGCTGTGCTTGAAGTACTTACAAGTTCTCAAGAAAAGACGTCATCTCTTCTCCATACTGGTCAGCTCGCTCCTTAGGGATAGCACCCTTGACAACGGCGTAACCATCTCTTTGGAGGTCATCGCGCCAATCGCCATAGATAGCGTTGAGATCAGAAAAGAGCTTGCGGGGGCCTGCAGGCTTGGCCTGACGGGCCTTGTTGGCTGTGGGGTTGTCAAACTTGAGAGAAGCGCTGGCGGCTTGATAACTGGCTGGCTCTGTGTTGGCAACCATTGTGATAGACCGAATGATAAGAAAGCTAGGATGAAGAAGCTCAAACAAGTCAAAGTTGATGATGCTAAACTTGTTGTATTGTATTGGAATGATTGACTGTTGAGGAATGATTATTTCGCATGTTCAATGTTGGATACTTATCCTTCCTTCAATCAATGCTCTGGCTAATCGGAATTTGCTGTTTGTGATAACTTGATTCCAGAGTGAGATCGCTTCGGCTCGGAATCTTTTGCTTACCCCAGACTCCGATACCGAGCCGCTCGCCTCGACTTCCCCCGAGCAACAATAAGCGGGGCCGATGGGCCACCGGTTCACGACCTCGGCATCCCAATTACAGACTATCCAAAGCTTCAGAATTTGTCTATATACCATGCTATAATAGACCTGGCCATTCCGAATACAATAGCACTTCACCAATAACATCCTCGTCATATCAAACACACCCATCATGCCTCTCCCTCCTCTCCCCTTCGAAGTCCCAATCGAACACATCAACCCCCCAAAAGTTGGTCAAGGTGGTTATGTCGGATTCAACCCACACTCAGAAACTCTTCCAAAAGGCTGGAAATTCGACCATCCTGATGCAAAGCCTCTGAACTGTGATATCCTCGCTGAACACGATGTTGCGTTCAAGATGAGAGATGGTGTTACGCTATATGCTGATATCTATCGCCCACCGCAGAGTGATGAGCCTGTGCCTGCGATTATCTGCTGGTCGCCTTTTGGAAAGAAGTTCAACGGTCTCATGTCACTGAGTCTCATGGTGCCGTGGAATCTGGGAATTCCTCCAAAGACATTATCTGGTCTTGAGAAGTTCGAGGCACCTGATCCCAACGATTGGGTTCCTCGTGGTTATGCCATTGTCAACATTGACTCTCGCGGGTCAGGAGACAGTGAAGGCGTAATGGCCATCATGGGAACTCAAGAAGCCGAAGATGGCTACGATAGCATTGAGAGTATAGCCAAGCTCCCATGGTGCAATGGCTCAGTCGGACTAGCCGGTAACTCACATCTCGCCATCATCCAATGGTTCATCGCCGCTCTACGACCCCCGAGTCTAAAGGCCATTGCTCCCTGGGAAGGCTGCGGTGATTTATACCGTGAGCAATTCGCCCGCGGTGGTATTTACGCCGGCGATCTCTTCGACAAGCTTATCGTCAAGTACATGCTTCAAGGCCACAATGGAATTGAGAGTTTCCGAGAAATGTTCAAGAAGCATCCTCTCGCCAACGACTGGTGGAACGATAAGCGTCCGGACATGAAGAAGATTAATATCCCAACTTACATCACCGGAACTTGGACAAACACTATGCACGGTATGGGCGCCATTCGAGGTTATCTTGAAGTTGATACACCCCACAAGTGGCTCCGATGGCACCCTTGGCAGGAGTGGTATGATATCTGGGGCAACGAGCAAGCCAACCCAGAGCTGCTGGACTTTTTCGATTATTTCCTCAAGGGAAAGAAAAATGGCTGGGATAGCACACCGCAGGTACGCATGGCTGTGTTGAGGTTTGGTAAGAAGGAACCTCAGTCATATGAGAATATTGTCGAGGAGGACTTTCCCATCCCAAGAACAGAGTATAAGAAGCTCTTCTTTACAAAAGATGGATCACTCTCTCTCGATAAGCCCACAGACTCATCGTCCCTCGGTTACAAGTCTGAGACCGATGATAGGGTCAGCTTCACACATCGCTTCGATAAGACAACACGATTGGTCGGTATGCCTAAAGCAGTGGTATACATGTCTTGTCCCGAATACAACGACATGGACGTTTATGTCCTACTCGAGAAGCTCGATGCCAACGGAGAGGTCATGCTTAACCTCAACATTCCCTGGAAGGGCATCCCCAAGCAATCATTTGAAGAAATGGACGACAAGGAGAAGATCGAAGTTGTAATTTATCGAGGCCCAATGGGCGTTCTTCGAGCATCCCACCGTGAGATTGACGAGAGCAAGAGCATGCACCCGCACTGGCCTTTCCACCCCCATGAAAAGGAAGAGAAGATCACACCTGGCGATATTGTCAGATTGGACATTGGTATCTGGGCGATGGGTATTGAGTATGAGGCAGGCGAGTCAATTCGAGCTATTGTTTGCGGTCGAAACTTGGGAGTAAGCAATTTTGGAAGCTTGGAGCATAACGACAACAAGGGAACGCATAATGTTCACTTGGGTGGCGAGAATGCTAGTCATGTTATCTTACCATTTGTCTGAAATATGGTATTTAGAGCTATAGTATCAAAAGAGAACCCAGTACAGATTTGATATAGCTATGTTGTGCCATTTTGGCCTGATCTTTACCATAGATTGGTAAACTAACACCAGCACCAAGACTACTTGCCCTTCTACCTTGACTATGATAAGCTATGCTGGACAACAAAAATAGAAATGGTATTCAACTACATTACCACCGGTCCTGGCGCATCCCTCCCATTTGTTCCGACTTTATTTGGAATCATCCCCATACTCATAGCCCAATCGTCACGATTTACCTCCTCAATCAATTTCTTAGCAAGGTCTGAACGCCTTTCGTACCATTGAGGCTTCTCGCCGTCTGGTTGAAGGACATAGCCATGCATCAAGAGCTTCTTTGTTAACGAGTTCGCTATAGCCAACAGAGCTGCCGAGCCACCAAGAAGAAAAAGTATCAAGATCTTGCCAAACTGTGTCGCATTACTGACGAACGCTGCCGCGAGATATACGACCATAGTAGCAAGAGCAACGGACCAGCTTTCTGCCATTGTTGGATCTCGAAGCCATTGACCGGAAGTCACAGCTTTCAAATCGTCAACGAGGCCCTGGATCCTGATCCATCTGTCTTGGCTAAGGAGGATCAGGTTATCTCCTCGCGTTTGTCCTTCTTTGGCGCCAAACCATCCTGGTTCAGATCGGCGGCGAATTACAACCACATTAATCAGTCGAGCGACCAATAACATGAGAACGACGCCAAGTCCCCACCAGTCATGCAAGATGCCCAAGAGAACCATCACTGTGACTCCCCACAACGCTGCTGCGCTGTATGCTAATGTAGCAACAACAGATGTATCGGAGATGGGCCATAGAGTAGATCGGGCTTGGGAGTACCAAGATGATTCACTATTGGACCCATCTGCCACCGAGGAATCAATCTTGGACACCTTGAGAGTTGTCAGGTGCCCAGTCTTGCCCACACGTTGCAGGTAGTAGACAGTGGCTGGGTTCTCAACACGGAAGACATACCCCGATAGAATATTTGCACAAGCGGGATACTCGCCACCGTTGAGGTTTGTAGACTTTTGTTGCATGTGTATTCCAGGGCACAGGATCAGGATGTCTGTCAAGGCTGCACTTCCTGTCAAAACTGTTCTTTCTTCAATCGTGGTAAGGTCGGCCAGAGCAACTAGACCAGCCGCGTCCAGTGAGACATTGGGAGTGGCTGGGGGATTCGATGGGCTGAATGAGCGCGGGCTCTGTTGGATTCGATGTCAGAAGAAATGTAAGTCTCATGCCAACAAAAATTTCCTACCTTGAGAGAAAGATTCAAGTACATCGTGATAAATGAGAAAGGTCTAAAAACAACAGTGTGTCAGTTGATGATTTCTGTTGCAAAAGGCTCAGGAGTTCTTAATACCTATGCAGACTGGGCCCCAGAATGAGAGAGATGGTTTGCCTCAAGCCGAGTGGAATGATCAGATCATTATTCAGGTAGCCACTCAGCCATTACCGCTCTGCAAAGACCCAGATCGGGCAGCCGTGGGAGCCTTGTTCTGCAAATGTGTTGCGATTATGGATGCTATGCCGTCAGCAAGTCAAAGTAGCCGAATTAGAGGACTGGGAAAATGCGCATCCCACGCTGGATGTATCACCAAAACCTGAAATATCGATCTGATCTCACACCAATGTGTCATTTGTAAATTACACAAAAAACATCTCGAGTGCGTTTCAGCTCATCGTGCTCGCCGGAATGCATCGGATACAGAGCGGCTGATCTGTCCCGTGTCTTGGCTGCTGATGCGCTCCAAACACATTGCGTTGTTGGTGCCGAGCCTGATCTGACGATATCCACATACGCAATAATTGCAGATAATATTGAATATAATCCGTTCATGATCGGCAACTCGTAATTTCATCCAAGAGAGAAAACACATGTCCTAATTCCATTCGCTGCCTCATTTCACCTGATCTGATAAGATACCATTTTGCTGCAGGTGAATTACTAATGAATTAGAAACAATGTGAATGTAATGAGAAATGGGACGATAGATCATTATCAGATCTAATGGGATAAAAGCCGGTGATGGTCTTGCTTTTTAACTCTACCTTTCCAAGACAATCCATTTCTGTCTCTAGTTACATGGCTGAGGCCTGATAAATAGAGATATTCCAGAACTCTTATTGAAACATACGAATTTCATCTCTGTTGTATCTAGACTTAAAGATTCGTCTTGAGCAATATGGCAACAGATTCTTTACCTGATTTTGTCGCGAAGCCAAAGCCTAGGCTGGATCATCGCGGCTTCCGTGAGCAAAGCAGCAAGGTTGGGGAGGAGAGACTGAAGAAGATCAAGACTCAGTTACTCAACCTTGATGTAGAAGTAGACCAATTGAGATCTGAACAACAAAGATTATGCACCACAGCTTTCAGAGAGCTAGAGGGAACAACAGAACAGCACAGCACCGATTTCAACAAGGAAGTCAACCAAGATGATCTCAAGGAGTTGATCCAACAGGTAGACCAACAATTCGACAAGACAAAATCAGCATTAAAGAAAGAAAAAGCGGAAATCAAGGATCCAGGAGCAAAATCGACCCAGTTTATTCGAAATTTCAGTTCAGTCAAAGAACGAAGAAATCAATCATTGTATCGAAAGGAAAATCGAAAAAAGATAGCTGGACTCAAGAAAAGCAAGCTCGTCGACAACTTAACTGAACTTGAAAACGAGTTGAAGGCGTTAAGAGACGGTAGCAACCTTGCGTCAGGTGAATCCGAAGGAGCGAACAATGATGAGCAGTCAGAGACTCAAGAGAAAGAGGATGAAGAACGGCTTCGACAATTGATTAAGAAAGAAGAAGATCTAGATGCGAGGATAGATCGTTTAAAAGATGACATCAAATCCTTTGGTCGCAATATCAAGAAGCTCAAAGGGAGTATTGAGAGACTGAAGCGACGGATCCAAGAAGATGACAAGAAGATGGAGGAATTGCAAGTGGAGGACGAAAAGACGAAGTTGATAAGGAAAGACAAAGACAACCAAGAGATGGAGGAGATGGAAGATCAAAAAGTCAGGAAGAAGAAATTGCGTGAGCTGGAAAAGCAGATCTGGAGCATGCGTGCGCGCTCAAACGACCCGTACGAGGTACGCTCACGAAATCGTCGCCGCCGCTTTCGACGAATACGGCGGATGATGGAACTTGAGCGAATGGACGATGAATATTTGGACCCTCTATATCTCAGACGATTCCTGATGTCGGAGGATAGTCAGTCAGACTCAAGCGACGAGTCAACAGATACTGAGACACAGGAGACAGTGAATGGAAACTGTGTTCGATGGCTTGAAAGACAAGTTAGCGACTCCCAATCCTTGGAAGAATACATCGAAAGACTTCAACATTATCGCCAAAGACTAGAAGGCCTGGAAAGCCTGAAGTATATTTTGAAGTACGAGACATTTTTGGAACAAGAGTGGCTTAAGAGGCCTGATGGACTACCGATCTTTGACCTGTCACAGCCTGTCAAAGACCATTTATCAGGGAACAATTATCCCGATGACGAGATCTACAAACCTCTTGGAACTGACGAATTCAGGGTTCTCATATTGCCGCCAGCCCCCGACCCATGCTTCCCTCTGGTTTGTAAGCTGGAAAAGTGGTCCATGAAGGACGTCAGAAAAAACACAGCAAACAGAAAACAATACCTCGCGTTGTCCTACTTCTGGGGTCCCGATGTTTGCAATGGAAGAATCTACCTTCTTTCTGAAGATGACCAGGATGTTCCTAGTGTGGACGATCCCAGCCATTGGGGAACTGCAATGAAGAGAACCACCCGGATAAACATCCGCAACAACCTTTTTCGCGCTCTTCTTCGTCTACGAAGACATGGGAGTAACGCTCAGACTGTGTCGATCTGGGTGGACTTTTTGAGCATCAAACAAAAGGATGTGAAAGAGAAGACAGCACAACTCAACAGAATGGTTGACATCTACAGCCATGCCAGCCAAGTTTGCATCTGGCTAGGCGAGAGTGACAGTGACGGCCGCAGCGACAAGGCTATGGACTTCATCCCTAAAATCATGGATTTCGCGATGTTTGAGCGTTATGCTGGCGACAAAGCTCAGGCTAACAAGTGGTATGCGCTCGGTGAAATGATGAGAGATCGATGGTTCTCTCGACGATGGGTTGTTCAAGAGATGGTCTTAGCAAGAGACGCAACAGTTCATTGTGGCGATCGTGCCGTGCGATGGTCTGACTTTGCCGACGCTACCGCTTTACTGGTATCAAACCAGGAGAGAATCAAATCCCTTTTCGATGTCTCTGATTGGCGCGAAGGCCAGAACACACTTGGTTCCGTTGAATCGTTTGGAGCCTGGATACTTCTCGAGTCGACGAGTAATCTGTTCCGACGGAAGCCGGACGGGGGTATCAAGAGACCTATCAAGTCAATTGAGTATCTCGTTACTTCCCTCAAGACCTTTGACACTGGCAATACTCGAGACCTCATCTACAGTCTTGTCAGCATTGCTAATGATACTTCATTCGAAGTATGGCATCATGATAAAGACAATGATGAGGGGCCAACCTTGGCCAGGGACTACAATAAGTCTGAAATTGCCGTTTATCAAGAGTTCACTAAATTCTGCGTCCGATCTTCGAAGTCGTTGGATATTATATGTCGCCCTTGGGCGATGGTGCCCGAGGAACAAGGAACGCTACCATCATGGATTCCTTTATTGAAAAAATCCGAATTCGGTGTACCAGAGGAGGCCTATACCGGCCGGAAGAATGGGGACAATCTGGTCGGGCCGGCTGGATCTCCCACATATGAAGCCTGTGGTAAAACGCAATACGACCCAGTATTTGAGACTCTAGGACCGGCATTAAACCCATTAGAGGCCGAGATTCTCGTTGCGAGGGGATTGAAGCTGGCAAGGATCAACAAACGATCCCCTCGAAACACGGGCGGGGTTATTCTTCGCGAATCTCTTAACATGATTGGTTGGGAAGGCTTTCGAAAAGACTCAAACAGTGTTCCAAGTGAGGTTTGGAGAACTCTTGTAGCTGACAGGGACTTGGAAGGTCGAATTGCTCCACCGTGGTACCAGAGAGCGTGTCTGCGTTGCCTTGAAATCGCCCACATGTTCAGCAACGGCGATCTCAACGTTGGAGAGATTCTACAAGGGCATTCAGACATGCTGCTTAAGTACCTTAAGCGGGTTCAGAATGTCACTTGGAACAGGAGATTCTTCACGGCTGGAGGGGGCGACTTCTTGATCACCAGAGATGATGACCAGGATGGCGTGCAGTCTTCTTCACATCACAGTGACACTTCCTCAAAAGATAGTCATGAGATGGAAGGGAAGGAAGAAACCGCTTTGGAGCATAATGAGAATGGGGAAGCGTACGAAAGTACCCACGAAGACGTACTTGAGCCTCAGAATGAGGACGGAGAGCAGATTGAGAATCATCATGAAGATACTCACAGTGATCATGAAGCGAGTCAGGAAACTACTGAGGATTCTGGCACTGACAGAAATCAGGCTGAGGAAGTTCGTGAAGAAATCAGTGATGATCACCTGAATGGAGGACATGACGTTGTACGACCGGCAGCTGATGTGAAGCACGAAGATGAGACAAGCGGTGACGTGGAGACGAACGATGAAAACGTCGATGCGGATATTATTTCTCAAGAAGTACAGGATGAGAAGGTTGAAGATTCTATGGTTGATGAACAGGAGACTGGCGACAAGCAAGACGATGACAACAACAATAATAGTAGGGAGGCTGGCGGCAATGACGCCTCAGCTGATAGCGAGACGGCAGAGCAAGAGAAAGGCGAGGACAATCCATCGGTCAGTGAAGAGGCAAATGATAAAGAGTCGGTAAAGGGTGACTCAAGCGAACCTGACGTGACCGACGACGACGTGACCGATGGCGAAACAAGTGTGGTTGAAGAGAGTGACATGGAGGAAAGTGAGCGGGAGAACTCTGTGAAAGTCCAAGGCTCTACGACATGCTCGGGACTTTGTCCGCCAGAAACTGAGGACGGCGACATCATTTGCATTCTTCATGGATGCTCTGTTCCTGTTGTTTTGAGGGAGATGCCTGACAAAGGTCACATGATTCTGATAGGTGAAGCCTATGTTCATGGCAAGATGGACGGTGAAGCAATGGAAGATATCACGGACGATGACTCAGAGATCTTTTACATTCATTAAGCGGTATATCAAGAAATTGTCACTATCTCATATGTCTACTAGGTTTGTTTATCCTTAGTATTAGTCAGTTTTTAGCAATAGCTTAATTGACAGAATGTTGAACATAAGCGCATAATTTCTCTACGCTGCCTCGTCTTAAATATGTATGTAATGGTTGAGCAAGAATTCCACCTTGATATATCTAATAACCTTTATTAAAAAGAAACAATAATTAACGGCATCATACTTGGAACCAATCACCAGATCATTCAGTTCAGGACGTAGGATATATAGATGATAAACCAGTATATTAACGGGGTATAAAGTAGCAATCCTCAAGAGAGTTTTCAAGTACAATAGCGATGGTATATTGTGATAAAGTTCATAAAGGAAAGCATTTATGCTCCTTACATGAACTTGTGGAGGGCCCTACGCCAAGCAGGCCATGCAGCAACCTTGGCGCGGTAAGCATTGATCTCATCCCAGTCATGCTCACGGAGACCAGTGTCGAGGTCGATCTTATCAATGGTGAGCCACTGAGGGCGCTTCCAGACATAGCCGATGATCCAGAAGACAAGCACGACAGGGATGGCGAGACAAGCCATAAAGAAATCCTCGGCGTTGCCGTAGCCCTGCTTGAAGGGAGGGCAGACGGCGACGTAGAGCTGGCAGCCGAGAATGACGAAGCAGAGGGTAAGACCCAACCAAGAGCCATAGACACCACCAGCAGCGTGGAAGGGAATCTGGTCAAGGGTACGGCCTTGACGCTTCCAAGCAGAGCGGAAACGGATGTGGCACTAAGGGCGAAAGTTAGTTTCTGTTACAAACAGACGATAGGCGCAGTTAAACTTACAGCACAGATGGAGCCCCAGGTGAAGAGAGCTGCAAGAGCAGAGACGGCAAGGAGCCAATCAAAGACAAGACCACCGGAAGAGGCCAGGACGATGTATGCCAGAGCACCCCAGGCCAGATTGAAAATGACAGACATGAGCGGACGTCCGGAGCGATCAATGTAGGTGAAGCACTTGGGGGCGTAGTCCTGCTCAGCAAGGGCAGTGAGAGTACGGGAACCACCGTAGACACAAGAGACACCGATGGAGACGACTGAAACACAGATGACCAAGTTCATGAAGTCGTCGTAACCGTTGAGGCCAGCATCAAGAGCAGCCAGGACGAAGGGGGAGACACCATCCTTGTAAGGGTTGGAACTGTTGAGGAGACGGTCATCGGTGGAGCTGACGAGCATGCCGACGAGAGTGAGACCAACGATGTAGAAGCTGTGAGATATTAGTACACAGAGTACAATGACATGATGGTGAGATGTATGCTTACAGGGTGATTCGCCAGAAGACCTGCTTGATAGCACCGGGAAGGGCCTTGGCAGGGTTGCGAGACTCAGCGGCAGCAAGACCAACAAGCTCGGTACCAGCGAAAGAGAAGGCAGCAGTGACAAAGACGGCGCAAAAACCACGGCTACCGTTCTGGAAGGCGCCAGGATCATACCAGAGCTTGGCACCCTGGTAGGTGCTGAAATCACCACGAGCGGGACCACCACCGCAGATAAGGATAACGGCGACAATCATAAAGATGATGATGGCAGCGAGCTTGAAGCAGGAGCTCCAAAACTCCTCCTCGGCGTAACCCAGTGTACCAAAGACGTTGATAAAGATGATGAAAAGCCAGAAGACGGTGATCCAAATACCTTCATTGATGTTTGGATTCCAGTACTGCACGGTGAATGAGGCGACAGTTAACTCGAGTGGTAAGACGATGACCCATTGAAAGACCTGCGACAGTTAGTGTTGTGCGCTTGACAAATACGACAAGAAAGACAAGCGAGAGATACGTACGTAGTTCCAACCCATGGCGAAACCCCAGGAAGGATCAATGAAGCGAGTAGAGTAGGTATAGAAACCACCAGAGACGGGGTACATGACAGCAAGTTCACCAAGAGCGTGGACGACGTTGAAGATCATGATACCGGCGATCAAAAAGCAGATGAGGACAGCGCCGGGGCCACCCTTGGTGAAGGCACCACCAGAACCGACAAAGAATCCAGCACCGATAGAACCTCCAATAGCAATCATATGGAGATGGCGCTTCTTCATGGAGCGATCGAGTTCGACGACACCGGTACCGTAGTCACCTGTAGAGAGAAATGTTAGGCGCGTTGCGATTAAAGCTAGGGGGAGATGGGGAGAACGTACGGCGCTGGAAGGACTTGAGGTTCAGACCGTTGCGGGTCATAAAGTCATCCTCGCGGAAATCATCACGGACACCCTCAATGTCGCCAGTGAAGACATCCTTTTGGTGGCCTGGCGCGACCTCGTGCGACGGCGGCGTGTGAGTGCCAATGTCGACCTTTTCCTCCTTGGACGTCATGGTGGTGATTGATCTCTCTGGAGCAAAGATCAAAAAGGCAGATCAGAATAGAAGAGTTGGCCCTTTTTATTGGGAAAGGGAAAAGATTGAAGAATTGCGACCTGACAAGGGGAGAGTGAAGCGTGGGAGGTGGGACAGTTTTTATGTTGTCTCGGGGAAGGAGAGAAGGTCCCTTCTCTGTGGTACAGTTGGCGCGATGGCAAAAAAGGCAGGAGATGGGAATTAACTACAGATGGTGTGGGCAGGAAAGGGAAAGAGTTGTCTCGTCTCTTTGTTTGCCAAGACGCGATAAGCATCAGTTGCATCGGGACGCCTCTGAAGTGGTGGCCAAGAGTAGTAGAAGGAAGCTGCCAAGTAGTTCTAGATGAAGGGCAGATGAGGATTTGGCAGTTGGAGTTTAAGACAAGCCTTGGTATACAGGGATAAAGATATAGTCACGCATATTTTATTGTCTATTATTATTACAGCACATGAGGGCATATCGAGTCTCCTTCTTGACTGGATTCATCAGTGTTGATCGTGTAAATACAGAGCGGGTAGGCACAATCGGAAGCTGCACCTGGCCCGTGCTGAATATCTGCCTCGCCTAATCTTAACCGGTCACCCGTTAAATTAATTCCCCAGCTTAATTCACTGTCATCCAGAGCATTGGCTTTCGGCTTTAGTGATTGGTCTCCTCCCCGCACTTCTTAGTGGGCAACGCGTGGTGCATTCCTCGATTCCTTCCTTACAGTACAACTTTGTCTCGCCTGCTCCAACGGACATAATACCATGAATGGAAGGTGCAAAAGATCGATCGTTTTCGGTTGGAGGATGCGCGGATGGCCCTCCGTCTTGGCGTCCACCCATGTCATGTCTACCGTGCAATAAGCATGCGATGGGTTAGGTACGGATACAGTACAGGAGAGACAAAGGATTAGCGGGGATTAGTGAGTGAGCTAAAACAACAAGCTTAAAACGCTATCACGAGCTTATGTTGATCTTGGGATAGACAGTGACGTCTGGGGCTTGAACAGTTATTCCGCTGTCGCAAGAAAAGACAACCGACGGCAAGCGCTCCATCTCGGCTCAACACCAACTAAATACGTGATTGCCATGTCACATTTGGGTCCTTGGCTTAACTACCCCGACAGTCATCTCCAAGATTGGCCCCCTAGCTTGGCAATCAAGCTGTCAAAACCCGGCGTCTTGGGAGGCTATGCTACGGTGAGTGTGTACTATGAGAAAGGGTCTGCCAAGCTGATGTTGGGTCTCTAGAAAGGGAAGGAGATTTGTTAATATTGCTCTTGGCGCGTAAGAGGGACTGTCTTTGCATGTGAATTGCCTCTTTATTTGTTGATGTGTTTGGGGTTAATTTGCTGATATACTTGGCCGTGGTATCTAGAGTCGCCTCGATAGCATGACATGGCCTGTTTATCTTGATGGCCCCATCACCATCACCATCTCCACCTCCATCTCAGATAACCGCAAACGTTAATAAACCTCAAGATAAAGTATCTCCCCAAACCTGGGGATTGCGGGTCGGAAGTGGAATTCATTATGTAAAGATATTGAAATGACGGTGCAATGGAGCCGTTTCACTGGCGTTACCGATGGATGTTTAATTAAAATGGTGCACACCCAATAGGGTAGGTGGTAGAGCGGGCATTTATAGCGCTGCACTCACTGTAAATCCACTGAACAAGTCCCACCTGTCGGCGCATTCAAATATCGACAATGAGACACCTCGAATCAAAACAAATCATCATTCATTCCTTTCGCCTCCAATTTTTATTTGGTTCAATCATTTGCCCCCTCACAAGCAAGACAAAAAAGACCTGCTTGTTCTTATCTCTTGGCCAACTCTCCAAGTTCCCAACCATCCAACGCCAAGACAACCGCTGATCTTGGCAATGATACAGTTCGAAAAGGACAATATCCGACATGATACATCGAATACCGCATGGGGAATGGTCCGAGGTTATCTCCAACCGCTGAGTCTCATCTGACCCAATAAGATGACTCCCAATTAATCCTTCTCTTCTTGGCGCATGTCTTGGCTGTCGGCCGCACGCACTGACGCTCTGACCGTTGGCTTGAAGTGCGAGGATCTTTTGTGCTGCCAGCAGCCACAAATCAACCATGACCTTGTTTTTTTGCCGTGACTAAGAATAATCTGAATAGGGACAGAAACCGACACGACGAGTCTGGGGAACCAGTTTGCGGGGTAAACTTGACCTGGGGAAACGTGGCAACATGTATCCATGGATGATGGATCACAGTGACTGACAGACAAAGATTATTTGCAACACTTTTTGGACTGTCGCCGTCAAAATAAAGATGGCCTCTACTGATCAGAGACATGGTCATGTCCCTGCTGTCATAACTTAATTCTTGGCTTGCCTCGGTTAAGCTAGAGCCCTTCTGGAACGAGGCACAGCACCACCCAGGTCAGATTACTGTCACCAGTCACACAGCACGGATAAGAGACACGCAGGTGGCTGCAGCCGATAACGTGTTAGTTTCGCATTTCGTTATCTAAGGACACAGCTGCAAAAGAACCCTGGTCGGGAGCCAGCTAAGGTATCCTCAGCTCGCGAGCCTTTTCGTCGTCCTCGTCGAACGGCGAGTCGGATCGGTTGACCGCGTTTCCTTCCAGGACCGGTTTGCCTCGCATTTGCGCCCAGACTGTCTTGTACACGGGCTTGGCGAATAGCGCGTCCATGTCTTCGAGAGTGATACCTAAGGAAAATAAGTCAGCATGGAACAATTCTGGAAGCATTTGTAGAACTTACCCTTTGTCTCCGGAACGAAAAAGAGTGACCAGATACCCATCAAGACGAGAATAGACCCAAAGAAGAAGTAAGCTCCATAACCAAGATCAGAAATCATATAAGGCGTCGATCGCGCAATGATGAATGAACCTAACCATGTATCGGCAGTCGTAATGGCGACACACAGCATACGGATATCGAGGGGAAAGATCTCGGAGGCATACGTCCAAGTGATACCTTGCCATGTCGCGCAGATAATGATGGCGTTGATGTACACACAAACAATCGCCAAGTATCCCCAACCATCACGGTTGACAACACCAGCCGCCGCAGCAGCAGCAGGGTCAGCCTTCATGACATAACCACCAATGTACAACATGGGGATACATCCAAGCGCAGCACCCCAGATGAGACCCTTGCGACGACCGACCTTTTCGACAACCCAAAAGGTAAACAGGACCATACCAAGTGTCTTGGAGATACCGTAGAAACCAGTGGAGAAGAGCTTCAGCGAGGTACCAGGAATACCAAGACTCTCAAAAATGCGAGGAGCGTAGTAAGTGATGATGTTGACACCAGTGAAGCTCTGCAAGAACATGAGTGCCATACCAATTCCCATACGGTTGCGCACGCCCTTCTGGAAAAGCTTCATAAACATTTGTTTCTTGCTCATCTTGTTGGTACTGCGCTCTTCAACCTGCGCACGAATATCACCCATCTCTCGACGGATATACTCATGATCAGGTGTCATGCCACGGATCTGTGACAAAATCTTCTCAGCTTCCTCAAAGCGATCACCTCTCGCCAACCAACGCGGCGATTCGGGACACCACAGCATACCCAACGCAAGACCAGCACCGGGCAATAGCTGAAGACCCAGCGGGACAATCCACTGTGTCTTGGTATTGACATCGATGGTGCGGTCGGTAGCGTAGTTGATCCAAAAGCCCAGCATACCACCGCCCTGGGAGGCGATTTCGAAAATACCAATCAGACGACCACGGATGGACGGAGGGGCAGTTTCGCTGATGTAGACGGGGACAGTGAGGGAGGAAGCGCCGAGACCGAGGCCTGCTACGGCACGGCCGGCGTAGATCATGTTGAGATTACCGTTGGCGGCGGTCATGAGAGCGCCGCCGAGGAGGAAGATACAGGCTGCTGCCATGATGGTCTTCCTACGGCCCCATTTCTCAGCAATGGGGAATGTGCACAGGGCACCGAAGAAACAGCCAGCCTGTAAGTGTGTTAGATCGAGATAAACTTGGTGAAGCACTGGAGAGAGGCGTACCTGAAAGGTGGATACAATGTTTCCCTGGATGGTGTCGCGCTGTGTCTTTTCGACGAGGTCAAGGCCAAAGTCCCTCATGAAAGAGGTCAATGCCATGGTACCTCCAATAACAGAAGTGTCATATCCAACTGTACTAAGTCAGCATCACATCTTTACTATCTTCACAGCTCAACTCACTGGCGAGGGCGGACATGGAAGCCACCGTGGCAATCAGGTGGATTCGCCAGTTCCGCACCTCAGGCGGATCATTGGTGCCCGACGCATGAGTATTCCAGCCCATTCGATTAGAAACGAGTAAAGAAGTAGTAGCAAAAGCTTTGATGAAGAGTTATGTCTAAGAGACAAGTAGAGTAACACAAGATACGAGACGTGCAAGTGTCTGTAACTGTTGTCCTCATGAGTGGGGGATACGAGGCTTTTTAAGCATTTATTTTACGAGTAGTTACTGTAATCGCTTTTGTGTCCGAGAAGTAAAAATGTAAGAATGCAGCTTTGAGTGGTCAAGATCGTCGCAAACCGTTGTGCCTCCACTGGGGCTTCCCCGTGGGGTAACGAGAAAACGAGGGTAAGCAGGGTCGTGTTGGAGCTAGTCAATGTTACAGTGAGAGCTTTGAACTTGTTCTGATCATGAGTGTGTCTGCTGTGGGGAATGCCAAGACGATAAAGGTGAGGGGAAGTTGGGATGTTCTCTTGAGAAGGTTGTGCTTTTCCGTGGTGAGGATGATGGTTCGTGAGGATGCGGGCGTTGCCATTGCAATGGTTGATGACGTACAGGGCATATTGCCAACCACCGAGATGTAATCAACAACCTCAGAAAGATGATTCATTGCATTCATTGTCAATATCTCCATACCAAGTCCTCCATGCACCGCCAAGTACACTCAAGCATCAGGGTCCAAATGCCAATTTCCCATAAGCTCTTTACGATCTACGATACTCACTCCGGCCCGCCTTGTAAAGTTTAGCTGCCGAACAAGCTTTAGAGGTAAACTCGACCGTCATTGAATCCCCGTCATTGGCCACACGACTCGGGGTCGGCGAGCAAATCTATGCGCCGAAGCATCCTTGTGCCCCCGCATGAATCAGTCGATTGCTTATTGTCAATGCCACCCTGGGAAGAGACTAACCTTAATTATTATGTTATTTTAACGAGGCTTCTGTTTCTTGATGTGTACTGGATATAGATCCTCCATTTAGAACGAGGAATGGGGTAATAGTAAATCCCTCGGTTTTAAACGATGCAACGTTGAATGCTGATCTTTCTGTCGTTCGCTCAAGAGGCCTCATTCATCTTGCAGCTAACCAGACTGTCAGACAAACACAGCTACCAAACGTTCTCTTTTTCGTACAGCCTACCATCCTGCAGCTGTCCAACATCCTCGTTGATACCGGAATAAAACGGAATGGAATCCTTACAACGTAACACTATTGCATCTCTGCAACACTAGCTTATACTGTAAAGTTGTGGATATTGATATCCCTTGTTGTTGTCAAGCTACCCCGGACCATCCACCGAAATAAGCTTAAATCTCGCTGGTGCCAGTAGAGTTCTAGCAAATGGTCAACCTTGTTCCGAGTGGGCTGTGGAGATAACGTCGGACGATCGGCGTTTAGAGAAGGCTGCCCCGCGTACCTGGACCTTTCGCCGTGGAGAAGGGTTATCTATCCTGATGCAGTGACATGTTGCCATATGATCTAGAATTGTGGTTTCGGTTATGTGTTTCCGTTGATGAGTCACTGATCAGTCATTTGTTTTGAGGTTTTATAACCTCGCGCTTCGTGATTGTGTATTTCTTCAAAGTAGTTGAACATAACGGTTGATGAGACTATCTTATCGACTGTCCATGTTAACTTTACTTTATTTCGGGGTACAGCTCCAATCTCAGCTGTTGTATCTCAGCTACAATCAGTCTAGGTTTCCCCTCATTCCAAAATCTACTAATTATGCCCGTCAACATAGTCTCGGCCATTGGGGGCTTGGCATGAGATAGTTACCAATCGACATCCCATACAAAACCACACTAACAAAGAGGCGGCGCATCTACAAACACTTTGAAAGCGGCGAACTTACATAGTTTGCGCCCGCAGTTATGCATTTCGGATGTAGAACTTGAGACCTTTGCAGCGCCAAGGTCTGATGGATGTTCAAGTAGTTTTGGGCCGTTTGTGCATTCGTATCTTGACAACGACATCAAAATCCGGGGAAGCGTAAATCTTTGTATAGTGCACGGCTCTGCTAGTTTGGTGGGTTGATATCCGCAAAATCTGGGGTTTCCCACAGGAAGGAACTGCACTACCATTCAATCAAAGTCCAAGCTCAAGGATATCATCCCGGAGAAAGACAATTGTTTCCAGTCTCGTTTATATTAACCTCAACTGCTACCTAGTTATTAGAGGCGATATCTGCATTATTGTCCTTATTGTGACGGAGATTGATATCCGAACCGTCTTGCACATTCGATATCTCATCCGAATCTGAATTATGGCTTTTTCCGTTTTGCTTCAACAAAGACTCAGTCGGAGCTGCTTCCCGTGCTTCCTTCTCATCATCAGGTTTCGAATCGACAGCGAAGAACGTAGCTTTATCACCATCTCCCTCCAAACCCGTCCCTTGCCGTCTCAATATCAGTCGAACATTTCCAAGATGCTTCGACAAAGGCTCAGTCCCTGAGGTTTCAGCAGTGGGTACAACAGTGTCAAGATCATGATTCCTTGTTGTCCGAAAAATTGTCGAAAAGGAGTTTGTATACGATGCCGAGGCAGTTTTAATGCACAAGAGTCCATAGATGACGACGATGAACGAAAATAGTACGCCTATTCCGTATGCGATGAACAGATTTCGAGGCTCATATGAAAAGGCATTCTGTGCTGAGAATCGTGTAATAGGACCGTAAGATGCTGCAGTATTATTTTGTCTATTAGATCTTGTCAGCCAAACCTCCAGTCAGATGTGGCCTTTACTCACAGAAACTCAGAGTTACTGAATAGACTTATTGTGACGTTTGTAAAAAGCTCCTCTAGCGTTTCACCCATAGGCATGTACTTGATTGTAGACTTTGGTTTCTCATAATGGAAAGAATGCATATCCGGAGACTCGATGAGGGTGGTAATCCCTATTGTTGTGCGCTGTGCTGCGGAAACGTTATTGCCGATATTCCATGTTGCACCTACAAGCATTGCTCCTATAGCATTCATCAACGAGAGGTAAGCTGTGACAGGATTACAGCTGGGTAATTGCTTCTTGAAACGACATTCTCCAGCATCCAAAATTGACACTCCGTTCTGTTTCTCTATTTTGTATTTGATGTCTTGTAAACCGTTGTCGAATGTAAAGTTAATCGAGTATGACGAATTGTAAAGCTCACATTTCACCGCGTTTAAGGCTTGCCCGCCAACTTTGTTCGGTGTGAGAACATAGAATGCAGCGGGCATTGTCTCGCCCGATTTTCGATCCGGGTAATAAGCAGTCGTATCAAGAGTTGGTGCTGAATCAACCAGAGACCCATTCAACACTCTGTACAGCCCTTCGATAGCATGTTCTTCCCGCGTTCTGATATTGGTAGGGTTATGAGAAGTAGCATAGGGATACGGAAAAGACGGGACAAAACCGGCATATGTCACGTTCCCATCGAATTTGGAATAGTCCGCTATGATCTTGTTTATGCTGTCTGTAAATGTGCGGTTCTTGGGAGTTTCGCATGAGATTGAAGGACCATAAAAGTCGACTGAGTATGAAGAGTTGGGAAACGGAGCGGCTATGTTTAGGATAAACCCTAGTGTTGCGACTGGTAAGAGTAGCCTGGAAATATGGGGCGTGTGAGAGATAGTTCTATCCTCAAGCCATGAGCCAAACCAAAGACTTCGATCGTAGTCGATATTCGGAATAAGCCTGTTAACCACTGTGATATTTGGCTCTGATGATATCTCTATGCTCAAGGTGGCTGGTGTGATAACTGCAATTAATGGAAGAGCCCTTTCCAGATGTTAGCAATGGATCGTATTCACATCAGATATCTCATTTACCAAGCTATCAGAGCCACAATCGTAAGAGCCGGCGCAGCAGTCCATAACTCCAAAGTGGTCAAATCCCAAGCATTATGCGAAACTCCAAATAGTGAATTAATACCGTTGATAGTAACAGACTTGGATCGCAACGTCCGCCAAAGAATCTGTACGTATGCAATGCCTATTGCGGCCGATAATAATGTTCTGACAAGAAAGGCCATTCCAGTACCGATACGTAAAAACCATTCTTGCTGATTTTGGCTTTGGACTATTCGATCGTTCAAATAATCGTAAAATAAGTGATGGCCTATAGCGAGCGCTAGTCCTAAGAGTAGACTCCCTGTCATCAGGATGAGGGTTGCTTTGTGGCGCGCCATTCTAGCGCTTCAGTCGTTGTGAAACTGCTCCTACCCCCCAATTGGGTTGGAAGTATCAAGTTATTAGAGAGAAGGAGAAATGCCGTGAGAACTAGTGTCGAGAATAAGCATCTGACAGGAACAAGGCTCTGTTTGGCACCATTGCCAATATAAATAAGGAGTGGGTTCTGCCTTGCGCTACATCAATACAAGACCGGGTAATGATCTTCTTTGAAACAAACCGGTTATTGCCCCTGTTATTTCCCTACGTTAGGGCTGTGCGCCAACAGTGGAAATGACTGGCCAATATACTACTGTACGTTGCCAAGACAAGCTGCATGAATCCTTCGGACAAATCACTGCTACCTGAATGTGACGTCAAGAGATGATAAAAAGATGCGTTTAGCTATAAAGAGAAGTGTTCAACTCGGAGGTCTAATTGAAACTCTTAATAATTCTTCCTTTAATATTTTTCTTCAGGTTATGGTTATCGAGAACTGTACAGACTGAAGTGAAGTATCGTCATCATCAGCAGTGATTTATGTAGGTAGGCACTGGCTCAGTACCCGGTTTATATGCAACATCATAACCAGGTTGGTCCACAAGTGTGGTTCTATCGTCGAATACAAAAAGATAACAGACTTTTCGAGTTCTCTGATAGCCGATAGCCTCACAATCGCTCTCCAGAGAGCATGCATCTATTATAGGTAATACACCATGTATCTGCCTCAACTTGACCATAACCAGTCGCTACAACGATACCGACTGACCCCAGAAGTGAGGCTATTAAAATGCGGCTCTTCATAGTTTCTACCAAGATACAAGAACCCGGGAATGGAATCAAATAAACTGACAGGAAACTCCGATGCTTTTAGGTACAGAAATGCAATATTCTATCTCTTGGTTTCACTGCTTCTATTGTTAATGTCTCTGTTGGTAAATTACTGGCTGACACTTTCTGCAGGGAGATATCTTTCAGCCCGCCACGATGAACCGCCACGGCAAAAGTAGATGGAATTTGAAGAATATTTCCCGGATTGCAAAGTATTGGCCATTCCGCCGACCAACAACCGTTTTCAAGCTTCTGGAATCCAGCCCTGCAGCCATTAGCCCGCATGGGCTGTTTACCAGGCGATGAGACATCCTCATTACGTCGATCCACTCTGAGGATACTAGAATTGAACTTTAAGGCTTACTGAGCAGACCTTTAAATAATGAAATAAATTACTTGTAATAGCAAGTACGTTACAAACTGTATTTTCCTTCCATATTAAATCTTGTGATAAATCACTCCCACTTGGACTTGTTCTTCTCAACAAACTCCTTCCAAGTAATGGGCTTCTCGTCGAGCATGTCCAAGCTCTCCTTCAGATCAGCTCCACCATAGTAACCAGGGTCCTCCAAGAGCATCATGTTCTCTGTCAGTTCGTCCGCAACAGCTGCAGGAAGGAACGTCTTGAATACGTCGGCAGGAACCTGGTTGAAAGTGGCAGGCTTGCCCACGACTTCGCTAAACTCGGAGATGATTCTGTTGGGACTGTAGTAGTCCGTGGCGGCAAAGACGCGCTTGTTGAGGGTGCCGGGGAAGTTCTTGATGGCAGCCTTGACGAATTTGCCTACGAACGTTAGTATTCTATCGAATCATTGATAGTAGTTGATGAGAACTCACCCATATCGCCTTGGACGTCAAAGATAGGAACTTGAGTCTTATCACCATGACCAGGAAGAGCCCAAGCATAGCTACCATCCTCATTCTTTCGGATCGAAGTGAAAAGGTTGGAAGCGAAGAAACCAGGAAGAACAAAAGTAGCAGGCACGTTGATCTGTCGGATATACTCCTCAATCTCAGCCTTGCCCTCGAAATGCTTGATATGGGTCAGGCGCCCATTGCTAATCTTCTTGGTGTCAAGAAGCGACGAAAAGACAAGCTGTTTCACGCCTGCAGTCTTGCAAGCATCGGCGACAGCCTTTCCTTGAGCAATCTCGCCATTTCCGCTGTTGGTTTCCCAGTAGTTTGTCACGAGGAAGACAGTGTGAGCATCCTTAACGGCTGGAGCGACTTGTTCAGCTGTGTTCATGTCGGCCTGGTTAAAGTCAGTTTGAGCTTTTAGATGAGTTCAATCGGAAACCTACAGCGACAACTTCGACACCCTTCGAGGCGAGCTCTTTGGCAGCTGGCTTGGAAACATCACGGGTGATGCCACGAATCTTGAACTCTTTGGAGAGAGCGGGGTCGTTGAGGATGGCGCGGACGACTGAACCGCCCTGGTTGCCAGTAGCACCAAAGACAGTGAGAATCTTGGACATTTTGGATGAAGTAAAGTAGTTTATGATTGCTGTTGAGTTGTATTGATGTTCAAATAATATGAAGCTGATAGTATGAGTTGATAATGAATTGACTACTGGATAGCAAAGGCGAGGTTCTTATAGTAGTAGGATGACACTGCCCACAGTCATGGCTACAGACACATGCAGCTTCAATTGGACGCCTCGCGCGTTGCACAAGTTCCGAAAGCCACGAATGCCATGAGTAACCCTCCTTCCCGAAACACTCACTTGCCCTTAGCAATCACATCAGAGGCTGAATAAGGACTTTTCGCATACGTAGTAAGCACTATCAAAGGACTCGGCCTCGGGGAATGCCAAGACATCGAGCTGCAGCCCTGATTAGATGGAGAATAAATATCATTGGAGGGATTAATTGTTAGTGACAATATTTATGGGGATGGAAGAATGACAAAGCAACTTAGTCAAGTTTGTCGTGCCGCGCGCGCAAAGGAAGACAAGCGAAATAGGCTCGGGAGACGATATGATTACCGCGCGCGAGAATATCGAATTTTGTTAATTAATGGTATTTAGCATTAAATTGCCATGATTGATATGTCCATCACCATTTTCGATCGAAATGTCGAGGCCGTGCCAGAGCTGTATACCACTCTCAGCAGCTGGTACCTTGCTGACCATCCATGCACAAAGCAGAATCGGTAAAGTCACTAGACAGAATGGAGAAAGAGACTCCACTTCGAAATTCCACTGAGGCACTTTTCATCTCATCAGTCTTACATGCCAATGTTGGTACCCAACCCTGCATATCATAAATTTTATCTTGTGATAAGATCTACGCCAGGCTTGTGTATTACAGGTTGTCCTTTCATATAAGGATGAGTCTATGTCATGTCTGTCAAAAAGCCTTGCCCTCGTTCCTAACACCAGATGACAACCAAGGCTCAGTCACAGCTTCACAGCCAGATATTTTAAATTGGTCCGAAAGCCTGTTCGACGGGCAATGGATACTTACCCGCGAGTTTCTATTACACGCCTCATGGGAATCCTTGAAAACATCAATAAGCCATGATTGTCCCCTCTGCTGGACCATCTGGCGGTGCATTCGATCTTCACCAATCGCGTCTCCAAACGATGAAACAATAGCGGGCTTTAACGCTCAAATATTCAACCTTGCTTGTGAACCCAATGATGCTGCGTATACATTAGACATTCGCCTGACTGGTCTTGGTCTCAATATCAAAGACCTACGACTAGCTGTTTGGAAGACTACCGAGAAGTGGTATCTGGGTAGGTCATCAAGTGAGACTTTTCAACATATTATGCTTACAGGTTCTGACTAGACACTGAGAAGGCATTGCCCATCGCTGATCAACATACACCTGAGTCCGTCGCTAAACTCGCGAAACGGTGGATCAATGTCTGCGAAGAAAAGCACCCCAACTGCTTAAAGCAAGCTTCGCCACCAGACAGTGCGAAAATGCCAACTCGGCTATTATATCTAGGGGACATCGATTCAGATACATGGCGAATTCATGAAAGGCCCAAACACGTTCCATATATAGCGCTTTCCCATCGATGGTCACACGAAACACCCACACTGCTCACCAGTAATTACTACAACTACTCTGACTGCCAACCAGACAGCGTCCTACCACAAAACTACCAAGATATCGTCTCAATCTGCCGTCATATGGGTATTCAATATCTCTGGATCGACTCCCTCTGCATCATACAAGACGACGGTGGCTTCGAATTCCGCCAAGAAGCACCATTGATGATGGATATATACCAATATGCTTTCCTCACATTAACAATCTGCTGGGGTTTTCCAGGTCTCAGCGTTTTTCGCAAATGTCGACCTCGAGGTATACCCCGGCACAAACCTACCGTTTCCTACCATCGGTCAGACTCTGTATCTCAAACAGATGGATACGTGTTTGTCGAGCACAGAGATGCGTCAGACCTACAAGTCGATGTGGATCATGCACCGCTCAACAACCGCGCGTGGGTCCTACAAGAGCGCTGTCTATCGAGGCGGCTGCTCTATCTTGGAAACGAGCAGTTGTACTGGGAGTGCAACGGATGTACAGGCAGTGAAGTCTCTCCTGACCTCCACTGTCCTGCCCACAGGAGAGCTGATACAGGACGTCAGTCAATGGTGGATCTGACAGGGCCGGATAGAGATACACATTGGAGTTGGGTACTTTCGAAGTATACTGGATATGATCTGACGTTCGAACAAGATAGGCTTATAGCCATATCGGGTCTTGCTAAGCTTATTGCTAGTAAGACTGGTGATAGTTATCTTGGTGGCATTTGGCTTGAGTCTTGGATGCAGGACCTCTTGTGGGAACCAGCTACGGGTCCTGACTCCAAGCAGAGGGTAGAAGATATCAGTGATTCTACCACACGGCGAATGCCACGACCGTCATGGTCATGGTTAGCATTTCCTGGGTCGGTCATGTCTGGTCGCATGATTAGAAGAGGCCCAAAGATCTCACTCACAGCTCCCAACTCCTATCAGTCAAAGGAATTAAAGCCATTAGCTCTGCTAAGCCAAACCATTGTCACCCCACCAGGGAGCGATCCTTTTGCTTCCTTTGATCGAGCAGTCCTGAGGATTAGGGGTCTGCTACTACCAGTGAGATTCATTGGAACTTTGCCCAATATAGGCAAACCATGTTACTTCCGTCACGAACATGACGTTATGTCTCCTGCAGCTGGTCTAGACTATATGCAACTACAAGCATGCAACCAAAACGATGGGATGTACACTCCTATCAGGTTTTGCTTCAGCACAACTGTCGTCTTTTCCTCAAGGTACTTCCTTCTCCCGCTATATCAATATCATTGGGCACGCGGCTTTGACGACCCGGGTATTAAAGCTACTTTGGTATACGGACTTGTGGTTCAGGAGGTTCTAAAGGAAGGTAGCCGAGAGTTTGTCAGGATTGGAGCCTGGAACGAGGACTTTTATTCATCGCAGATCAGCCCTATCATCAGTAACACGATTGTCAAACACGGCGTTGGGACGCCTTCTGCTCTGAACTATGAAAGCCGTACAGCCGATGAATCCAATTTTGACTCCAAGTTTGGCAAGTATGGAGCAGCCACTTCTTCCTCAACGGTAGCATTTCCTCGAAACTTTATCGACAAGCTCTTGCGTGGGTCAAGTACTAAACAACTCGGCGGCAGTATTGGCTCTGCAGGATCTAAGACTTATGCGACGGTTCAATGTTCACTATTACCACATTTTACCACGGCAGAGTGGGTTACTATCTCATTGGTATAGCTACTTATTAAATTTGAATCACATCGACAATGCATCCAATACTTTCACTCATTGTTATGCGAACGTGTTAACTAAGCTGGAGGCTATGATAACATCGTTGATTAAACATGCTTAGTCTTTGGGAAGTCCAGTATCGGGTTAACGGAATTAATGGGAAAACAGCACATCTCGGGTGTTTAACGATTCAAGAAGTTTCGTAATAATTACGAATACTACTGCTAAATATGTCTCAATATGAACGTTAAGAACTTACAATATGTGTCCATAAGATCCATAGGAGTTCCTTACCTCTTGTACTTCTCTGTTTAGATCATGCGAGTAGTCGAGCCCTCCGTCTTCTATTTTGAACCGTCCCAGCAGATCTTCGATATCTAAAACGCCCGGATCATATTCATATTCAATCTTCACCATTGATATCGCATCCTTTCTTAAAGACAGAGCTTTATCATACCACTGCCCAAGGTCTCCCACGTGCTCCAAATTCCTCTCTCGCGAATCCATCAATTCAACTAAGCCTTGAAACAGCTGTTGATCAATGATCTGAAAGCGCTGTAAGACCTGTTCATCATTACGAAGGACAACGCTTCTCAAGGAAATCTTGGGATCTTCGATTTTGCTCCGAATGAACTGAACTTGGTCCTTTAGTTCGGCTTTGTCTTGCTGCGGTAAGTACCACAACATCAAGTCCAGCAGGTAAGCCACATTGGCTGAGAAACCAGCTTTCTTGCAGATGTCCCGACTGGAATAGGAATACTTTGACTTTCCCCATATATACAAAACCTCCTTCCGCCATAGCATTCCATGTTGATCAATACGAGGACACTTTCGTAACATCTGTACTGCGATTTCCACGACTTGAGGCGGTGTCGCCCGTTTTTCGCTACCAGCCTCCCACATGGTCCATTGTGTATGATGAAGAAATTCCCACAAAGCGGTGGTCCGCCTTCCAATCTGCGTGTCTGAATAATACATCGATATGTATGACACAGCAGCGGTTGGGTCAGCGCCTTGTGAAAGAAGCGTCTGGACTTCTGACAATGGAATCGCGCTTCTGTTATCCCATTGTATTTCATGCCACGGCATACCTTGAAGCACGCCGGTAGCCTCGTTTGGATCCAAGTCTTTTACCTCCAACTCGAAGATAGGCCTGATTGTTGCGACGATCGACGCAATTGGAGGCGGTGGCCATCGTCGAAAACGACAGGCCAGAATCCCGTTTGCATAGAATGTCTTTATTATCGACCAAAGATCCATCACTTTCTGTCTATCTCTGTCGGAGCGTTGGAGGGTTGACAGTCTAGGCAATAACCTGGTAACTGTGGTACTTTCACGACGCGCATCAAAACCAAGATGCAGTATTCGCAAAACGCCAAGAACACCATAAACCATCAACACTTCCATCTCGCAGTCTGACATTTCGCTATAACTCATAATCTTTCGGCCTGCCTCTGTACCGATAAGAAAATCATATGCTGTGCGATGAACGAAATCAATCCTGTCGCCGATCTTGGACAATGGGTGATTGGGGGTCCTAAAATATGGCGTAGAGCGGTAGATTTCCAGAAGTCCAGAGCAATTTGTAAGAATCTGATTCTTTGTAGTTTCGCAAAGCACGTTCAACATTTCATAGTCAATGTCTTCAGTAGCCGTGGTCAATACCTTTCGAATATCCGGCCGATATGCACATGCCATCCTAATGACAGTGAGTGAATTGGAGTGGCGAAATCCAGCGCAACCATTGATTGCTTTGTCGTCCTTCATAGATCGAAATCCGACCATAAAGTGCATATATGTGGCTGCCGATTTCCGGTACAGTGGCTCGTCCTCGCCTAATCTCTTCCACATGTCGTAGTATAGGTCTTCGAGTTTTTCCGGAAGTTGTTCCAGGCGCGACATCAACATTTCCTCTGAGTCCTTGTTCTTTATACCCCGTATAACACTCTGTGTTGCAAGGCGAACCCAGAGGAAAACCCCTCCTGCTTTTTGCAGAAGCTGCTCAACTAAATTCGAAGAGAGATCTGGACTGAATGTGAACTTGGTCTCGAATTGCTGAAGCCTCCCGTGGACCCATTTTCGCATGTCCGGTGCAGTCAAGTCATGCAATTTGAGATTGGGCGCCATATCCAGCTCTTCTTTTAACCAGAGCTCCGGCCGGCTAGTGACGCAAACCTTGACTTTTGTAAACCGCTTGAAATCCGACAGTATCTTTATGATAGCGTCTTGCCCAGAGTCGCCAACGAATTCGTCAAGGCCATCGATGAAGATACACAAGTTCTCATGATCCGTTGCCAGCTTCAAGACCCGCAGTAAAAGGCCATTCAGCTCTTGAACTGACCAATCATGATATGACTCTTTCGACTTGGAGATCGGGAAGGAATCCATTGTGCAGCTAGTAAGTTCATCTTTGCCTTCCAGAAGTTGATGCAACAGAGAACAGTAGAGACCCTTTATGTCGTTCTGCAAAGATGTCCCGATCTTCCAGAAGAAGTGCGAGAGTATTCGGTTATTGGTATTCCACTGCTTTAATAATGTTTGGGTGACCTCCATGCTTGCGACATATTTGACAAGAGTACTTTTGCCGGATCCTGGTTTTCCCTGAATCCAAAATAGTTGCCCTTCTGATTGCAGCCAGTCTGCAAAACTGCACCAAAGCTGATCTATCTCCTCAGAACTTGTTTGTTGCTCGGTAGTGTCAGATGAACTCTCTATTTTGCCGTGGGCCGTCTTCTCGAATGACTCCAATATCCTGTCAAAACAGGCATCTTCTGGGTCAGTGATAGCGTTCATTCTCTCCTTCATCTCTTGAAATCTGAAGCTTCCGAGAAACCGCTGGCGCTGAGATGATATAGTCTTTCGCATTTCCCAATCCTCAGCCTGCGTCGTGATATGAGCATTCATAGAATCCACAATTCGAGTAACTTCATTGGTGACGTGTTCCCGCGTTGTCTTTCCCTCGTCTTGCAAAAGATGCTCCATCTTTCTGTGGCCTTCGGCAATACGCGAAATGAACACCTTGAGGCTCCGGTCGAGATTGTCGAAGTCTTGACGCTGTTTTAGGAGGCCAGCTTCATTTTGGTCGCTGGGATCGTTGGTGTCAGTATCATGCACCGGACGTTGAGTGCACAACTAACCAAATGCGAGTGATCAACAGAGTCTGCATGGTCTCGGTGTGTCGACGGAGACTGTTATCAAGACTGTTCATCTTATTTTTCTTCCAGAAAGACGTAACTCCACCGCGAGCTGCGGAAATTATATTGCCTTTGCCTTTCTTGTGAAGTTCAGTGATCTTTCTTACTTCATCTAAAAGTTCTGCCGCGGCTGACGTGCATTCCTTGGCAACATCGATGAGACATTTCTCTTCACGCGTAGTTGCTGCCATACAGAAAGCCTTTGTGCGATCTGCCGCCTGGATCATGGCCGAGGCATTTTCTTCGAGGATAGAATCAGGAGTTTTCTGACCACGGTATATATCCTTGCAGAATCGGGTCGTTTCGTGGGCGAAGCTTATGGTCTGGAAGACAGTACATGCCATCCCCAATGCCTCAAAGCCTGACATATTTTGTGGGGCTGAACTAGTCAGATATCTTCAAAATAAGAATAAAATGTGCCCCAGACAGTAGGTCAGTACGTTTTTACTATAATAGGTTTGGCAGTAGAAGTTAATTGACAGTAATGTGACAGTTGTATTTAGGCAGTTGTGTCGATGCCCAAGTTGAGTTTATTCCCCTTATCTCCGCAAGTGCTGCAGTCACGTGAATGCGCGTGCACGGCCACATGCTACCGTCATCCTGTCTCGAAATCTCATCAAGCTTCTTTGTCAAGCTCGCGCCCTTCACAATTCTTTTTTTGTTTTCTTTCGCGGCGCGCGCAAAATGTCGAGCATGGCCGAACCTCAATCTGACCAAAGCGAAAATGAACGGCCAGTCGATAACTCTCAAAGCGAAAATAATTCAAGCGACGACAATGAGTCCAGCGACGAGAGCTCTGATGATTCTGACGGCGGAGGATTACTCGACACCATGGCCGCTGACGGCAGCGATTCGGAGTCCAGTGACGATGATGACGACGAAAATGAGTACCAGAGTCACTTCAGATCAGCTTCAACCGACGATTACTTTCCTCAATTCTGTCGATTACCCATAGAGTTGCGCCACCGCATCTGGGAATTGTTCTGCCCTGAACTTTGCGCTCGCTATCGTGTTCTCGACTTCAGTATTTCCTGGGGAACGGCAAGACATCCCGAATCGGACAGTGCTTTTGTATGGACCGTTCGTGAGGGCCTCGCGCTCGAGGACCAGACAAAAAACCTGCGCACAGTCTTTGCTGTCCACCAAGAATCTCGCGCCTTTGCGACAAACGCTTTTCCCAACACCCTCGCCATAGATTCTGGCGCTGGAGATGCCATTGTTCCATTCAACCAGAAATCGGATGTTGTCCTTGTCAACGGCCTTTCTTGTCCTAGCGGGAGACATATCTTTTATTTACCCGACTTTGCGAGCGAAGTCAAAAACCTTGCTCTTGGCGGGCCTGCTATCTTGGACAATCTTGGCGATTCCAACATCCCCACAATATTGAAGGAGTTTACCCAGCTCGAATCATTTTACGTCAACGTTTCCAGCACGGATTGCCAGAAGTCAAGCCTGCAATGGTGTACGTCCGATTTGGTCAACCACTACCAAACAGAAACATACGAGAGACAGCCTGGCCTGGGAGAAGACTTGCAGTTCCTATGGTGCTGGCCCGATTTGGAGCGACACCCCGACTTTGCGAAATATCAGATCAACAGAGATACATGGGACAATCTACCGGATAGCCTTAGCAGAAGTCTGGAGAAAAGAGGGATCAAGGCTTGGCCTATGGTTGCTTTTGAGTTTGAGCGTGGACTGCGAAGGTTCGAGTTGCTACAAACACTTGGACCTGACTTTGGTGACGACAGCGACGATTCGGACGAGGAAGAGGATGACGACGGTGATGATGGCCCGGATTTAGATCAATACGAAAGCGACGGAATTGACGACGACGAGATTGTGGAGAGGTACGATAATTCAGATGACGAGGGCATTTCTTTAGCCAGCGGGTCGCCAGCACCTGCACGACAAGTCCACCAAATTTCCGACGACGAGGATGATGACGATGGTGCGGGAGCCAACTTTTCCGAGCCAGAACCCGAACCCGAATCTGCGCCTGTGCAACGTGGTCGCAAACGCCGCGTGGTTTCTGACTCGGATGATGAAGAAGAAGAGGATGTCCAACCTTTGACAAAACGCGCTAGAGTTATCGTTGAGTCCGACGATGAAGATGACGAGCCACAAGTTTCCCAACCAGAGCGAAGCCAAAAGCGGGCAAGGGCGGTGATATCCGACGACGAAGACGACGATGATCAAGGCGGCGTCTCAAGACAAGACTCAGACAACGGAGGAGACTCCTCCAGCAGCGAAGAAGAAAGTGAAGAGTCGGATGAAGAAGACGCGCCACCCGCAAAGCTATCTTTGGCAGAACGTCTACGTCTCCACCGCGAAGAAAACCCTGTCGACAATGAGGATTCAGATGGTGATGCCAGCAGCAGGACTGCAGATGAAGACAGCGAGGACGAAGAGGACGATGATGAGGAGCGCAATCCATTCATGATGGGCATGGCCGATGAGTCCGACGGAGAAGGAGAAGATTACGACGAGGATGATTACTGATTTTAATATCTCACTATTTTACTTTTCCACTACTGCAAACAAGCTACAAACAGAAAATACTCTAAAACTAGATTAAATGTTTAATACACGATAGAACGTCTTCCAGCGATGGACTACAATCATTTTACAAACTCTTCTCGCTCGCAAGAAGCGTCACAAACTGCTCAATCCTCTTTATTCTCGTCTCTGGCTTTTTCGCAGTCTCCAACCTCTGGATAAAAGCATACTTCTTTGTCTTTCCCAACCCCGCAAAGAAATCCCCCGCTACTTTGTTCTCATCCAATGCCTTTTGAAAATCATCAGGCACAGACGCGTTACTACTCGACGAATACGCCCTCGCCCACCGTCCATCCTCCCTCGCCGCGTCAATCTCAGCTTGTCCAGCAGGTTTCATTTTTCCCTCGGCGATAAGCGTAGCAACCTTTTTCACGTTACGCTGCGACCACAAACTTCCCTTTCGACGCGGCGTGAAGCGCTGGATGAAATGCGTTTCATCGAGGGCTTTACGTTGACCGTCAATCCAGCCGTGGCAAAGAGCTGTGTCGAGGGCTTGGTCGTATGTTATTGAGGGGATTGGGGATGATTTCTTGGCGATTTTCAGCCAGAGGCCTGATGGGTTTGTGAGGTGGTTGTCGGTGAGATAGAGTTCCCATTCTTGCGGGTTGGCGAAGAGGCGGGTTTGCACCGGTGATGATACGGTTGAGTGGGGTGTAGGATTAATTGGAGGCGTTGAAAGTTGAATACGGGTTAGCCTTTTAGCGGCAGAGCGAGTTTGTCTTGACATTTTGGAAGATTGAGACCAAGATGGAGTAATAAAGACAAATGCACAAAGATGTTGGGAGACTGAAGCTGACAGGAATCATCACCGTGAATGGCGCTAAACTAAAACTATTCACAGCACCAAGCTACAAACACAACCAAATCTAATTGAAATAAACAAGTTACACTATTGAACAGTGAAGAAGAATATCTATATTACTTTTAATTATGAAAAGACGCGTCTTTCACCTTCTATAGCAAGTTGTCGCGTTGAGTCATCACGGTGTAGGGTAAGTCTGTCGCGTCAGTCTCGGAGAGAACAGCGGATTACAGCACGTGATACAGCAAAGAATCGAAACTCAATGCAGCGGTGGCGGGGACAAAGTTTCGACATCAGAACACTCAACAGTTGACTATTTGGTCTTGATATCGCAAAGAGTGTTTGAAAACGATGCCAGTGGCCAAGAGGCCATGTCTTCAATGCAAAGGTTAATATAACTGGCTGTCAATTGGTAATTAGAAAACTGACAGTTTTTAGATAAACATGTTAAATGTAGATACACCAACTGAAACTACAGACATATGAGACGAGCTAATGGGTTTAGGTGATGAGGGTCAACCTAGATGTCATCGTTGTATCGTCAAGAACTTGCCTTGTGCTCGACCAGCCAAAAAGACGGTGTTTCGCAATTCATCATCTGGACCTCTGACTAATCAGACCTGGGTCAACAGCGAGGTCAGAGATTGTAAGTCGAAGCAGTCAGTCAGTGAAAACTCATCTACAGAAAACTGAAAACGACATAGTTGCCAGTAGTCCAAGGAGTCACTTCGACGTAGACAGCGGCACATCCCCGAGACTCACAGCAGATCACCATGAACCATCATCACATACCCACAGAGAACAGCCCTCTTTCAACGACAGTATAAGAAACAACCATCCGATTTATCCGACTACAAACACACCACAATCAACTGGAAACTCACCAAGCTATCCATCATCGCCCTGGCAGCAAGGAGCCGGTCGATCACCCACGGATCAGCCAAGTGTTTCAAGTGTCTACTCCGCGAGCCATGATCAGCCATCACCCTACGGTGCACCGCATGACCAAACCAGAGACCATGTCCCGTCTCCAAGAAGCTATCAGACGTACGGTTCTGTGGAAACGACGAGGTTTCCGCTCCAAGATCCACAGGAGGCGTGCTTACTAAGATATTTCGTGGAAGAGCTTTCACATTGGGTATGCCTCGGTAATTGTAGAGATATCAAAACACACTAACATGATAAGCTGGATCTTTGCGACGAGAGAAGGCATTTCCAGCTTGTTGTGCCTATCAGAGCTCGACATCACCCGCCGTTACTTTATGCAATATTCGCGCTATCAGCCCGGCATTTAAGCCGTTTACCAAAGTATAAAACGCCACAAGGGATATTATATCAAGGACAGTTGCTACCAAAACTTACACCTCATGATGCAGTAGAATACACGTTAAAATGTATCCCTGCGCTCCGGGACTTTCATACTATTCAAGATGACGAAAAGCTCGAGAGTATAATAGCGACAGCTGGTAAGATTACATTAATGAATCATGTGTAACACGGCCGCTTACTCAAACATCAGTCATTCTCCGTCAACTAGAAGAGATCGACGATGAAGAAGACAGCAGCAGCGACCACTCCGAGCAAGAGCGGAACAACCACGGAAAAGAAGCCACAACGTCAAAGCCTCAGGTGAATTTCTTGGCCATTATCGATGCGGTCCTGAGAAGCCCACCGTCACGGACCCTGTTTGGCCGCCGATCCCTCATCCAAGCGGCATACTGGATGGCCGTTCGCCAGGAGCTCTACCACTCGTTCACGAAACGGCACCCGCCCAAGATGGTTCTAGACGCGGAATACGGTCTCGGCGCGTCAAAAGCGAACAAGATTGTCTTGCACACGGCACAGGTTGCAAAGTGGCGATGGGCCGACGGGTCTGAGCAGGAGTGGTGTGCGTTATTCCCGCCCTATTATGCGAGATTAGACTTTGTGCTGACTGAGAGTTAGTGAGACTGCAAAAACAGGGCGAATTACTTGAAGAGGAAGCGCTGAGGGAATACCAGCCGTTTTACGTGCGTCCGGCTGACAGGTCTAATGGGGAGATCTTCCCGATTATCTGGTACTCGTCCGCGCTCGAGGTGACAAGCATGCAGCTGTGCATCATAGCCAAGATGGTTCTCATGGCTGAGAATCCTTTTCTGGGGTGCGTACCGAACTCTAATTTTAACATTTACTGACGCAAGTTATAGAGGAAATTTATCAACACGTGCGCAATGGAGAGACATTGAGAATCAGGTTCGACAAATGATACTCGATTTGTGCGGTATTAGTCTCTGCCATCCAGGTTGTCCGCCTGCCTTGGTGCATGCTGCATTCGGGATGGAGTTATATGGAGATTTCTTCACTGATGAGTATGAACGGAAAGCGCTGAGGGGCGTTGTTGATAAATTTCGTGATGCGAGGGCTTGGCCTGTCCAAAATCTGTCGAGGATCTTCGAGTAGGAGGCCGCGTTCGTGAGAATGGATTACTATTCATGTACGTACCTGACGCCGGCATTCAATTTGTCTAGGTCCTTGGCAGCGGCATTCTCCAGAGTTAGTCTAAAACTAGCAGAACGGGAGGAGAATTATCATCCTTGATCACTGTATAATACACGGAATTGTTCATCCAGACAAAGACAAATTACGAGAGTGGTAACAAAACTGGCATTACCGGCATCGTAACATGGTGTCACGCTAGATTCAACTGGCCTTGTAAGGGTCTCCGACATGTTTCGGCTCTGCGCTGCTGATCCTTCCCCCATGAACAGCTGGGCACAGGGATGAGAGGGGAGGGTTGTATCTCCGACTCGGCAAGATCGTGATAAAAGTGGCATATTACACACATGTCAGCCAGTAGAGTTAAAGAGTTATTCGATCTTAATCAGCACCGTAAATTCGGGGGACTTGTGTGATGATTGACGTGTAACCCTGACTTGTTTGCATGTTTGCCCGTCTGGGCTGAGCCAACATTATGCGACCCTGAAAGTTTGCAGCGGTACCTGTTGCGTCAGCCCCAAGTTCAGGCACAAACAGATAATTCTCTCCAATAGCGCACGTGTTTCTTTACCCTCTGTTTTTTTTTTGGGGCGCATGGAGCGGAAAATAACCCGTGAGTTGTTTGATGTTGCAATGCCGATCTCTCTCCACGGTAATCTCCTGAACAGCCCACAAGGTGCTACCAAAGCGCCGGGTGCACCGCTCCCGGGAGAAAAGGAACATCATGTCGAAAGAGGCACACTGCATCCGAGGACGGATATTCAAGCATTTAGGATAGCAAAAGATAAAAACGAGTTTTTCTTTTGTACTGCCATGAACACGTTTCCAACGTCTCACTGTGTGTTTGAGTCAAACCATTGAACGGGACCTGACTAATGAATGTACGCTCTGACTCTACTGTGACATGGACTACCTTGTTCCCGCGTGGGAGGCCGTTACGCATAAAAAGATCAAAGAGAGCATTGGGCAGCAAGGAAACACGATGATGAGAGAGTTTGACGCCGGTGTAACCCAGATGACTGGTTCAGATAGGGTTATGACGACAAGACTCGTGTTGATCACCGTGATCCTTCAAGCGGGTAATTTGTTTGGTACAGCAGCAGATCTTGTTTTAATTTGCACTGGCAAGCCTGTGTTTGGTAGGCGTAGGGTATTGCGCGTGGGCTGATCGTAATTGAGATCTGCCAAAACCCAGACTGGGGTCTTTATTTGTTCATGACAGGGCTTTAGGTGCGGACCGCGTTGACACGAAGTGGGCATCTTTGAATGAGGGGGAGACGAAAAAAAAAGAAAAAAAAAGGAAAGGAAATGACAATGACAAGAAGAGATTTGAGACATGGACGGATCACGGAACTGACAATGACAGAGGCTGGCTGGAAGATACAGTGGCTCAATTCTAGTGGACCTTTTCACTGTAACTGTCCAATGTAACCTGCTGGATCGACTTCAGCTGTTCGTTAATCGCGTTTGCGTGGAGATGGGGATACGGGGATGATGCTTGAACATGATGCAACCCCCGATGGCTTTCGCTGTTTTTTTATTGCTTTTTGTCGGGACAAACATTTACATCGATCACAACGATGATCAGATCTACTTGCTACAGTATCGACTCGTGTTTCTTTGCCCGCAACCAAATGTCAGTTCAGAACCTTATTCAGGTGTCGGGCCAGGAACCAACGGTGACTAGTCCCCTAGGCCACCCCAGCCATTAAATCACGGTGGATACAGGCGCCCAGTCCAGTAAAACATGCATTGTAGTAGGCCTCATTGCCTCCCTTGGTTCTCTGGTCGTGCAAGGGAGATGGATGGAGAGACATCATCCGACGCAAGGGAGGTTGATAGCAGAGAGTGGTGTTAGTCACTGTCACTTATCACCATGATTCAATCACGTCACGTCAATTGTTGTACCTAATCTTGCTTGGTTTGCGAGGTACTTGTTTGTAACAGCTCAAGACACGACCCTTCATCCCGAGTTAGCAAAACATGCACACAGACATTCAAGTCTCTTGCATCGTTTCACAACTGATGCAAACAAAGTTCACTAGTCTAAGTGGCTGCCCGTCAGAAAAGGCTGGACAGTTAGGCCATTCTTGGTCATGGCTGCAGGGAGACATAAAACGTGGCCGGTGACAAGACAAGATAACAAGGAACAAAAAAAAGAAAGTAAGAAACAAAAAGAAAGAAAGCAAGAGAACATGTTCATCTGATCTTTTTGGTTGCTGCAAGGGCGTTTTGGCCGTTTTTGCACAAAGCAACGGGCGACAACTTGAAGGTGTGCTATGTCACACAGACGATCCTTGCTTGGATTCAACGCTGTCTCATGCACCCCCTTGCTGAAGAGGCAGCATGCAGCTTCTCGCCCAAAAAGAAAAGACAGAGACATGCAGTACCTGTCACTTTGAGAATCGGACGAGAAAACCGTCCATCACAAAACAAAGGAACCGGTCTGTTCGCCCAGGGTCCATTATCTACACCTGTCAAACCGCATTTCATTTTTCAGTTCAGTTCCCTCATCTACCGTACCTGTGTTTAGTTAATTAGTCTACGGTAAAACAGCACGTCCCTCATCTGAGCACCAATTAATTCCGAACTGTGGGTAGACCAATCGGGACTTGCAAGGTTCTCTACGTCCAGGATCACACAGTTAGCCCTACCTCTTGGAGCAAAGATCAACACAGTGAGATCGACTGACCCCAGTAAAAGGACTGCGCGCTAGCAGCTAGTGATCTGGCTCCCGGAGCTTACACACATGTGCAATTGCCCCAAGTCTGTGGGTGTTGCTGCAAGGGATAAACAGTCACAGACAGACGCTCGACTCTTTTTTTCTAATCTCTCACACACTCTCTTTTTCTTTCTTGGCCGTTCATTACGATCTCTTTATCATCTTCTTCCCCCTTGTCCATGATGGACTAGTTCATCTTGACTCTAGTTGACCTGATCTAGTTAGCAGAGAGACACCCTTCCCGTCCCGCCCGTCAGTCAACCATTATTTTGTGCAGTGTCTATCTATCACTGTACACTACATAATACGTCGTCATCTCCGCCTCGCCCTTTCATTTGTCTCCCCCCCTCCCCAAGCTTAAGTGCATCTCTTTGTACTTTGCTTCGAACCACCCCGACCTCGAACATTGTACGCTTCCCGACATCGTACATTCCTTCCAACCACGTTCATTACAATACAACAAGACTATCTATACTTGACTATATTATACTTCCCTTTTCTCGAACAAACATCGATCTCTACCATCGTTTCTTTATATCATCGTTCCAACAATGGCTTACGACGCTAAGCCGCAGCCCAACCTCGATGGGTTGGGTATTTTCTTTATCATCTGGACCTTTATCTGGACCTTCATCGTCATCGGCGGCATGGTCTTTCTCTGGCGCCGTCGCGACATGCCCATGCTTCGAATTCGAGACCTCCCACTTACCTTTGTCGCTATCATGATGCTCCACCTCTACTGGGGCGCCATCCAGACCGGCTATGTCTACTTCCCGCTATTTACTCCCGAGGGAGAGTATTGGATCATGAGTCTGTATTTCCCTATCGGTATTGCTTTGTTTCACGCCTCCAATAGTCGCTTTTTGCATGTCGCCAAGCAGCAGAAGGAACTGTTTGCTTCGGACGAAAAGGCCTACAGTAGGCCTCGTGCTCGACGGGACTCTTGGCTTGGGAAATTCCAGGCTTTGGATTATACAAAGAAGATTCTTGTCACAATTGGATTCGGTATGACCATCCAGGTATGCATTCACCCTCCGTCACGACATTACGTGGACATAACTAACATGAACAGTTCATCCTCACAATCATCATGTGGTGCATCTCCAGGAAGTTCCATCACAGCTGGGGTGTTGTCGGCACTGAAGTCCATCCAGGTACCAAGGAGTACGAAAAGTCTCAGATTGGCAAAGGTTGGGAATGGTAAGAATACTCCCCTCATCAATGGCTTTTAATAACTAACATTGTACTGCAGGTGGCCTTCTGTATTCTGGCAATTTATCTGGGCATGGATGGTCGCCCCTTACATCCTCTGGCAGTCGCGTGGCATCAATGACACGCAGGGATGGCGCACTCAAACCATTGCTTGCTGCATTGCCAAGTAAGTCTCCCTTGACAAACAGTAATTAATCTGAACCACACTCTAACCAAGACATAGCCTTCATGCCACTCCTATGTGGCTCGTCGCCTTGTATGTCCCAGCTATGGAACCTATTAACGCATACTGGATTCCTCCCCAATGGTAAGTCCAAGCCACCTACCTCAATCCCTCTTTCATCCAGACTGACATTTACTTTGTACAGGCTTGCCATCTCCATCATGGCCATTGAGATCTTCACCATCTTCTGGCCCTGCTGGGAAGTCCTCCAGCACCAAACCCTGCGACAAGAAACTCTCGACTCCATCGCCCAATGGCAGCTCAACAAAAAGGCGGTGACGCATGGTGCTCAATCTGTTGCCACGGGATCCACGACTGTTGCTGCTTCGGCTCTCACCTCTTGGTCCAAGGACGGCTCTGTCAAGAGCAGCGCTTCAGGTGAGAGTATTCTCACAATGGAAGCTCTCGAATATGTCCTTGAGCGCAACCCCGAACCCCTTCAGCAATTCTCTGCCCTTCGCGACTTTTCCGGCGAAAACATTGCCTTCTTGAGAGCCGTCGCTGAATGGAAGTCTTCATTACCGCCTTCCGTTCGCGACCCAGAGAAGATGAAAGAGCCTGATGTTCAAGAACTCGTCCGCGAACGCTTCAATAGTGCTCTGCGCATCTACACCAGCTTCATCAGCTCGCGCGACGCCGAGTTCCAGATCAACCTGTCTTCCCAACAACAGCGCAAGCTCGAGACTGTCTTTGAGAACTCTGCGCGCATCCTCTTTGGCGACAAGGGCACCGTCGATCCAGCGCTGCCATTTGAGACATTCCAGATGACCACGACAGCCAACAAGGTCAAGTCATCTGCTGCATCAACAAACGGTTCCGAGACAGGCATCATGTCCACAGAATCCGTCAACGACTCTGGAAACCAGAGCGACAAGGCTTTGTTCTGGGGCGACATCCCGGAAGGCTTTGACGCGACCATCTTTGACGACTCGGAGGGCCACATCAAGTACCTGGTGTTGACCAACACGTGGCCCAAGTTTGTCAAGGACCGACGATGCTCAATTGACTCGAATGATACCCTGGAAGCTGGAAACGGAATCCCTGCCGGTCGATAGAATGGAACAAAGAATGTTATGGATTTTGTTATTGGAGTTTGATGATTACAAGTGATTCCCTGTTTACACTTCGCCTTTTTATTGGGAAAGCTTTCTATGTATCTATTAATGCAACCACGACGTACTGTCAATTCTTGAATAATGAATATTCAGTTCCATTATGCAAGTTATGCAGAGAAGTGAATACATCAGCCGTCTGCCCATATGTATAGCTCGCCAACTGCCGTCCCTTGTTGCGATGCTTAGGAAAGCCACAGCGGCTCGTTTGCGAGGAACCGTCCACCAAATCTTGATTATCTAGCGGATAATCCCGTCTAGCCCCCCTGTAGCGTCAACGCCACGGCGTCTTCGATATTGAATTCTGACCGGGCCGGTGTGAAAATTCCCTGTCAAAGTATATAGGCGACGACCTGCAAGTTTAATCACATCCATGGTGAGATGTTGCCGAAATTAAATATCGTTTTCCATCAAACAGCGTGGAAGTGTCAGTTGGTGGCGTAGATTCGGTTATTCTTTTCCGTGGGTTAGCAAGGGAGTTTTCCTTTGCACCCGCGCGAGAACCTTGTTCGGGTATCAATTGTTCTTCAGCCACTCTGTTTTATTGCCCATTTCTGGTAGGAAGCTTGCTGATCATTTCGCCTACTTGAATGGTAATAACTACAGTGTCTTAGGTATACGGGACAATATCTGTGTCGTTTATTACTTGAATTCCTGATTACTGATAGAGAGTGATGTTACTGATGTATTGAGTAATCTAGATCGTCGGTACATACTGACGAATAATCTTCTGATGACTCTGTATCATTGACATCAAGTTTCGAGCAAAGGAGAACACTGAAGATGATCTCATCACAGGAAATGTCTTTCCCTCGAAGACAAGCCCTTCGTCTGACAAGAGATGACGCTGAATCGGCTAGTAAAGTATCAAAGCGGTTTGGGGTTAACATCGGATGTGCAAATGGGCCAAGTTTTAATATCTTTGTGTTTTGTCTCAGAATGGCCTGACAAATTGGAAGAGTTCAGTTGGTAGCGTAGTCATAATTATACAGAGACGCCATCAATACTAACGTTGCGGTGTGTCATGAGTGTATGGGACTAATATGATTTGCCAAGGCTGAAAGGCCAAGCGAGAAGAGAAACAGTTAGTGTTCATTCGGTTGCCTAGAGTATAGCTTACCATATACTTCTGCAAGTCAACTCAAGGAAACAAATTTAATCTTTCCCTTCACGCACAACAATGATTTACCCGAACTCACGCTACCTAAACGCCTAAGCCAATAATCGTATACTTATTCGTACCGTGATATTAACGCCAGTCTCAAATCAACTCCTTAGACTCCAGTAAATGCTTCATCTCCGCCAACGCAATAGGTTTTGTCAAGAACAAGTCAATACCACTCAACACTGCCTCCTGCTGAGCATCGCGCGATGCCAAACCAGTAAGTGCAAAAATACTACACTTTGGAACCGCACACTCAGCCTCGAACGTGCGTATATGGCGTGTAGCTTCAAACCCGTTCATTACGGGCATGGATATATCCATAAACACACATTTATAGCTCGCCGGGTTCTCTTTGTACTTGGTCACAGCCTCTTGGCCGTTGGAGGCGGTGCTGTACTGCAGTTTCAACTTTTTCATAAACATGACGAGCATTTTGAGGTTGATGGGATTGTCGTCGACGAGGAGGAATGTTTTCCCGGCTGATTCTGGGCTGTAGATAGGATTCGACTTCTCTGGCGGGGTTGTGAGAGGGGAACGAGGAGATTGTTGAGATGAGCACCATTCTGAAGTTGTCGGAAGATGCAACCTGGGGCTATCTGGTCTCTCACACTCGGCATCTGGCGGCGTTGGTGGATCTAATCGTACTTTCAATGCTCCGTCTGTAGGGAAATTGATACCATTCGGGATTATCGAATCAATCAACTTCGGCCTTGGTGCTTTCTGGCCTTGTTCCAAACGGGACAAAAGCCTCTGTAGTTTTCGAGGTCCAACTCTATAATAAATTAGCGCGACGAATAAACAAGACGCAGTTCAAGCATAGGGTGTCTTACGGTCGGTGTGTGAAAAGGACTACGCGGTCACCACCTGGGCTTCCGTCGTTCGCCTTTTCCATCTCATGCTTTCGAGCAACAACAGGATCATCGCAGATGACTATCAGCGACGTCGAAGTATTTCCTTGTATAAGCAGCTTCTTTCTGTCCACAGAGTGCTCATCACAAAGCACGACATGAGGATGTTGGTGCTGGATATCTGGCATCTCCACGATATGTGAGCCCAACCAATCTCGACAGATAGCTAAAATGCAATCTTTCTCGCTCATCAATGAATCCCATCCAAGAATGGTGGTGTTCTCAGCTTTCGAGTCCTGCAGCCCTACGATAGAAACCCTTAGTCCCTCAAGACCTTTGTTTAAATCTTGCTGCAAATCTGTGTGGTTTCCCTCGGCCATCTTGTCAGTTAGCTGCAGAGGCAAGGTGACGCGCACAGTAGTGCCAACAGAAACCAAACTCTGAACCTCGACGTTCCCGCCAAGATTCTCTGTGATGCGTCGGACTATACTCAAACCCAATCCGGTACCGGCATCCATCATGTTTTGCTGAGTAAACGGACTGAAAAGATCATTGGCGAGAAATTCGCTACTCATACCGCAGCCTGTGTCACTGATGGTGAGTGTAACAAGACGCACCGAAACATCGTCCGTTTCTGATTGTCCGACTCGGATGTGGATGACGCCACTGGACGTAAACCGTAGCGAGTTCCCCAAGATGTTCATCACGATGCGTCGAATTGCGCCAGGCTGTACGTGAAACCCCCATCTGGGGTTGGGTTCGAAGTGGACGACCAATTTGACACTGCTACCGGGCGTTCCTAGTGTGTGTTTCTGAAACTCGTGTCCTACGTGCACACTCTCTATGACATCCTCAATCAATTGCGGGAGGTTAACATCAGATACAATGCTCATCATACCAGCCTCCATGCTGTTGGTCCGAGAAGAACGAAGCACACGACTGTCCACGTTTGTATGAGTATATCCAGAGCCCTTCTCAAGTGACGTTGAGAAATGGTTGATCTTGCTCCAGTCAAGAATCTGATCGATAGTGTCAAGCAACGTCTGACTGCAAGCCTCAACAGATAACAGAGCGTCGTTTTGGGACGAGTTCAGCTTGCCAGAACGTAGCACCCCAGTGCCGAAGAAGATACCATGCAGCGGGGAGCGTAGTTCGTGGGAGATGGAGTCCAGGACATCCAGTTTGGAGTGTTCCACCTCCCGCTCCTTAATGAACGACACTTCAGCCATGAGAACTGCCCCAAGAGCTCGTAGATAACTTAGCTCCCGCTTGTGCGAGAAAACCCGGCTCGCGTTGTTGGTGTAGGCGAAACCACCAGCAAACCAGCGTCGTTTTTGAGCATTCCAAATGGGGAAGAAGGCGACGCTTTTTGCACCGGGCAGAAGGGTCTTTATGTCTTTTCTCAGCTGTTGTCGTTTTGTATGATGCTTTATTGTATCCTCTGGGTCGACAGGTGATGTTTCATCTGACTCTTCTGCAATATCGTCATTGTCAGAAACGTCTGAGGAGATTTCATCACTGGTGTCGCCGTCAGAACTGTCAAAGGTCCATATCGTCCCTCGTGGGCAATAATGAAGTAATCGTCGCAATATTGAGGTGTGCAGGGTCGAATGACCGAAGTAGGAAGCTGCCTCTTGCTTGAACTCCGCTGTGACAGATGAACCGAGGACGGGGCATAGGTCATCAGCAGCAAGCTGAGCATCTTTCGACGCGCCAATGGGGTCTTTTAACTCGGCTCCAGGGCTTCGATGTGAGTTCGAGGCATCCAAAAGTACAAGTCCATCAACTTCGAGGGCATCGCGCATGATATGAGCTGCACTAGCGCATGTGCTCGACAATCGGTCATCCCCATGTCTGGTGTCAGTTGAGTGGTTGAACTGTGGGCTAAAGTCTGCTCCTGGAGTCCGAAGTCTCGGTTCAGCTGCGAGCAGTCGATCGCGTTGAAGGTCTGTCTTGGTGGTGCGCCCATGGAAGAAGCGTCGGATACCGCGGGTTACACGATCTGCTTGACGATATCGCTCTCTAACGCGACAGTCTTCAAGATGTGACATGATACATTGAGACAGGTCTTGCAGGATGGTTTTCGATGTAGCATCTAACCCCGATCGCGGCTGCGAATCGAAAACGCAAAGGACTCCAATGACAATCCCTCTGTGAGTTGTCAACGGTATGCCGGCGTAAAAGCGGTTATTGGGCCAACTGTGGCAGTAAGGTCGTAGGCATAATGTCTCATCTTCAGCAAGGTCGTTGATCACTATAACCTGAGGCTTGGATGCCAAGGACTTGGCGGATTTTTGTATAACCCGTTCGCAAACTCCAAATGAGCGAGGAAAGTGTGTTCCGCAGAGCCATAAGCCTTGGCCAGGACTAGTGGAGAGGGAGTTTGGAACAAGACGATCAGACTGTGTAGCTTCCGCGACAACGTACTGGCTAGAGCGATCAAAAAGTGATACTAGAGACCGTGAAGCGTTGAGACGTAGGGCTGCGATTTGACAAAATGAAGTCAAGGTGGCATCAGGTGAAGTTGCGAGGTGATGAGAAGGTATCAGGTGATCTGTAGAGTTGAGGATAGATTTTGTTATCAACGAAGGATCATATCTATCAATTGAATGTCAGTTAAAGATACGCGGATAATGACGCGGCAAGACGAACCTAAAAGTTTCCCTCTCACGAACAAGCTCTCTTTGCTGCCAAGCTGGCAGCGGTAAAGGCAGGGCCATATGTGATCCTCAATTACAGGCAGAAACATTCACGTAAGAAGCGGTGATGAAACGGGCAGATGGATGGGGGGATTGACATTTACTGCGCAAACGGGCTGTTTACTCCTCCACTTGCGCCACAAAGTCTTCAATGCAGGAAAAACACGAGAATTTTACTTGCGCGGAAACGAAACCCCATATAAAGTCTGAGTACAATGTAACGCCAGCACAGTAATCGAGCATTACCAACCCTGTCAGACGTAACCCTTGACAGGGCCATCTGTCGGTCTGGACTGAATAAACTGGGGCTATAGCACTATCTGGGTCGGTCTGGAATGGCTTATGTATACTATTATAATATATTATAGGGGTTTTTAGGGACTGGTAAGTATATATAATATAAAAGGGTTACCTAGACTGCAATTGGCAAGTCGTTCGTTCGGTATCTGACTGTGTCTCAACTAAGAAATTGGCATTAAGCAAGAACTGACAAGTGCAAAAAGGTGAATGGCAGAATTCGAATTTACAACCCTTGCAACCTGCAGCAGAAATGATTGGCTACACAGTCTTGGGATCTAGGTATACGGAGTACAATGTGCATCTGACAGACAAGTCAGCACCCGGTGCATCCGTCCTCTTCAGAGACCCTGAAAAGACAAAGAAAGGGAAAAAAAGACCTTGAAATCCACTAAAGACGGATATTAAACGTCTAACGAATGAATAGCGTGTTGTTAGTGGACGATTGTGCGAATAGTGCATGTCCCTAGATGCGATATTGGAATGGCTCGTCCGGGCCGCTTCCGTTTCTCATCTGATTGAACACCTCACCGGGGGCCCTCCGTTGTTATTTGGTGTTATCGTCATTCTGATGTCATGTCGGTGTCTCGGAGCTGCTCCGCTAGATGGACATTGAATATCAAGATGTTTTACCATTTAGCCAGTATAAAGCTAACTGTCCCAGTCAATTTATCATACTTTTATCTACAATCTCACCTATCTCGACAATGTCGTCCCTCAGTAATTCGATGGCAATGACCAGCAACTTCTTCCTAACATCTGTAGATTCCACCACTGCAGCATTGATTCATCCGGTAAGTCATATCAGAAAATGCCAACTGTGTGGACATCCTAACAAGCTTTGTAGATCCTACAAGATGTCCACACTTTGCGAAAACTAGCCGACGCTCAAAACATCGACCGCTTTCTAAACGACCCCATCGCTGTCACTGATGACAAAAGCCTATCCATAATGTCCAATCTCGCACTCGACATTTCGCAAGCTTTACACAGCATTGTGCTGCCTCCTGCATGCAAAAGCACTTTCACAAGAAAGATCGGCCAGTCATCGTCAAAGCTTCAACGAGGTCAATACGAAAGTATGTCGCTTCTCAAAGTCGAGCATCCCATATTTCGCCGCCTCTAAGTTGTTCAGCATAATCGCAATGGTTATGACATTCTTTCAAATTCTTCCTTTGTCTATCTTTTCTTTCAATCCAGCTTAGCGACGAGGTAGACGAACTTGCTCCCCAGATGTAGGGTAATTATGTCAAAATGATACCACATGTTTATGAATGATGAACTGGCCTAGATGCGTTACAATTGCAAAATTTACAGAGATTAGCTACCCTATTCATAATGTAGTCATATTCATCGTCGCATTCGCGATACCTCTGACGCTTAATAACAGCTACGCAAGTCTTCCATTGAGATTTGCCTTGGCTTCTTATGGCTGCTGTAATGACTACAAAAATTTCCACTCCCTTGCCACAAGACAATTTAGCTTAATGTTCCATTTAGATGATGAATCACAATTGAAAACTCCAAAGAAGTTCACAGCCTCAGTTGAAAACAAGGCTATGCAGTGTTATACGTAAAAAGCCTGATATTCTGCCTCGGGTCAGCCTCGATTAGCCACCGAATCACACAAGACCACGATCCAGCTTCATATATTTCGGCTTGCATCACATCATGAGCCACAATGAAAACAGCCCCTTGACGTTTTTCTATTTAAGCCGCTATGTAAGAATGATGATTTTGAACATGGTACTCCAATCCTTCTTATTCAATTCGAAATGTCTTCCATTAGGCATGGAATTGACATTGAACGTCAGGCCAGTCCTGCTGAAGATAAATATCCAACTGTGCCCAAAGAGGTACCAAATTTGCAAGAGCGCGCAGGACATGGTTGTTTTATCTGCTTAGAAACTCACAGCCAAGGTCAATATGCAGTTCTTGTCCCGTGCCTGCGACCAACAGAACATCGCCAGGTAAGGAGCATCACTCAAAACCTCTGCACTGGCAAGACGACAACCATATATGACCCAATCTCGCTCTGGGATAGTGCTGGTGAATCTGATTGCGAGATTTACCACAGATTGCTGGACGCGTGCTACCAACGTCTGGGCCGGTGGAAGCGATGGTTGCCTTATTACGGAATGATCAAAGTTACAGAGGTCAATGTAAGTTTATACTCAAATCGGCAGTGGCTGGTATAAGAGTAATAAGAAACTTAGTTTCAATTTGACGGGGTTGTTGAGCCAGATGGGCGCTACCCGATTTACATGGAACCCATCAATCTCGAGGATATCTCGGAAAAATGCAAGCAAGCTATAGCAAGGCTTCCAACTGATTCTTGTTTTGACCTTAATCGAATATGTCTAGATGATCGTGAGCATAGCGGCGAGTGCCTTATCGGTATGCGGGAGTGGTCTGAACCGTGTATTCAGGTTGAAGCGGAGAAGGCCGAGCAGCGTCTTAAACAGCTTCTATTCTTGTCGCGTCTGACGGATTGCGCTCGCAACCCCACGAAAGCCAATGGACTAGACAGTCTGAAGGGCATGGCGCAAGACACCTGCATCTATGAAATTAAGTACGTCTTCCCTCTCCCCTTGACCCTACCGACAGAAGCGACAGAATCTGACATATCCAGAGGCCCAAAAGGAATCGGTTTGCCTCTTCCAAATCAAGAGTTTCGATGCACAACGTGGAGGAGAGGCCTGCACTTTGTTTTGGGGTGGCAGACAGACAGGATATGTATAGAACTTCCATTCAAGGTCTCGTGTACTGCGCTCGCAGTTGCTCTCATTTGGCTTTGCGTAGTTCTTTGGAGGGGTGCAGGAGGTGATTGGGGGACTGCATTCGCGTTTGCCCAGGTTGTTGCAGCGTCTCTTGCAATTTTTATTACTTACGCCCAATTGTAGCGTCGTTGTTTCAGGCACTACGCCGTGGTAGCTTGATATCTTGATAGGCGCATAGCCACCACATCCAGCACCCTTCATGTGATTTCGTCGAGATTTTAACACCTCTGGGCTTAAGATCAAAATTGAAAATATTCACTAAATATAAATAAATAGAAGTGTACCCTTCTTCCTGCTAAATACATAAATACTACATATTCTGCACGGATCGTAAACCCAACTTGAATCAACCACCTCCACTATGCGAAAACGCATCATTGTGTGTTGCGATGGCACAGCTGACGACTTGCAAAGCGGTGGGACGATATGGTCTAATGTCGGTCGCACCGCTGAGTGTATCAGCAAATACAGCAGCAAGGACAAGACCACGAAACAGGCTGTTGGCTACTTATCGGGGATAGGCATAGAAGGGGGAAGTTAGCTCAGGATGAAGAACCAAGCAGCCGGTTACGGTAACATGATACGACCCGCTGACGCGACGTAAACAATGCGCCGACCATGAAAAATTCCTAGGTCTTGACGAGAAGATCCTCGCAGCTTATGGCTTCATCTGTAACTACTACGAAAAGGGAGATTCCATTGTGCTCATCGGCGTTTCTCGCGGGGCCTTCATTGCTCGCTGTGTTATTGCGTTTATTGCCGATTTTGGTGTCTTGTACAAACCCCCTCTCCGAGGAAAGACTATTGAAGACATCTACACGGAGTGGACGCAGTTCATGACACCAGGCCGCGAGAATACCAAACGACGGGAGCTTCTCTTTGCAAAGTACAACCCTTCTTCGAACGCTAGAAGAGTCGTCGATGCTCTAGCGCTGTGGGATACAGTCAGTTCACTTCACCACTCACCGCCGACGACCTACCTTGATCCTGTCAAAACCCAACCGCCATGGAACGCGAAGTATGCCTCCAATGCTCTCGCGTTAGTAGAACATCGAGGTTTCTTCAAACCTGATGTCTGGACAGGAGATTATCCTGCTGGAGTAAAGGTTCTGAAGCAGTGTTGGTTTCGCGGCGTACACAGCCATGTCGGCGGTTCGAATGAGCAGTGGAGTAACAACTTGACAAACGCTTCTCTCAGCTGGATTATTGCGCAATTCAAAGAGAACGGTCTTGTTAATTTTGACAATAATCAGCTCAAACGTGTGTTTGCCAGTGATGGTACAGCGAAGACAACCTTTCAATCCCACCAAGATGGTAAGCATCACAGTTTCCCTCGCATGTTTCATGTTTCTGCGTACCTGCCTCTCACATATCCCGCGAAGACCCTACCTTAAGAACCGTATCTAACTCGGGAATTCCTTAGTGGGCATGAAGGACTCTGATAACGCACTCTGGAAGCTCCTTGCATTTGGCGCAGGCGAGAAAGCCGCACTGAGGACTCCCGGCAACGGTACTAATGAGTCTTTACATTGGAGTGTTGTCTCGCAGCCTTCCCAGCTACTTCAACTCGTGCCACCCATGAAGCTAAAAATACCTATGGGATCATTGTTGCCTACAGAGCAAGCGACAGAGTCTGAGCGCGAAGCCGTTCGATGGCCTGAGCTCTATTTCCACTATACCGAAGACTGTCAGATGACGCCGGAGGAAGCAAATGGGCGTCTTGCGGTCCATCAGCGCGAGATTTTCGACATTGAGTGACCAGATGAAACAAGCAGGAGATATCTACCTCTTATCCGTGGAAAGCGATATTGCAATGCGATGAGCCCTCCATCGCTGCAGATCAGTGGCGATGACTCGGAAGGTCGATTCCAGGTAATCGGGGATATGGTTGAGACGGAATCGCAACCTGAAACAAGTGTGGAATCGTACACAATGACTGATCCAACAAACGAAGAGACATTGAGAGCTTCAGTAAACGAGGTACTTAGACCTGCGGTATATGGAAGTTATGGGGCATCAAGCACAAGTCGTGCAACAGCAAGCGATACTTATGAGGCAACGCCTAACCATACCACATCTGTTCCGAACACTTCACTCATCTCTGCTGACATGCCAACTAAGCAAGACGGAACCCGTGAAGGCCAAGACTATCAGAGCGGCTATGAAAAAGACTATGAGGAAGGTTATAAGTCCGGTTATCAGAAAGGCATCGTCACTTCCTAGGGTTCGACGGTCTATGATGACGCCTATAAAGAGTATCCTATGGTAACTACAACCACGAGGTAGCCAATACCAACACTCAAGACTATCCGCATCGTGGCTCGGGTCATAGTAGTACCTTGGCTACAAATGAATTAAGTTACAACCAAGGTGCCGAGACACATAATTTGTATGATACAACTAATACTGAAACGAGATCAAGCATTGTGCAGGATGAGGAAAGGTACTGGCAGGAGCATAAGCCAGAGCGGTCACTCGTGTACTTCATTTTCAATGTATTTCTCAAATTTATAAGTGGAACTTAGGAATACACATCCAATGAATCCATTGCTTATAGTATAGAAGGTAGTTGTAGTTATGTACGAATCGAATAGGTTCTGAGTGATTTGAGATTCGCCCCCAATCTTGTAACATTCTGATAAATCAGGATGTAAGAGTAACCGATAGCCAGCATCCTTAGACTTTATATCTAGCAAGATGACTCGCGGAGGATAACGTTGAAGTTGGCGTCATGGAAGCGCTGTCCAGCGGTCCACCAACCGGTTGAAAACCCGCAATCGAAACAGAATTGACGGCACTCGTTGTTACAAGCCCGAGCTGCGTTAGCAACGTTATCCCAGGACGGGATATAAAATGGAGTGCGATTCTAAATATCGTAGTTAGCCATCTGGTCCCCGTCTCACTACATAATGTGCGTATTAATAACTCACATCGTTGCAAATAAAGATGCCTGCATTGCTTGAGCAACTGATCCTATCGCAGGCTCCAGGACCTGCACGAACGGTCAGGCCTCCAGCGATGCCACGCAAATACTGAATGCCTTCGCGGATGGGCCCTTCCCTGGCAGAAGGAAAATTCCAGCAGATGTTGTGGTCCCGCTTCTGTAGGGCAGCAAGGGCCTGGGCCTCGGGGGAGGGAGGTGCTTCTTCGTCGAGGCGTTCGGCCTCAATAGCAGTGTCGATCTTTTCCTGAGCTTCGCGGGCGTATTCGGGGTAGTCGACCTTGAGTTGCTCCATAACATCTTGGATGGTACCCTTGATCTCAACGGGGGCCTCGCCTTCTACAACGGCAACCTTCCAGGTGGGGGTGCCGGCGTTTTCGAAGACACTCTCATCATATACTTTGGGTGATGGGGCAGCATGGACCAGAGACTGACGATGGAAGGTTAGCTTAGACACAAATGTTTTGGAGTTTGTCGGGTACTGACGAGGTTGGCAATAGCCAAAAGAATGGCAGCGGCAGAACGCATGTTCTTAAATAGGAACTTGAAGGTGATGATGGAAGTAAAACTGCTTGGAGACTGTTGAGTTTGAAGCCAGTTTGTTTGCGATGAAGAAAGAAGATGGTGGGAGATTTGTCCATATTTATAGATCTTCTGTTTCCTATCAATCCACAATATCCTAGGGTTAGACATATCTTCAAGTTACTCTCACCGTATAGAAAGATATCCGTGTATGAAGCCAAGACCTCACCTATCCTGTAGAAGAAGGTCCAGTCCTAGGATTGACATCCAAGTTGCAAAATCCACCAAATACCATGTTGGGGGGCCTCTCGAAGTGGACTTCACAATAGAGACAGAAATCCTTCCATGGAAGCCAAGACCTAGGCCATCCAGTAATAGAACGTCTGGGTCCGGGAGCGAAATCTAGTAGTTCTAAACAATCCACCGAGTACTAAGTTCAGGCACTGCGCCAAGTAAACTTCGCCGTGCGGAAGCAAATCCTTCTATGTAACTAAGAACTAGATTATCCAGTAATAGAAGGTCTACGCTGCGAGCTGAAATAACATAGTCGGGATGCCGTATTTTTTGAGGGGTCCATGGTGTGCAATTGTGGCACGTACCGAGTTGCCGCTGTTTAGCTCCAAAGTATCTTCCGTAGCGAGGCGTTTAGATAAGAACAGATTGGGAATAACAAAGCTGCCAGTATCCTATAACGGGACGCGTTTAGATAAGCGGAGATCAATGTGACTTACTGTGTTTAAATAGGAAGGTCAGTAAACAGGGCTAGACTAATAGCAGCAAGACCTCGGCTACTACCTATAGACCCTTGAAACAAACATACACTAATGTAGACTGTTACAATAAGCTTAAAAATAGAGCTAGGATTATCCCGTAATAGGTAGATGATAACTGCTATAATCTAGTTAGTCCTAACGCTACCCTAGTTTAACCTTTTAAGTACTGGCGGGATGGTAAACTGTGGAGGCATAGAAGAACTAGGAGGAAGTCATCTGCATATCAGCTCCTTGTAGGAAATTCCCTCATTATTTACCAGACTTGAATATGATCTACTGGAGATGGGCTATAGCAGTAAATAATTACATCTTTGATTACTGATAGAGTGATACCACTAGTAATCTAGATCGTCGGTATGTAATGATGAACTATCTTCTGATGACTCTATTTCCTCCCGAACGATATCCAGCAGCTCAATAGCCTGTTCACCAAGAAGTTCATCTTGAAATGATGGAATGAGGTCGTTGTAAGAGATACCGACATCATCGTGCAGAGGCAGGAGCGCAAGCTCTCTTGGCGTTACCATATGCTCAACTCCAGGCCATCGACCTTTTGCACTCATGCTCTGCCCTCGCGCAATGCATTTCGCAATTTCTTCTTCGCAAAGCATACGACTTGCAAGATGCAGTTCCGTAATTCCCTCAAACAAATTGTCACCACGAGCTTGGTGAAATTGTAGCAGCTCTGTCGCGACATCTATCACCTGGCACATCGTGATGCAGCTGAGCACTTCTGCCTGTTTCATTCCAGCTACCTTGGTAGCTTGCAGCCCTCGGCCCATTATACATGTAAGTTCAAGCGGCAGTATCATGCAACCATCGCGCCTCAATGGCCGACCTGCGTCAGCCCCTGCTTCGAGAAGCAGCCGAATTGTAAAAGGGTGTATCATATATGCTGCTTGTTGGATCATTGTAGGGCCGTCTGCGTGCTGAGGGTGGTCGATGAAATTCTTGAACTTGGAGTCTAGAAGCAGCTGACAGAACTGCTCCTGGAGGTCGTTACGAAGCTGAGATGCCTTACCCCTCTCTTTACTAGTAACTACCCCATCATTGTATTTCATAGACGACAGGAGGAGGGTTCCAAAGCTCCTGTGCAATGCCTCGACGTAGACGCGATCTGGCTGATCACGTTTGGATAGAATATCAAGGATATCTCTCACCTGCATTCGGCCAACGAGCAGAGCATGGAGTGGTGTAAGGCCTGTCGTGGGACTTTTGGCCAAAAGGTCCGCGCCATGTTTGACCAACAATGATAACATCTCGGGCGAGCATCTCGCTGCCAGACATTCCTGAGTTGCGTTTGTAGCTATAACATTTGAAATAACAAATGGTTTGTTCACGTCAACACCTTTTTCAAGTAGAACGCGTGCTCCCAGGATATTATGATGCATGACGGCTTCACCGAGAAGGCTACCTCCGATACTCATCTGGCCATTTTCAAGCTCGCTAATCGTATAGTAACCCGTTAGCTTGACGAGTGTATCGTGAAAGGCATGCTTATAGGCGGTATTTTGGAAGGCCGTGACTATCAAGGGGTCATTGAAGAAACCGTGCCTTCTTGATCGTACGATTTCATCTGAGGAAGCATCCAAGGCTGCATTGAACATCAGAAAGTCCCCCGTAGTCCGTAAACTGTCCATGAGTAGGCTGAGATGAGATGTTCCATCTGTTGAGAAGCCTAAGAAGCCATTGCCGTTGCATATTTGGACCGTCTTTTTGATGGCGTCGCCAAGGTTCTTCCCATGAGCGATCCAGTGAAGAAATGGCTTATGTGAAACATGCAGAGTCACAATTCTGTCAGAAAAGTCATCGGACCATTGTTGGAAGTAAGGCAAGAGGTCTTCCAAAATCTCCCAGTAGAAGTTTCGTATAGCGATCATGAGCCACGCTGGATTAGGCGAGTGGACATGAAGGGGGAGAAGAAGTCTAACGAGGGTTCTGTTACGCGACTCCAACGCCCATTCCATCGGTGTCCCATGAATCGATAGGTCATGTGCATCCCAGTTAATGGTTTGTGATCTCACTTCCAGTGAGCAGCCGTGGTTGAGAAGAAGATGCACAGTGGACGGTAGATCGCTTGGCGGAAAAAAGATAGCCAAGTGGAGGGGGGTTATCGATCGAAAATGAGATTTTGAAACTGGAACACCGTGATCGATCAATAATTTAAGAATCTTGAGATGACCTCCAAGACATGCAAAGTGGAGAGCATTGAATCCCAGTTGTGACTGTGCATCTGGTTGGCTAGTCTCGAGTAGTTGGGCCACAAGGGCTTCATCTCCTAGCCAAGACGCAATATGTATGGGGAGAAGCTGATCGACCTGGGCTTCATTAAATATAGAAAGCTCGATGCTCTCCATCTTCATGGCATTCGATGAATAGGTGTGTTGTCCAGCACGTAGGGATGGTACTTGTAGTATTGCACCCTGCGTGCTATTAATGACCCTGTGAGCGTGTTGAACGATCCTCTCCGACATGTAATCCTCAGTGGGTACATGTTCCAGAGCTAACTCCAAGTCTTTGCCATCCTCGGCACCTTTTATATCATGAGGTGTCATGCCGACGGCGTGACGTACCCTGTGGTAAATCATTCGAGCTTTGTGAAAGCTTTTTGAAACCGACGTTTCAAGCCACTGAACGACCTGAGTCGTGTCGTGTGAGCCACCAAATCCGGCCGTGTAGCACTCGGAAATCGTAATAGCAGCATGGCCAGCTGAGTGATCTTGTGGTTTGTCAGATAGGGCCATAATTTTGAGTTCAGCAAGGATATTCCGCTGGAGAGACACGGGTAGACCAGACATGATACTGTTGCTGCCAAACAGGGTGCTCTGAAGATCTAACTAATAATAATGATTTAGTCGAAATTCATATTTCTTATTATACCATTGCAATTGAGTAAATAAACCCTCAATAACCTACGTCGTAAAAGGAACTACTGCTTCCCCATGAGGCTATTGAAGAGTTGGAGAAAAGCTTATCCTCTATGCCGATAGTGGCCAGGATGGCCTCAAGATCGATTGACCTACCCGAGGCAGCATCGCTTTCATCAAACCTACACATGTTAGTAATTTGCCTCCAGTCATAGATGTGAGTTTTGAAGACCACTCACTCATCACCTGGGGTGAGAAGCGACATCAAATCAGTGACCGACTTTCTCGCTTGTGGCTGGTCGCGTAATGTACCATCGAATAAGAACAGCAATTGTTCTGATATGTCTTTCTGGTCAAGGTTCCTTGCAAAAGTAGTGGCGTACGATAAAAGACCGTCCTCGGGCAAATCATTGAGGAAGTCCTCCATCTCAATGTCGACCTGCCTGCCAGATGGCCTTATCCAAGTCGGATCAAAGTACGTTCGTCCATTATTGATGACTTCCCATGTGAAAAGACCGAAAGAGAAGATATCGGTTCGTAATGCTGCATATATGTTATAGTCGGGGTCAGAGAATGCCTGGCCACGTCGTATCTCGGGAGCTTCCAACAGAGGTGTTCCAGATCTGCAGGGCACTCTCCCATCAGGGTCATCGCGAGATGCAATGATGGATTGTCCAAAGTCAGATAATCTAATTACCCATGAGTCGGCATTGGGATTTTTAGCTGACGCCTTGAACACGAGTGCGTTGTCGATTTTGATATCAGCGTGGCACACTCTGACCTGGTGAAGGGCATCAAGACCACGAGCACTCTGTGCTACAAAGCCCATGCGCTCATCCAGAGAAGTATTGTCTGCATTCTCAACGAGGAACTGTCGTAGTGTGCCGAACTTGGAGTACTCCATCACGATGGCCAATGACGGAAAACCGTTGAAGTCGTCCATACAGACACCCTCCAAATTCACCAGATTATCGTGATACCTGATGCTGTCATGACCAAGGATACGTAATTCTCGAATAACGTGTTCAAAGCCTCTTCCCAAAAGGGTCTTGGAATTAATAGGGTCAGCCAACGACTGGTCCGATCGTATCAGGCTGCGCTTGACTGCAACGAGGCGTTTACGAGGCAGCCTGGCAACGCCAATCTCGATAGAAGCATAGCCACCGCGTCCCGCGACCCGAAATGCAATGTCATCAAGACGCAGGTCTCCAGAGGTGAAGATGTCGATTTTGCTGGTTGCAAGTGCAGAAAGAAAGTCCAACGCAGACGTGGAGATATTTACTTGGTCGTCGCTTGTTTCCTCACTGGTACAAACAATTGTGGAAGGCGTACAGAAAGACAATGCCATGGTAATCAATGAGATGTCGTGAATGATGCGATACACTCAATAGTGTGAAATCACAAAGGCATCTGGGATTGAGCTGGTCTTATTCACCTATTTATTGCAGGTGATTAAACCTATCATTCTGATTGGAATAACAAAGTAATTGTAACTTCCTACTTCCATAATTTGACCAAGCTAAATATCACGTTGCAGATCCTTTCCTGCAACCAACTCATGGTGTGTTGCATTCGTCGCGCAGGATTCCAGCTCGAACATGTCATTTGGGTAAGCCTTTGTAATACGAAATTCACCTTGTGGCGCTCGATAACCCGGCTTCATAATCCACACTGTCTCGCCAATCTCGAAGGGAAACTTGAGGTACAGTAGGTGTCAGTGTGTCAAAGTTACATAAGTACGAAGAGAGAAAGACCCGATACTTACTGCAGCTTGCTGTTGGTATTTCACTACATATGCCTTTCTTTCTTCGTCCTCACTGTCGTCGAGGGCATTTGATTTGTCTTGCTTGTTTTCCTTGTCTTCATCTTTGATGCTTTGGGATCTGACCATGTTGAGGCCAGCCTCTTCGCCGACACCTGTTTCGGTTATGTCGACACCCATAGCAGAAATTTCAAGACTCAGAGGGAGAAAGTTCAAGGCAGTTTGGTATAAAAGTTAAGAGGGAGGGTTTGCTAATTGCGAATGTGATTTCAACAACTTGATGATAACATTGATATACCTCTCATTTGACAGCATCCATCCAGGTTGAAAATACAAAGCATAATTTCTCACAGTCACCCGCCATAACATGCATAGGTCGCATTCGAAGACATCAAAGTGAAATATTAGGCATCAATAGTGCTGCCCAGAGTGAGAGATTGTTGACCAGGCTGTCAGGCCAAGACCAATAACTTCACCGGTATGGTTACACAGAGCTTACGGGCTGAATGCAGTGCTACACCATCTTAGGAGACAAAGAGGCCTCCCGGACTTGCAAACATATTCATTTCCAAAAGTAGTGCGAGTTGCGAGGCTTTCAGATAAAGGTTACTTACGGCTAACTCCATATCGAGCTCAGAACTACGGGTCATCATTCCCGTACCTCTACCATCATGACCAACATCAAACGTGAGCGACCTGTCTTGCAACAGATTCTAACAAAGGATACTGATCCGATCTCTAGTTGAAGATTATCGTGAGGGGTATCCCCGCCTGGCCAGCTTTCTCACTCTCGACAGGAACTTCTCCATATTGAAACGATACGACTTCCTGCATATGAGGAGCCTTCTAGACCTACAGGACCAGTTATCAGAACTGCAGGACCGACTGAAGGTGTGCGACGACGTTGAGCTCATTCAGCTAGGACTTCGAAGCCGTCGCCAAGACGGTAACAACAGCCGACGTGACCTACTGCAGCGCATTCGCTCAACTCTTGAACTGTACGGTAAGTACTTGGGACGCGCGTACCCTCCCTCAGACATGTAGAGCTGACAGCCAGGCAGACAAGGCCGTACAAGACTACAATGGCATGCTACGATTACCAGAGGCACATGAAACACAACGCCAAAACGTAGGGAATTGGTTCATCGGAAACAAACCATTAGTCCGATCTGAGAGTGCTTGCTTTCTGAATATGGCAGTGGAGACAGATTATGTGTCTTTGGGAGTGTCCGACAAAACCGACAGATCAAACCTAGAGGCAATACTTGAATCAGGACTGAGGAACTTTCCTCGTCTCGCAAGACTGGTGTGGCCTCTTATTGCTTGTTGAAATATGTATCACTACTGACAGCGTAATAGTTCCATAATCGTCAGGTAAGTATTCCAGGTTAACAACCTGAATATCATTCATCGATCAATTTCTGAAAGCAATGCGTCCAGTCAAAGACCCGAGACACAAACATCTTCCTCTTTTCTCCCTTTCTACTCAAAAATACCACTAAAGCCTTTGTGGCTTTGTTCGTTCCCATGTGGCTGGTTCTACCGACAATACTTCTCCAAATTTCGCACGAGAACCTTACCAAATCTGCAATCTACACTATTTTTGTCTTTGGTACATCGATTCTGCTTTCTGCTGCTCTCGACATAACAAAACACAGTTTCCTTATTGCTCTCGTCACGTAGGTATAAATTTCTGTTTGATGTGCCCGGGGTAGCTACTAATTAACGTCGTGAATTAGATATGCGACATTGCTTGGTGCTTTTCTAGCCCAAGTGTAAGTCTTTGATCCAGAAGGATCCTTTGTTGAATATTTTGAGTATATTGAGAAGACTGGGGCTTTAACATATAGAGTGTAAAAATCTATTAAGTAAGAGCTATACGATCGAATGACAGCAGCTCTACGCTACGGGGTGAGATGATATAGTTGAAATACCGTATTCTTCAGCAGTTTGTGATGTGCCACTTCGGCAAGTACTGCGTTACCTCTGTTTAGTTCTGTATCTCTCATAGAGAGGAGTTCTGATGAGTAGACAAAGACTCAAGCTGGCATGGTATATTGCATCCTAGTACTGACGCTACCCTCGTTCAACGTCCTGGAAGTTTACGGCAGTATTCATATTCTCAGAATGGATAACTGAGCGCAGCCCGAGAACAATATCATCTTTGTAAGCTGCGGAATATGATGCTATTATCATTCTTAGTCCTCAGCTACGATTGCCGAAGCCGCTTCGCAATGGGTCCAAGACACAACCTCGGACTAGCTTCTGTGATTCCCAATCCTCAAGATCTTCCCAGTTCCTCTTCACAATACAATTTCTCACCGCTTCTCCATACTGAGTACCAGCTGCATGGACAACCTTGGATGACGCCACGTTGAGAAGCAAAGTGCGAAGGTCCTCTGGGTCTTTTACCCGCTCGAAATTTTTCTTCTTCGTATCCAAAGATGTGAGGTGTGTCCAACAACCAATCTCTAAGATGAGGATACCCTGTTCCGCGAATCAGTCTTTGACATTCTATATTTTTTAAAAAAGGTGCAGAGAGACTCACAAGCGAATATATATCATGATGCTTCTCAAAACGTGTCGACTTCCCCCATCGATCCGGATGCCTGTACAGGTTGTTCGTAGTGTCATAATCTATCGTGTTTTTCGTCTCTGCATCTGCCGGACGTGAACAGTCAAACCCAATTATGAAGGGTTTGTCGAAGTCCCACTCTGGACTTGGATAGGTACTGCCTCCGTCATCTAGTAAGCCGGGGACAATAATGTTGTTGCTTTTGATGTTCTTGTGATACCAGCCGACAGAATGTAGATGTATGATAGCTTCACATAAATGGGTAGCCAGACGTATGCGAAGCTCTAGGGGCACATACTTGACTTCTTTCATCAAGCGATCCAGGACCATGAATCTATGACCTCTGAGACTCCCGGTAAGAGGATGAATTATTCCAAAGCGGGGGCCAAAAAGGGTTTCATGAATGAAGCCAGAAGTGTTAAGAGTCCGAAATATTGGGTTCTGGGATTCAGCCAGTAGAGCCATCATACGTTTGATCTGATATGAAACTTTCTTAGAATCTTCCTCATCGTAGTAGATGTACTCGATCAAGACATCTTGTCCGGATTGCGTTCCGAGTCGAATTCGCTCACCAGAGCTGGCCTCCTCACAAAAGGCCACTCGGGAGGAGTTTCCCACTGCCTTTTCGTCATCAAGCAGAGTCAGGCGCATGGAAATCTTGCTGCGAATTTCATCGACAGTAACGTGATCACTAAGCTTCAGATCTTCAAGAGTCGATAGTTCCATCGCAGGAAGAAGATCTGCCATGGCCTCTGTGAGCCGGGAGGATGCTCCTTTGAGGCCTTCTAGTACAGCTTTTGGGATTCCAGGTGTTAATGAAAGAGCATCACAAGAGACACTGACAGCAGTTTTGAGTTCTCTTGTCAACCTTTGCAATTCGGCCTGTCCTCCCCCGGAGATCGACTGAAAGGCCTTTGTTCTTCGTTGTTCAACTTCTGACGAAAAAACTTTCCCCTCCGTCTTTGCTACGTCGTAGGCCTGTGATATAGCCTGTTCAATCAGTTGAATATCCCCCACTGATGCTGGTGAGTCCCGGGTGAGCCACCGAAGTAATCCTGGCGAGGTTGCTTCATCCAATGGATTGAAGAGGCAAAGGCGAAGATATATGGAATTAATGGATCCCAAATTTGAGTTGATGGCAGGTGAGTTGGAGGTGTCACCCCTTGTCAACTTGACAAGCGTGATTGGGCCTTCTGTGATATCGCCGGATAGGCGGACCAGAAGTGGCTGCCTCATCAAACCAGATTTTGCCACAACCATACGACTTTGTAAGGCGGCAAGTGTCACAGCGCCTTCGGTCGACATGAGATCTCTCATCTCTCTCGAAAGGACCTCAGTGAAAGACGGGTATTTGCCACTTCCATCTGGTGTCCAGTTGTCTTTATCAGTGGCAGCCAGAAACTCAATTCTGTGAGACCCGTGGGCCCTTGCAGCTTGGCCAGCATAGCAGGAGTCGAGAATGATGGCAACGTCTCCGGATGAGGTGAATAGCTGTGGTTGTATGTTAGACCAATCTAGCGTAGGACCGCCTTCATTCCTTCTGAGTTTGGTTATGTTAGGTCGTTTATTAAATCAAAACACTGCAATCAAGCACTTACGCTGCCCATGTGCAAGGGCTCCTCTCTTTCCGTTCTAATCCGCCATGTCCACTGTAAAAGATAATCAAGAGGTCATCTTCACCTCCAAATTCTTTCACAAACTTGGCAACACAAAGGTTTAGTGATCGCTCGGCATCTTTAGTCGGTATCATGTACGGCCATATGGTATGATTGAAAACGTCTTTGAATACGGATTCGACCTCTGCGACTTCCTTATCAAAGGTGGACCCGAAATCATGATCTTTCCAAGTGATGATCAGCACATTCACATTGGCGTACCGCTGTGCTCTCAATGGTTGGTAGGCTGTAAGCTTATTGACAATTTTTGATTGATATACGTTTTGCGAAAACATATTGGTGACCTTTTATCGTGTTTCCCAATCCATCTAGAGTAGAGTGATGCGTGGGCGATGATCCTGAGAGAGCGTGTTCCGTTTGAGAAAGGAGAATGCCAATCAGCTGTGCTACGACTTTGAGGGGCTTTGAGGGCCGTGGGTGCTAACTTTATGCCTGTGTGACAAATGGGCAGGTGCATACTTGCCTACTAACCCTGACCATTAGGTAGTTATATCTACAGAGTAAACTGCTTATGAAATGATACGTTTTCTGGCTGAAAGAGGGGTTATGAGACAACACGTGTTCGTGTGTAACCGCACTTGGTTATCAGGACTCCAGTCAGCCGTGCGTATCCATTATGAAGACCTTTCGTTTATGTGCTTTGTTGGCGACACCTGTGATGCCGAAAGACCTTGTGAAAACATTGGACTGATCCTATAGTCGTTACATGTAACGATAGATAAAGACTTTACAGTTATATCAAAAGACATAATTCAAGATTACTCTTTTCTCGTACAATTACGCCAGTAATAAGATAAAAGCGGTATGACATAGGATAATTCACCACACATAAATGGAAAGGGTTATGATCTCTGTTTGGGCATAAAGTCTGGAGCCTGATTTTGTTATTTCGTTGATCCTTTCCCCATGAATATGTGTGGCTTGCAGTGCAGCTACGGCAATGCATTCTGGGCTGTTTGTTGACTTTCAGATGATCTGACCCAAATCTTACATCCCCCTCTCTTTATCTTTACAAAAAAAACCTGTTTCGGTTGCGCGAGTACCATAATCCTCACCATAAACTCAACTATCAACTTGCAGTCCTTCTTATCACTTGTGTGCGCGTTCATACTGACATGAGATTTTCCAATGTCTTCTAACCACGAGCCACCGCCATTAAGCCTTGGTGCTGAATTCACTCGTGAGGTGGAGAAGGCTTTGACCCATGACCCCTCACAGTCAGCAAGGGCAATCTCTTTCGATGTCTGGCAGCGACTAAAGCCAGAATACGAAGCCATGCACCAAGTGTTGAATCAATACCTGACCCGCCAGCTTGAAGAGAGCTCGATACGTGCCACACTGCATAGTAGGCTGAAAAAGGACGATTCAATCTCCAAGTCAATCGACCGCCGCGAAGAACATTGGGGCAAGACATACGACAGCCCCAAACTAATACTCGACGGTATCCACGACCTTGTCGGGTTTCGGATTGTTGTGGACTATCCCTCTGGTATTGACCAATCATAACACAGGACTTTCTGTCTACTACGAAGTACTGTTTGAGATTCAGGTAACCAGTATTGCAGAAAGTCTATACAATAGACTGGCGCATCCACTACTCTACAAAAAGTCATCGGGCAAACTATCTCGGCAGGACGAGATGGTCATCGACATGTCGCACGGCCTTTCGCTGTGCTACTGGATTGCGGTTGCCTGTATGGAAGAAACATTGGAAGGAAAATCAGATATCGCCAACCGAAAAAACATGATTCAACAACGGCATCATGATACATTCGAATGGGTCTTTGGGAACGAGGATGCCATGATCCATCAGCAAGCTATATTCTATGAGGATATGTTTTACCCCAGAGTTGGAGTACCTAGTCTAGCTAGTTGGCTAAAAGAGGATTGCCATTCTCTGTACTGGGTTAGTGGGAAGCCAGGATCAGGCAAGAGTTATTTTATGAAGTTCATCGAGAGGGATGAACGGACTACAGCAATACTGCAAAGTTGGCAGCCACAATGTCGCATTATCTCGCATTATCTATGGAAGCCGGGGAGCTACGACCAAAGCAGTTTCAAGGGTGTGGTTTGCTCACTCCTGCATCAAATATTGCAAGACGAGAAAGCCATTGCTTTGAGCCACCTGCGTGAAACTCCAGCACTCGGTCACAAGATTCATGCATCCGACTGGGATATAGAATATACGAAGAAGCTGTTGTTCAATGTTCTCAGCCGCTCAACTCGCCCATATCTTATCCTTATCGATGGGTTAGACGAACTTTCTAAACCCCATTACGGCATGAAGGAGGTATTTCAATTCTTGGACGGTCTGGCCAGAACGGATCCGGTGAAGGTCTGTGTATCCAGTCGCCCTGAACCTATTTTCATAAACCGGTTCAGACCTCAACCTAGCCTCCGAACGCAAGATCTCACGACGAAGGACATTCGAAAGTATACAGTCGACAAACTTCGGGAGCTAGATCTCGAGTTCGACAACAAGAGATTCTGGAAGGCTGCAATCGAGATTTGGAACAGAGCAGAAGGTGTTTTTATATGGGTTTATGCTGTTTTGAAGCGAATCATGAATGGCGTTGAACAATTTTGCGAAACATGGGATGACATACTCGGACATATTTCCAAGCTACCCAGTGATCTCATGGGACTTTACCGGGACATGTTATCGAGATTTGACGACAACGACGAAAGATACGTGAAGAAAGCAGCGCGATGCTTCCAGTACCTGCGGGAGATGTCGGATCTTGACAAACCCAATGTCGCTATGGTCTCTCTAGTAGCAGACGAGGATGCTCTGGATTCTTTCACAAGGCCAGAGAACACTACTTGCGTCGAAACATGGGCAAAGCTTTGCAGACATACGGAGAAGACACTATTTCCAATTTCTGCGGGGCTCTTAGAAGTCAGGACTGAAACGTACTCCCGAGATGACGAGCAAATCTCAAAAGGCGAAATCACAATGCGACCATGGAAAACTAAACCAGTCACCTTTATACACAGGACCGCCACCGACTTCTTAGAAGGGGAGGAAGGGAAGAAGATATTCGGAAAATTTGCAATGGGCCCTAGAGACATGCTCATGATGTTTGTCGAGATGCAAGTCGTTCAGTACTCTGTTCCGGATTACAGCGGCAAGCCTATAGGCAACATTTTGATTACTACGCTCGACAACCATCGACTGAGAGAGGAATTCTTCCGCGGCTCTCATGACGTGCTCTCCCTGCTTCACGCTTGTTCTGCCAACAAGTCACGAAGACTTGTTCGTCCGCCCTATTTTATGAGCCACGAGAACTTCTTCCTCTTGAACATTTCCTACCAATGCTATTATGAATATCTTGGAGATTTTCTTAAGTCTTCCGGCAGTCACGAAGCTTCGGCTTATGTTTTAGTTGGCGCCTGCACGCCGCCGTCAGATATGATTCAATGTCGTAATCCCTATGAACGCTATAGGATCATTCGGGACATCTTGAATCGTCATTATGCATTGCTATTGTCTCATAAAGACGCGACTGGCGTAATTATGTGGGCTTGGCGCTGCTTCCTAACACATACACTTAACTACAGTCGGCCGGAAGACATATTCCAGGTACCTTGTGCCAAACTGTTGTTCGAGGATATCTTGATTTTGTTCCTGAAGATTAGAGCCATAGCCGAAGTGCCAGGATCAAAATATCTTCTTGTGAGAGAAGATGGATACCTCTTCCATTTCGTGAAGGATATACAGGACAATCAATCTGATACTGGAGACAAACAGCGAAAGCCACGATTAGCACATTATTCGGATCCAACGATTTACGTCGAGGTAAATGAGGCATGGCTAATTCAACAGCTGTTTGATGGATCGTATTTCGCAAAAGAGGTCAAGGATATAATAAGGGAAAATCCTTTTATACGCATCCTACTCACACACCCGCCTACCGACTCTGGTGCAGCCAATTTCTTCCACCTAACAGCGGATGAAGATGCAAGAAACGAGACAGTGGAGTTTCGACAGAGACTGGCCTACTTGGACGTGGAAGAGCTTCCTCTTGGAGAACCTAACTACTTCTACGCAACGGATTTGGGAAGATTCACGCATCCAAAACCTGCTTTGGACAAAATTGGATATGAATTACCAAACATCAACAAGACTCATGTTTGCTTGCATGACTTTATGTAACTGGTATAGCGTCTTTCGAAGGGAACGTCAAGCCCAAAGGGGATTTTCAAAACGTCAGAATACAGTTCGGAAAATGCGGAATGCGAAATCTGAGGATTCTTGCTGTACTTCTAGGATTCTTTAAAAAAACAGTGGCCTGCTTCTATTATCTTAATCTTTTTGATATATTTTTTGTTAAAATAAACAATTTTCAAACATGTGTCGAATGCGCCGTCCCTTCTGCAGGTCGAGATGGGAGCGCCGTAGCGTCTGCGGTAAACCACACCTAGTCAGGGTAGGGCCGAGACTCTTGAGCTATCATTAACAGATCATTTTTCTCACAAGGTATGTCTGACAATATTATCGCAAATACCCATGATGCTATGAGGTCAGATCGTTGCAAAATGGGGTCACGACTCAGTTCTAGTAGAGATTTGTTTGTCTTTCTAACTCCTAAAGCACGTTCCCAACGTTAACTCCTCAGTTGAGACAAAACGGTAAGACGATTAAGACCCATGCGCCTTGCAAATAAGTTGGAAATAAAGAGATGGTTAATGATTTGATATAAAATAGGGTTGGAAGTAATTGAACCTGCAAGTGAAGTTGTATTGAAAATACGGATAGTACTGACCTGACTCGCCTGGCTATCTATGCACTTACTCTTTCATCCACGTCCCCACATTCTAGAGCAGGGACAGGTCATTGGCCAGGAATAGAAAATGGTTCCATTCGGACAAAGACGGCATTTCGGACTTTCTTAATTCGAGATGTTACCAGGTCTGCCAACATTTATCATCACAGTATCTGAAGACCCGTTTTTTAACGCACAGATAATATTCCTGTTTCTGGTAATAGACGCCTAATTTTACCTGTTCAAGTAGATATAGTGAAAACTCCCAAGACATAAGCTCATAGACCTTTGGTCCTTTTACTTCGAAACTCGATTTTATAAAAAGCAGCCATATCCTACATCACTCATAAAATACTTTCTGTACTCAGCACTTTATCGACTCTTTGTTTGTAAAGACTCGCAACAATAAACATTTCGCTTTCTCACCATTACACCTATTTTGGTACAAGAAGAATGCCTAGAACACAGGAAGGATATCTCTGGTGGCAATCCCACACGGAACGCGGCCTAGAGACCCAAGCTGTTGTTCCCAGCAGCAATCATATCGACAGTACCTACGATGTAATCGTTATCGGTGCAGGTTTTGCCGGCCTCGTTGCTGCACGGGAACTCACTGCCAAAGGTCTCAAGGTTCTGATAATCGAGGCTCGAGATCGCATTGGAGGACGCACTTGGACCGCCCGAGCATTTGGAGAGGACTTTGAGATGGGCGGCACCTGGGTCCACTGGTATGATAACATCACCCAGATGAAAAGAAGCAGTCTAATAAAATGTTGCATTGCAGGAATCAGCCACATCTCTACGCCGAACTCACACGGTACAACCTTCAACGTAATCTCAAGACATCGAATGGAACTTTGAAGCCTGAGGCCACCTATTGGCAGAAAAAGGCCGGTACTAAATCAGTTCTTGAACCGAAGGCTATGGAAGATGCTATGGGAGCTGCTGAGAGACTTGCTCGAAAGGTCTTTTCTATCGATGGATACACCAGCAAAGAACTCATGCCATATCCGCATGACCCAAACCGCCTGGCACCTTGGCTCAAATACGACCACCTCAGTGTCCGCGACAGGCTTGATGCCATCAAGGATGAGTCAGACGAGAATAAGGCATATTTTCAAGGCCTCACAAACACCTTCGGTACCTCCCCATCGAACGAGATTGGGTTCACCGAGGCTCTCCGGTGGTACGCTCTTGGTGGCCATACGTTGACACAGTTATTCGAAGAGGCCGGTCTATATAAACTTGGAAATGGTGGAATGACGTCTTTTGCCAAAGCCATATTTGACGATTACTCCGGCACAGCTATTTTCAGCACCGAGGTTACCAAGATCAGCCAAACTCCAGCCAAGGCCACCATCACTACCAAACATGGGCGTTCTCTGTCCGCAGGCCGCATTATCTGCACCATACCATTGTAAGTGATTCATTCTGTCAGTGATTTATAGCTGTGCTGACTATCTGTCATGAAGGAATGTCCTCAAGACCGTTACGTTTGAGCCGCCTCTCAGTTCGCTTAAACAGCAAGCAATTGATAATGGTCACATCACTGCAGGCGCCAAGATTCATTACAAGCTTCGACACATCACTGCTCCATGGTTCTATCAAGCACTCCCACCTTCACCTTTCTGTTTTGCCTACACAGATCACCATGGGACAAAAAAGGAAAAAGACGGAACGTACTGCATTGGATTCGGACTCAATGGCAGTATCTCGAACATTGAGGATAGTGAAGAGGTGATTAAGGCTTTCGACCAACACATTGGGGCGGATAACGAGGTAGATGGTTATGTGTCACATGACTGGGTGAAGGATCCTTTCTCTCGGGGAACATGGGCTTGTTGGGGTCCGTCATCCAGCACAGTGTACCTGCAAGAGTTACAGCTCCCTCATGGGCGCGTTATGTTTGCAAGTGCAGATACAGCTGACGGATGGCGTGGATTCATCGACGGTGCACTCGAGCAAGGAAAGAAGGCGGCCTACGATGTGTTGCGTGAGCATTCCAAGAGTCTGAGAGCCAGTCTGTAACAGTCAACATTGTCCTCTATACCAAAGGGAGTGACATTTTATTTAATTCTCAGCTGTTGGTCAAGTTTAGGCATATACTTGCAATTGATAAGTAAAGTCCTTCAGCATAAACAGACAACGTATTCCACATAGCTCGATGTCAACACGATTAACACCACAATTGTTAGTTGCGGTTTCTTGATACCGTCTATTATTAGAATGCATTTATACCATAGCGGAAAATAACCTGAAAAGAGGCAGAGATATGCCACTCTAAAATTATAGTTGTTGATGTTTAATGCTTTCCTTACTCCGCTTTCCTTGGTCGTTGGGGTGAGACTGTTTACTAATTTACCCTGGAATGGATCTTGGTACACTGTCACGGACTCTCGGTCCCTCGGTCAGTCGGGCTCTCGGACTTAGCTAGCAAACAAAATAGAGCTACTGTAACTCCATGATTCAGTCTCAAGGAGTTCCGTCTTATCTCCCTTCTCTCGCCCCACAAGTCAGTTGAAGCTAACTTGATTCAAAAGTCCCATTCTCAAATGGAATAAAATGCAACAATCTGCCGTTGACTTACCCCGCTGAAAAGATCAAGCTAAACCCATCGTGACTAAAAAGTCCGAGGGACGATGATGGATAGATCTCAAGGTCAAACGGACCAAAACCCTCCGAATCTCATTGTGGGTAACTTCATCACTAAGCTTCACATCTCACCAAGTGCATGGCTACATCTTGGGAAGAACATCTACAACGAAGTTAATGAGCAGAGCATGTCGACTATGCGTTATTTATGATCCTACTCGTTCTTTATCCAACAATGAGCTCATTTATAGCGCTAATATGTCCAAATAGGTAGGTAGCAATCCGGCTAATTGCCTTCGAACTCGGTGGTTCTTTTTATGACGTTCAAGGTGGCAAGACCCGAAGTTGGAAGATAGTTCGCCGTCAAGTCGAATCCGTACAGTTTGATACTGGGTTTAATCTGGCGAAAAGGTGTTTGTTTGTTCAGTGTATCACTTCAAAATAAGATACAGCTGTTGAAGACTTGACGACAGATAAACAACCGATATCAATGTTTGAACCCGAAGAGGGAAAGACGTAGTGACGGATTGCATCCTCTGCATGGGAAACATTAAGAAGGGTCCTTGAATAGGGACTTCAGTTTAACCACTCATACTATCATATCTATTAGCCAAGCCACTAACCGGCAGTTTAGTTAGTATAGACCTAGGCACATCGGCACTTCACATGAGAGAATGAGGCTGGCACACACCGCAATCAAGTCTGACCACTGAGCTTGAACTCGCCTTTGCCATTTCCATTAGGAAGGTAATCCTACAGCCCCCGAGGAAGGAATCTCATGTAAGCGCTAATGTTTCGGGTAATATGCACCAGTGGAGTTTCGTCTGCGCCCTGCTGGGCTGAATACGAAGCAGGATCCCTAAACATTCGGACTTTTGTATCTGTGCGCTGTATGGATCCGATAGAGCCTATCAAGTCTCCAGTTGGGCAGGGAAGTAAGCCGCACAGCCGCTGGACTACCTCGCATATGCAAATAAGCAATGACGATCCTCGACTACTGGACGAGATCATTGGATATAGTAGTGAAAAAAGCGCAAGGAGTACATAACTAACTAGCCAGCGAATATATTCGAGTGGCAAATCGTGTGTCCTATACTGCCCATGTGATAGTATTGCAGACAGCAAGATGATATTACACAGAATATTAGGTTCTTTCATCTTGGCGTGTAGAAATATCGATATCGATTACTGCGGAGAGAGTCTAGAATTGAAACAATCACTTTGCTGTCAGTTATAGATTAGTAGTTTTGTCGATGTTGCCTTCCCCTCTCTTATGAGACATCCGGATCCACCGGCCGCCCTATGTAACAACGTCCTATGCGACAACGAGAGGTTCCATAAATGGAAGAACCAATTACAATAACAACCGACTGTCCCGGCTGATATTCCTTGTCCACTATGCTAAAGCGACGATCCGGAAGGATTCCAATGCATGAAGTAACATAGACGACGAGGAGGTAAACTCCAAAGATACTCGAGCGACGATCGAAAAGGATTTCAATGCATGAGGCAACGTGTACGGTGAGGACGTAGACACGAAATAGCACCGTCATGAGAGTCTCACCGAGGGATAAACTTAGCCGTGAGTAAGGTACGCTGTTCGCTGGCTTTGTCTTACAGTCAGATAGAATAAAATGCTGTGCAGCGGATTTCTATAAGAACCTGGAACGTCGCACTCTACTTGACAACCTCATCACTCACAATCACATTCCAATCTCAACTACTTACCCGATACCAATCAATCAATATGAAGGCCTCTTTCGTCGTCTCTCTCCTTCTCTCCCTCGGAGTCTCAGCTACACCAGCTGTCGATACTACCACCATTGAAGACGGTGGCTTCACCTACACTGGTATCGACAAGGTATGTGAATTTCCAACACATTGCTTTCTCTCCCTCATTCTTCATTACTACATCGCTACGTCTGGAGCCATAAAGCTAACATCAATCTCTTTAGCCTCTTCTCGCCCTCCGTGGTCTTGAGGCCCGTTGCGACTGCTTTCCCTGCTACTCTCCTCACGCCGACTGTTCCCCAGGAAAGTGCCAGTGTGCTGGAGACTACGGCTGCTGGTCTTGTGGTGGTGGACGCATGCAGTGTCAGCCCGGCCCTGGCTCTGGACAGTGCTGGACCTAGGCGATTTCGGCTTTTGTGCATGCAGATAGCTGGCCTGTACCAGAATCACATGTGCACATTGGACATTTCGAGAGACATGTGAGACCGAAAGCCATCTTTTTACTATAGGCAATACAATACGAATTTGGGATCAAGTACAAAAACCTGTATCGTAGAGTGAAACTGAATTATGCTACTAACAATACTGTCCAAGCTTAAATTTACAGTGATCCTAATGAACTGTATTAACTTGCAATATTTAGTCTTGTTTATATGGGAAGGGATACTGGGATCTAGTGTAGCTATACCATTCCTGGTAGTGCGTTAGATACTTAATAGTCCGTGACCAGTGTTTACTTGGCGTATTGTAGTATCGAAATTGTACTCTTGAGTGTTTATGATTGGAAGTCGCTATTCAACTATACCCAACCGAACCTAGGTCTGGTAGTATCGAATCAGCTGATGCGTTACCAGTGATACTTTGATCCACTTCAGCTTCCGTTGCATATATGGCTTGCATGTGTTGGGAGGGTACACTTCTTCACCAAGTTGAACGATGTTGATCGTCTACGCACGAGCGGGACCGCACGGATATTCCCTGTCTTAGAGTTCTAAGCTAGATACGGATATGCCGTCGGAGAATCCGTGGGATCGCCAGAAATACTGTAGGACAATCATTATCGTCAGGGGTCGGAGAACCCGTGACCGCTCATTCAAAACATGTAAAAATCCAGAGCGTCCGCTAGTAACAATTTTAATTTCAACTGATTCATTCAAACCAGTCAACCACAATTCTGCGTCAATCCGATTTATTACCCACGGACAGTGAACAAAATGATATCTTGGTCGCATTTAGGAACTTTTGCACTCGCCCTCTTCAATCTTGTAGATTCATCATTGGGCGACAAACACAAGTCCAACTACACGGCGCCATGGCAAACTCTTCCTCCAACTCCGCATTTGCCTGAACCAAATTTCAACGGGACTGCTCATATCAACGGTATTGACCTTTGGTACGCGACATTCGGCGCTTCGCTTGAAATTAGTAAGCGCAGAGGCCTCAACCCTGTGGTCTTTCTTCATGGCGGCTATGCCAACAGCGATTACTTCGGCCATCAGATTCGCCATCTACAAGACGGCCTGTACACACTCATCACAATTGACTCTCGGGCACAAGGTCGATCCGGAGATGATCCCAGCAGGCCCTTGACATACGATCTGATGACGGAGGATGTAGTCGCTCTGATGGATTATCTGAAAATCGACAAGTTCTCGACAGTTGGATGGTCCGACGGAAGCTGTATTTCGTTTGACCTTGCCATGAACTACACCTCTCGTATCGATCGTATTTTCTCCTTTGGCGGAACCTATAGTCCTCAGAACATCAACGTCACAATTGATGACAGTCAAGTATGGAGTGCATACATGAAACGAGTTGCGAAAGACTATGAGCACAACGCACCTTCGAACTTTACATTTGAGAAGGCGTCGAAACGGTTGAATAGGATGTGGTCGACGGAGCCGGTCTGGGACGCCACATCGTTTGCGAAAATCCCATCTCGATACGACGACAACGAAGCTCCCATGATCTGGATTGTTGATGGCGATTCTGAAGAAGCTGTGACTCGTGATACACCGGGAATACTACGAAGCTGGGTAAGTCTTTAATCACTAATTGACTTATCACTTGTAGTGGATAGCTAACAAGCGTCTCTAGATTTGGGGCTCTGACCTTGTTATTCTGCCAGGAGTCAGCCATTTTGCGTAAGTATGTTGACACTCATTGTAACATGTTTGCTAACGTCCACCAAGTTTTCTACAGGACCCTGGTACTTTCAACGCCATGTTGGAGCGATTCTTGAGCTATCCTAGGATGAATAATCTCTACATGGCAGTTGAGTCGGATCTTTGAAGAATAAATATGTAATCCTCCATAGGTTTCCTCTCGTTTCTTTTCATTTACGTTATTTTCACTATTTAGAAGCGAGGCGTGACGAAACAGCCCATGACATCGCAGTCTACCAACGACAGGAACCCTCGCTGTCTAACCTTGGAGAAAGTTACAGTGCTTCATAGCTATGCTGCACGATGAGTATGTGAAAAGGATTTCAAACGGTTCAGAGTCGTGGATGCACCGTTATGACATTGATAAAATGCTTGAGAAGACTCTTGAGGTAGCAGATATGTGGATAGGCCACCAATAAGCATGCTGCAAATTATAGCTAGTCAACCAAAAACAAGACTCAGAGTGACAAGACGCTTTTGGTGTTGAACTTCCTAGAGATTCATAGTATAGTCAACAGTTACATTCCACATTGCAGCCCCGAAAAGCAAATCCTAAAATCGCTACAGCATTATTACACAATATATGCATATCTGTACTTAACAGGGGTACGTTTATTGTCGCTGGTAACTCGTACTAATATTGGCTTGGCATCTGACTCATCCTTCGTTATGCTTAGAGGGAAATGACGTGGCATACCAATACCTCACAATAAAACATATTTCTTGTACTTCCAGGCACTATTCGGATTTATGGTAATGAACAATATCTTATCGCAGTGTTGACATTTGAAGCTAAGCAGCATTGATCGGCCGGGTAGAAAACTTGGTCTTCAGCTAATAGTCTCCGAGTTTGACATCACTGTTAGCCCCATACACCCACTTAATGCGGAGGTCAGGTCGTACATGGAGACCTTTGAGGTAATGGGAGTTTTCACTCGAGTCCCCACAGGACCTACTTGATTCAAAGTCCTTGTCTAACTTCTAAAGACATGGAAGCAGCAGGTCTTGCTATTGGGGCTGTCGCCCTGGTCAGCCTCTTCAAGGATTGCATCGACCTATACTCAATGATCTCTGCAGCCCGTGAGCTTGATGAAGATGCTTCCATTCTAAACATCAAGTTAGGTGTAGAGAAAATGCTTCTCCTCCAGTGGTCTGACCGGGTTGGCCTCTTGGAACCCGCCAAATTTGACACTACGTTTAACGACATAACCACGCGAGAAACAATTTTAAGCATCCTTTCGAGTATAAAAAGTCTTTTGAGCAATGCCCAGGCCTTGCAGGATACATATGGTCTAGTAAAGCACTCCAGCTTGGCGGTTAACACAACTTCAGACAGCACACCAACAGAACAATTCAATGAAGCCAGTGAGAATCGCCTGTCACGATTCCTAGGAGATTTCAACAAGTTCAAAGTACCGCACTCAGGAGAGTCTATACAGCCATCGAGAATTCATAAAGCTGCTAAACAGTTCCGCTGGGTGGTAGTGCACAAAGACAAGTTCGATGGTTTGATAAATCATCTTTCGTACTTTAATGGCGCATTGAATTCTTTGGCTCCAAGAGTTTCAGATTCTACTTTCGATCTTAGCAGCGAGGATCTAAGTTATGTGGACAGTATTTCCCAGTTGGATGAGATCATACAAATATCAGTCAAGCAACATCCAGCCATCGCAAAAGCTGCAATGGTAGCAAAGAAAAATCTCATACAACGTCGCATTCTGTTAAGGCTTTCGTTCGCTCGGCAGGATGATCGAAAACACAATATTAAGAACGCTCATCACAAGACACTAAATTGGGCATTGACTTGTCTCAGTCCTTGGTTACTGGAGGGGTCTGGTATATACTGGATCTTTGGTAAAGCAGGAAGTGGAAAGTCGACATTGATGAAGTATCTTGCCTATCACAAGGATACCGAACTTGTCCTGGATCAGTGGGCTTGCGGCACCAAGCTTATCATATGCCAATTCTTCTTCTACGCCTTGGGCCAAACAGAACAGAGGTCTCAGTTGGGACTATTGCGAAGCTTGCTGTATCAGATTTTGGTCGTTTATCCTGAGCACATCGAAGTTGTGCTGTCCAACATGTGGCAAGAGGTCCTTCGTTTTGGCGACAAAAGTGAGGATCATCCTCAGAACCAGCAACTAGCTATGCCCTCTGCAAACCAGTTAATGACTGCACTTTCAACTCTTTGCAAAACCCATCTTCGCGACAAGAAATTGTGTTTTTTCGTCGACGGCCTTGATGAATTCGAGGGTCAAGATATGGATGCTGCGGCTTTTATCGAAGAACTTGGGTCTTTTCCCAATGCCAAAGTTATTGTTACCAGTCGACCGCATCCCGCTTTTGTTGCGTTATTCTCAACAAAACCACGAATGAACTTGCCTGACCTGACCAAGGACGACATTCTTTCATATATCGAGGCCACAGTCGGATCTCACCCTTACCTATCTGCACTATCTAGGATCCAGCCTGATGTCAAACGTGAAATAGTTCGACTACTGGCGGACAAAGCTTCTGGCGTTTTCCTTTGGGTGGCTCTTGCTTGTCGATCTGTACTTGAAGGATGTCACAACTATGATACAATTGAAGATATCAAAGCCCGAACCGAAGCACTACCTGGCGAGGTTGAGAGACTTTTTGAGCAGCTGTTGACTAATATTCAGCCTTGTTGGCGTGGAGACGCAGTAAGGACCCTCAAGATGATTCATACAAATGACCGCTACCGGGAATCGGAGCCTATTCCTACCTTGGGCCTATATCTAGCTCAGGAGCAAGGACTCGACGTGACTAGTGATCAATCGCGAACAAGCTTTGTCAAAATATCGACTTTGACGCGTCATCTGGACGTTGTACACGAGATTACGGAAGGTCGCATTCGAAGTCGCTATTGTGGACTCATAGAGGTTTCAAATGAAGGTGCATACATCACTGTCATTCATCGATCGTTGCATTCATTCCTCTCACAGCCCGGAGTCTGGGAACGTATATCCAACAGCATTGAGGAACCAGATATTGATGGCCATGCCATGCTGTCATCTGTATGGCTCCGCATGAGCGGAAGTGCGGCCACGACGACGCTAGTTCAGAGGAAGTTCATGGAGAATGCAATGGCTCATATCTACTATGGTGCCAAAGATACATGCGCTCCAGAGGTTACTCTTCACAATCTCTCAAAACTCCAGTTCATTCTGGGCATGCCAGAGTCGGGCTCACTCTGGGCAAAGGCAAGGTATTGCTTACTACATGTCCCAACTTGTCGGAGATATTGTGATGACGTCTCTCTTGCTCTACCTTTAGCGGTGGAGATGGGTTTGGTCAAAGTTGTACAGTATGCCCTTGAGCAGACTTCTGAACTACCCAGGCTGTTGACCCGAGCATCGCGTCATCAAACATCACTGCTTGATTGCAATGACACAGGGTCCCAATCAACCTTTACCTATCGGGGTTCACGCTGCAAGTCACAGGGCCAATTTCAGGAAGACAATGACAATAAGAGGCTAATTCAGACTGTTTACCCATTGCTGTACCATGCTCTCTGTCGTCCACTAATCAAAGAATTATCCTCAAGAGCATGTTCCATAGAGAAGGTCATCGACAGAGACCCTTCACCTGACATGATTCAATATATTCTTTCACAAGACTACAGCCCAAATCAAAGCTTCACAAGATTAAAATATTCCAAAGACACGACACCTTGGAGAGAATGGATTAAGAATGCCGACCTGAGCCGAAACACCTGTTATTCGGTAACGCAACGATCATCGCACGTTACTATGGCAATGATTGATGCCGGAGCCGACATTCAGGGACTTGAATCAGCAAAGCTTTCAGAGTTCATGTATCGAATTGAAGGGTACTGCCAGATTCCATCTCAACTCACTGCTAACGACAAACCAACAAACCAGAGATTGTGGTTAGATGTGCGAAGGACTATAGTTGGTCAATTACAAAATGATAACAGCAGTCAGGATAATCTGAAGAGAGAAGGACCTCTGAGCTGTACCTATCAGGCACCAGCAATTCGAACTTTCTATCAGGTTAGTTTGGTAGTTGTTTTCGTTTATCTGATGTGCTACTATATCTAAGAGAAACGGTTCTACAAGTATCAGTCGATGAGGTGCATGCTGAAATGATGGACCTTGAAAAAAGACCAAGAACAAGAGTGGTAGGAAAGACAGACTCGGGCGGGAGGGGTTAGATGGCCCAAGAGAGAGTGTTGAACTGCTATTGTATACATGTGTCCTAGTCAGACAGAATTGACAATACTTAACAGTCACGATATTAAACTGTAAATAAGTTGTAATTCTATGCCTTTCTATAAAACGATTATTGTCTAAAAGTGTGTGGAATTGAATGACGCAGATTCTATATCACCATCACTGCGAGTTGTGAAATTGGCCCAGCTCCGTCACATGCGCCTTTATCGATGATCGTTTCTCATCGGTCAGTGCGATTCCATTCCAATGTCTCAGAGCATGCACCCTTTCCTCCTCACTCCGGCATTCCTGCACCACTGTTGTTTTCCCACCTACATTCTCTTTGATGACCTCGTTGAAAAAAATCCGCTTTCCGAATATTTCTTGGGCTTGATGGTTCACGTCTTCACCTTTGCTGCTTCCAGAAACATCTCTTCGCAAGAATTTGACCACGCATACGGAAGTCGCAGCAGCGCTGTCTGGGCTTGCTGAGGTGAAGCAGTTGACCACAGAAAAGTCTGCCGGTAGCTACTCCACCCTGTCGCTAAAGCTGTAGAAAGCAGTCCATGGCCGATCCTCACTGTGGCGGCACTGGTACTGCCACATCTTGTGCTCTGAAGCCCGCGATACCTGCCCAGGGATGAAATCTCGAATCAAGCGGGCGTCCTGTGTGCCCATGTTGCGAATCATGGAACATTCGACGAGCTGCATGGGCTGTGTTGGACCGTCGCCACCAAAGCAAACATCTGAAACCCATCGAGATGGGTCGGAGAATGTCACGATAAGCACAATGTGACGCCTGTTAATATAGTTAGCTACAATTAAAATGGATGGCGTCATTTCAACTCACCAGTCTTGAAAATGGCCTTGTGGAATGCCATCGACACGATTTCGGTGTAATCAAGTTTGTGAGGTGCTGATGGTAGCATGCAGGATCCAGAGTACGAAGCAGTCATTGAGGACAGTAGTTGGTGGCTTTATAGTCGCATTTGACTTAGGTTGAGTGACTCATCGTCGCCGCTGAGCGAAGCCCATTTTTTGTTCATAACCACTGATGAACAAAGGAATCTGGCTAGCAGTTTTGGGGGTGATGTAATGAGGCTTGTGTCCCCATGTCCTCCAAAATGAGGAGGTTGACTAGGTACCTCGGATAACCGCGTCCTGCCACCTGGAAGTGCCAACTCAGCGCACATAATATGGCGCCCCGGGTCTCTACATCGAGCATTGTAGCTACTACTTGTTGGTCTAGGCCTAGGGGGGAGGACTAACTAAGTAAGCTTAATTAGGTATAAAAGTATAAGTTATAGTAAAAAGTATAAGATAGCTTAATTATATATAAATTTATAAGTAAAAGTTGTATACTATAGAAAAATCTTTTTTTAATTAACTTTCTTATATAATTAAAATAGTTAAAAATATATATAAAATACTACTAAATAGCTATTTTTTAAATTATATAATAATAATATTTTTAATTATATAGTATTTTTATATAAAGGGCTAGTCTTAATAGGTTATTTATAAAAAGGTAACTTTATATTAAGCTATTTAAAAAAAAAAAAAAGGGTTTTCTTATAGTAAAGTTATAATAAGAAGATTATAATAAAAAGGCCTTACTTACTTTATTAATAAGGTATTATTAAAAATAAGCTTATTATAATTTAATTATAATATTTAAGTTAATTATAATATAAAATAACAAATACTTATAGCTTAATATTATAACCCTAGCAGTTATATTATATATATTTTATAAAAACTTATATAAATTGACTTACTTATAACGTACACGATAAGCGTGCGGGATAGACAAGTGCGCGGGACAAAAATCCCTCACCTTATATCAATACTATCAGATCAATTGATTCTCAACTAAATAATATATCATAATCTACTAATAAGGCTTATATTCTTCTTGCACTTCAGGCCTATCGGGCAGATCCAAAATTAAGTCTGCGACAGGCTGCATTTCTCTATAACGTCCACTTCCAGACCCTCTACTACCGATCTCAGGGCAGGCAGGCTCATAGTGACTATATCCCCAGCTCACGGAAACTAAGTGATCAGGAGGAACAGGTTATAGTCGAGTATATCCTAAACCTAG